>ML779961.1:11329-45337 GCA_009831015.1 Picea engelmannii
TTGGTAGGTACAAATTGGGATTATAACCACTTATGGGTATCAATAATTGTATATACATTTCTAGCTTATAGAGCAATAAGACAAACCATTAAAGTAGTTTGTTAGGAATAGATCATAGAAATGCATAGAATGGAAGTAGGTAAAAAAATATTACACTTGAGTTTGTAGTGCATTGAGGGTACTACATGTGGTAATACTAGTTGACGAAGTTGGTCCATCGATTCAACCATGATACAGATATGTAGACTAGCGGGGTTCTTATGAATCATACACTTAAGGTCGAATCGGTCTCTCTGCATGACACCATAGTAGGTAAAGACATACCTGAGTCAATACATAAACATTCAAATGTAAGCCAATATTATGTTGGGATCCATCACTCATGATCCAAAACGCTAGTCCAATAGGAGTGAGTAGTTAAAAGATTGTTTTGGTACAATCTTTACATATAAAAGGTTCTAAATAAGAGTGAAGGAAGGTAGTTGCATAATATTGAATGAGATAGAAGAGTTAGTGAAAAGTATTATATAGGTTATCTTATAAAGGTCTTAGATAGGTCCTCTTAGGGTAGGCTGTGAGCTTAGAAGCCTTAGGAAGTAGAAGTTAGGCTATCTTTAGGAATCAAGGATACTTACCTGAACGAAGTGAGTGTAAGAAATCATTAAGTTTGTATTCTTAGGAGTCCCTTAATAAGGAAAGATTAGAAGTATCTATTTAGGTATTATTTCTATTACTTTAAGGTATTTGAGCTTACCTTTAGTAATTCTATCTCCCCATGTTATGCAATCACCTATAACTTCACAATCTTCAATGAATTCACAAATAGTAACCACCCAAATTATAGTTACCTAACCTATGGCCATACCACCAATGAGTTCTCAATCGATTACCTCTTAATTAGTTTCATTGTTGACATAATTAATCCCAGTAATTTCATTAATTAAAAACATATCTTTATCTCCACTCACACCAATTACTCAATTGCTCATGCTCAATGAAATCTAGGCACGCAATTAGTCTCTCATTAATAAATGGTTCCCCATCGGATTATGATACCCCAATAGGTTCCTCAACAATATCCATTGAATACTATGTCTATGAAGCAATCTTCATACACTTAGTTACCTTTTGGTTATCTAATATAAAATTCTTAGATGTTAACCCAACTGACTTTGAATGCTTGCATGCCAATTTAGCTTGTAACTATATTGATCCAACCTCTTATCATTTAAGTTAGTTTTGTTATACCTTAATACCCCAACCAAAGATATGTTACTGCCACATAAACTATCTAGGCTACTCTACAATAAGAATTAGTTGATTTGTAGCTATAGCATGTTTACCCATAATAGCATGGTATCTAATAACAATTTATTATTCTACAAGAGTAAATAGTGAAACAACCGTTTAGCATTTAGCAATAGCAACCTAATATCCCTTAGTAATTTTGTGCATTCTAAGAACAATTTTGTGTAACAATAATTAGTGGTACAATTGATTCCCTAATGAGAGGAGAAATGGCTTGAAAACCATATCGTTAAAGCTTCGTGCCCTACAAGGCTACATTTCTTTCTTATCAAGGTAAGTGGTATTTTGAGTTTTTTCCCACATGGATTTATCGTATGTTACCCCAAAACATGTCTTCTATGAAAATTCTTTCCTCAGATCTCGGTAAAATGGCTCGTGCCCCAAAGCAACAGGAGACGTGCTTGACCAAATCAAACCCTATGCATAGGTGCAAAGAGAAATGAATAATTTTTCAGATTGATTTTGATGCCTTTGAACAAGTAGCGAAATCCACAATTAAGAAGCTTTAAGGTATGAGTTTGTGGGTTTGCCATCTCATGGCATCTTCAATATCAGTGGCTTACTTCTCTGCTAGTTCAAAGTCTACAATATAATTTCTCATGTGTGAGTGTAAGGGGTTTAAGGTGATTGACACTCTTTGTGGGGTGTATGGACCTGAGCGATGAGTGTAGGGGTGGGAAACGAATATATATAACTGAATATTGTATGTCTAAGTAAATGGGGTCTGTATGGATTTGAATATTAGATATGGGGTATGATATATATAGAGACAAAGACAATAGTAGAGAGATGATGTGTAGTGTATTGATTGCAAAAATTGATAGTAATGAAGGATGATGAAGAGGACATAGTTGATGAATAAAGAAAAAGGTATCGTTAAAGTTGTTCATGAAAAACAAATTGACCTCATAATCATGAGGGCGATCTTTTTGTAAATGGGAAGCCTAATGCATGAGTGAAATGAACCTACCCCTTAGTGAAAAGAGACTTTGAAAAATTACATATGGTGAAGAGACACATTCGTGTAGTCTTGATGTCACAGATGGAACAGAATGTGATGAGCACATGGTAGGTTATGAATACAAAAAAAAATCACCAAAAGCCACTTTTGTCAAATTGAAAAGTAACAAAATCCATTAAAATGATGGGTTAAACCATGGTTGGAGGTATAAAAATCATCAACAAAACAATTTCTTCATTCATTGTTAAGTAGAGATAATTTTTTAGGAGGAAAGAAAAACAATAACAAAACAAATTTAGAATAAAACTATATTGAATGGGCTAAATTATAGAGTCAAGTATATTGGAGATAATTTTGGGAAGTAAAACTATAACAAATGGGTTAGAGTACATAAAGTCAAGGAAGTGTCTGGTAGAGATTAGAGATTCGAGAAGCGTCATAAATTTAAATATAAAATTGACAACAACGATCAGGCAAATTGAGAACAGTAATGTCAACGGAAGAGGGTTTTATTGAAGGGTTTATATAACAACAAACAACTTATTTAAAAGGAATCATAAATAATAGAATCAAGGGTATCCGAGATGAATATGATGGGATTAGAAATTGGAAGGAGAGTTAAGAAAATTATAAATTGAATAGGAAACAAAGATTTAATCTAAATTCGATTATGAATTATGCAGATTTAAAAAAAAATCTTAGAATGAATTATGCAGATTTAAAAAAAAACTTGGAAAAGGAATTGGAAGAAAGAAACAAAGACTGTTCAAAAAAGGGAAAAATGTACTTATCTCAGTTCCAAAGAATCCTCGCCATGTCATCCCATATGATCTATGTAACTCAACATCACCCTTAAAGGAGGTCGACGTTGATGGAGATCACGTCACGTTGAAAGCCATGCATGTGCCTTCACTAACACGACCACAACCATGGAGTTCTGCCTTTGCAGACATGACCACAACCATGGAGCTCTGCCTTTGCATACACGACCACAACCATGGAGCGCAGGAAAGGGATTCAAATTCAAGAAGAGGAGAGGAAGCATGGAATGTCAGGATGGGATTCAAATTAAAAAAAAAAGTGCAGGAAAATGTGTGCAGAAAAGGGATTCAAATTCAAGAAGAGGAGAGGAAGCATGGAGCGTCGGAAAGGGATTCAAATTATAAAACAAAAAGTGCAGGAAAATGTGCTTATTATATGGGATCGCTTGACCGCCCTTCCCGAACGGTAAAATTTGCATTCCAAAATTTTGTTACCATCGAATTTGAATTAGTTCGAACACATTCTAGAAGTTTTCCATTCCAAATGTCACGTTAAATTGAAGGATTGCATGCATGCATCCATGTGGGTGGGCCAAGGTGTGAGACTAGTCTCAAATTAAAAGGATTATGATGTTGCGTCTATCTTATTGTCCATTGGCTAAGCAACGGATGTCACATGGAAATCATTCATTCCAAATTAAAAAGAGAATGCGCTGAACTCCTTCATGATCCTAATTAAAAGCCAATATTTTGTCTTCAATCCAGTTGATATGACCTTTTTTAAATTATGATCATAGTTTCCATTAAGAGGATAATGGATTGAATGCCCTAACATACTTAAAAACTAGAATGGTCTTGGAGGGTGACAGACCTCACTGGTTTAGACAACGATGGACACGTTTTCTATTTTGATAATTGGTGAAATGGAGAAAAAGTTTTAAAATAATGATCAAAAGAGAAGTTATCTTCATATGTCATTAAAATTTCGGGATTATTCTATGCTAACACATTAATAAAACTTTTTTATAGTTGTGTACGTCATTTAGGTATTTAAGGATTGTCATCATAGTGGATATTAATTTATTATACTTCTTTTATAGATTCTAAGGGAATGCTCTATACGAAATATTGTGCCTTTAGCTTAATGGCAGAGCAACTCTCTTCAGTGTGTACATGTTTGATTCATGTATGGCGCTTAGTAGTCTAACTGGAGGGGCCCACTTAGGTTAAGTGATTGGCATAACACCAATGTGTAGAAAAAGAATAATATTAGTGAAATAAAGTAAATAGATCTATTACGATCGCATCACCATTTGCCTAATTAAGTTGGATGTTAAGTTATTTCAATTCTACCTATATAGTTAATGTCTCTTATTATATTGGAATAGAAATCAAACATATAATAAGATCAAACAAAAACCTATGTAATAGCAAGTATAGCACAACTAAGTTTAATAACATACATGCATTATTAGTAAAAATAAAGGGGTGCTTGGATGGTACATGTTCGATTCTTGTAAGGCGTTCATCTAGTAAGAGACACTTAGTAAGGGGTAGATTATGATTTGTTTGGTGTGTCAATGTCCATAAGTGTGTTTTATATTATTCTAACTACTGGTACAAGGACTATAAACCAGGTAAAGTCAACTATTGTAACTGTAGCACCAATCTCA
Source organism: Picea engelmannii (assembly GCA_009831015.1). Taxonomy (NCBI): domain Eukaryota; kingdom Viridiplantae; phylum Streptophyta; class Pinopsida; order Pinales; family Pinaceae; genus Picea; species Picea engelmannii. The sequence continues at coordinate 16,033 of ML779961.1, forward strand.
ATGTATGGTGACTCTGTGCGACAACTTTCAATCCACATTAGAATGAAGAAGTCAAATACTAGTAGCCAGAAGTTGAATTGCATGATAGGTCGAAATTGGCTTCCTCGTACACATGATGTATCAACTAGGGGCATAGCATAAGTAGTGAAGCGAACATAGCAATAACTCCTAATCATTTACACTATAATATAGTGCATAGACTAATATTTGCTAATGAGTGTAGCTTATTCATTTAGTCGTTAATCATAAAGCAACTGGTAGGTGCAAATTGGGATTATAAACACTTATGGGTATCAATAATTGTATATACATTTCCAACTTATAGAGAAATAAGACAAAACACTAAGGTAGTTTGTTAGGAATAGATCGTAGAAATGCATAAAATGGAAGTAGGTATAAAAATGTTACACTCCAAGTTTGTAGTGCATAGAGGATACTACATGTGGTAATACTAGTTGGTGGAGTTGTTGATGTTTCTGGTAGTTGCGGGAGGTATTCACCTCCGGGATAACCTCTCTTATAGATAAAGTTGTCAAGACATTAAAGGAAAACCATTGGAAGTCAAAGAAGATCCCAGAAGAAAAGTCAACCTCACAGAAAATAATAAAGAAGAATTATATTGCTTCAGAAGTGTAGTATACCTAGGGAGGTACCCAAGGGGAATTTGGTTATGTATTATTAGTGGAAGTCATTCAATACATGAAAATGTGGTTATGTATTATTAGTGGAAGTCATTCAATGTAAGGTGGACTGAGTCTATTATATTAAATAAGGCCCACTATGGTAGTTAGATATAATAAATGTGATAAGGCTCTCTAGAAGGTTCCTAGGAAACAGAGAGAGCTATATAAAGAAGTGTAAGGAATGTAATGAAATATAGTGAAGAATATTGTAAATGTATCAAACATTGCTTGAGGAGTGATATCCTTCCTTAAGGATTAATATATGGTGCTACCCTACCTCAAGGGTTTTGTCTACATTCTTGTGTTCAGTATTTGGTGAATGGTATGGATTATTCTTGTTGAGATTCTTGGTTATTTTGAGATTTATCTTCATATCTATTTAGGTACTTAACATGAAGTAAAGTTGGCTCCAGAAAAATATAAATAGAAAATATATTTTCCAGAAAGTCAGGTTGTCCCTGCCAAAAAAGTCATTGGACAAATTAATATAAATAAGAGTGATGCCTTCCTCATTTGGCACACTCACTCACTCATCTACAACACAATTTTGGTGGAGAGAGGTGCAGTTGTAGAAGGAAGAAGGGTGCATATGGAGGGTCTATATCTTTTGGTCTTGGTGATGTGTTGGTGGAGGCCATCCACTCTAGCGTTCTGGCTAGAGTGAGTTGCAATTGCATTGTTGGTTTGTCTTGGTGATGTATTGGTAAAGCCACTCTAGCACTCTGGCTAGAGTGAGTTGCAGTTGCATAGTTGGTTATCTCTTAGTGGTGTGCTAGTGGAGGCTAGACACCCTAGCGCTCTAGCTAGGGTGTGTTGCATCTATGTTGTTGGGTTATATTCTTTGTGGTTTGCTCTAGTGGATAGAGCTTGTTCTTGGTTGTTTTGTCTTGGAAAGGATATTCTCTATAAGAAGGTTGTTGGGATTTATCCCCTTGTGTAGAAGGGTTTCCCAGGATATACATTAGTAGATGGCTATGGTTGGGTGGTGATGGTGCAACATCACCTATGGAGAAACGAGCATACAAAAGAAGTTCAAATTACTATGGTAAATCTAATGTTAACGTAATTAATGAAAATTCAACATGGTATCAGAGCTTGGTTTCCTTCAAAATAGTGTAATCGTTGGAAGGAAGATCATGAGATTTACCTTGCCGCTGCAATTTGCCGATGTACCTTGCTACTACACAGTTTTATTTTGTAAAGCTAGTTGGAGCACCTTGAAGTTTTAGGGTTTGTCACTGCTTACCATTGTTGTCGGATGGTGCTACAATTTCTGAGGTATGTACTTATATATGTTAAATTGTATCATTATCTTGAGGGTGTTTTGCAGGAGAGGGGACCTTTGTCCAAACAACAAATAATAGATCTAGAGGGATCTCAGATCCAACACATCCAGAGGAACAACAAACCCTCCAGGTTTGATTGTTTTGATATGTCTCTAGCTATTATGGAATTATTGTGATCGTATGTTGCATCTTGATCTATTGAAGTTATGATCATTATACTAACCACTTAAATAATAGAGATGAACTTGTTGATCTCCCCTTGAGGAGATATTCTTGTTTTGTTGTCTGTTCCAGGCAGGTTATCTTGTTAAATTCCATGGAGGTTTCCATGGAAATGTTGTTGTTCTTGTTTCTTGTTTTGGACAGGAGACATGACACTAGTGATAGATCTAAGAGGGAGCTATAGTGATGGTTTCATAAGGCAACATATTATATAGTCTCTAGTTTGAGACATGAAGAAGATATTTGTAGCACTCATATATCGCAGCCAGTGATGCAAATCATGAAGCAGGGTGGCTTTCAAAGGATGTTGCAAGACTTCATCAAAGACATGGTGTAAGAGGGAGCAGTGAGGCTCCAACACATATCCGCATATGAGCATGTAGCTGACATTTTCACTAAGCTTCTATTCGGGACAAGCTTGGCAGGAATGCAAATGTTTCCCTAGGGGAGTGTTGTTGATTGCATCATCGTACCGATATTCCAAGATTGATCAAACAGACTTGATCATGTGGGAATAGGACCAGATGTAATCTTCGACGGATTGAATATTTGAGTTTCTTCTAGATCTCCAGGAGGATATCAAGTAAACATTTCAAGATTGGTCAAACAAACTTGACCATGTGGGAATGATCCCAGGGTAGGCTTCGATGGACTGAAGGCTTGGGACCCTGGTATAGTCTTCGATGGACTGAAGAATTGAAGCCCGATGCAGTCTTCGATGGACTGAAGCTATGAAGTTCTCGATGGATTGAAGACTCCTCCAATGTTTGTGAATTGCATTAGGCATAACACCCACGGTGAGGTGAGTGGTCTCAATAAGCATCGGGTCGACCCTTCTCCCAGCACTAGGCTGTAGACCAGGGGAGATAGGGAACATCTACATCCGAAGTAGATGTGCCTCAATGTAGTCTTCGACGAACTGAAGACTTGAGGTGCAATTCCACATGTCTGGTAGCATCGAGCCAAAAGCATTCATAGAGTGGTCCTATGGGAATATGTACATTCCAAGACTGATCTTGATCATTCTAAATATTCTCATGATCATGTGGGAATGTGTACATTCCAGGATCAACTATGGGGTGAATGTGGCTCCTTTGTGGTCATAATTCTTGTCATGGGACAATAATGACTTGAGGTGTTAGACACATGTTTGTGGAGATGAATAATCAATATAGTTGATGAGGCTCATGGATAAAATTTTCTATGACAGAAGAATACCAAGAACATTACAAGATATTCTTGGAGAATGCCTTCCTCATTGAGAGGGAGTATTGATGGTTGCAGCTTCGTGAGACATTCTTCTGTGACGATACTCCTCAATGGACTAAGTTGAGTATGAGACTTATCGATGGACTGATAAGTTGTATTGGGTTGTTTCCCAATGTCCCTTGGGAGTAGACCAAGTGGACACATCATGGGTGAGTAGGTCCTTGACGATGCACTATGGGCAAGTAGGTCCTAGTGTATTCTAGTGGTGATGAGGCCCTAAAAAAGGTCCACATTGGGTGTAGTAATGTGCAACGTGATGATGCTACCAATAGCATGGTTTGCGTGACCATGTCATGGTCAGAGGACCATGGCATAGCCTATGAGGCTATGAGTACCAAAGGAAAAACATCAAGGAGAATGCCTCCCTAGCTAAGAGGGAGTGTTGATATTTCTGGTAGCTGCGGGAGGTATTCACCTTCGAGATAACCTCTCTTATAGATGAAGTTTCCAAGACGTTAAAGAATAACCATTGGAAGTCAAAGAAGATCCCAGAAGAGAAGTCGACCTCATGTAAAATAATGAAGAAGAATTATATTTCTCCAGAAGTAAAGTCAGCTCCAAAAAATGATAAACATAAAATATATTTTCCAGAAAGTTAGGTCGTCCCTGCCAGAAAATTCACTAGACAGATTAGTATAATAAGAGTGACGCCTTCCTCATTTGGCACACTCACTCACTTATCTACAACGCAATTTTTGTGGAGAGAGATGCAACTACATAAGGAAGAAGGGTGCATATGGAGGGTCTATCTCTTTTGGTCTTGGTGATGTGTTGGTGGAGACCAACCACTCTAGTGCTTTGGCTAGAGTGAGTTGCAACTGCGTTGTTGGTTTGTCTTGGTGATGTATTGGTAGAGCCACTCTAGCACTCTAGCTAGAGTGAGTTGTAGTTTCATAGTTGGTTATCTCTTGGTGGTGTGCTAGTGGAGGCTAGACACCCTATCGCTTTGGCTAGGGTGTGTTACATCTATGTTCTTGGGTTATCTTCTTTGTGGTTTTCTTTAGTGGATAGAGTGTGTTTTTGGTTATTTTTACTTGGCAAGGATATTCTCTATATGAAGGTTGTTGGGATTTATCTCCTTATGTAGAAGGGTTTCCCATGATGTATATGTTATGCTTAGGGGTGGCACGAGTAGGTGCCTATGGTTGGGTGGCAATGGTGCAACATCGCCTATGTAGAAATGAGCATACAAAATAAGTTCAAATTGCTATGGTAAATCTAATGTTAACGTAATTAACGAAAAATCAATAGAAGTTGGTCCATTGATTCAGCCATGATATAGATATGTGGACCAGCAGGGTGCTTAAGAATCGTACACTTAAGGTCGAATTTGTCTCTCAGCACGACACCATAGTACGTAAATATTTGCTTGAGTCAATGCATAAACATTCATATGTAAGCCACTATTATGTTGGGATCCATCACTCATGATCCAAAACGCTAGCCCAATAGGAGTGAGTAGTTAAAATATTGTTTTAGTACAATCTTTACATATAAAAGGTTCTAAATAAGAGTGGAGCAAGGTAGTTGCATAATACTGAATGAGATAGAAGAGTTAGTGAAAAGTATTATATAGGTTATCTTAAAAAGGTGTTAGATAGGTCCTCTTATGGTAGGTTATGAGCTTAGAAGCCTTAGGAAGTAGAAGTTAGGATATATTTAGGAATCAAGGATACTTACTTGAATGAAGTGAGTGTAAGGAATCATTAAGCTTATATTCCTAAGAGTCCCTTAATAAGGAAATATTAGAAGTAGCTATTTAGGTATTCTTTATATTACTTAAAGGTATTTGAGCTTGCCTTTAGTGATTGGATCTCCCCATGTTATGCAATCACCTACAACTTCATAGTCTTCAATGAATTCACAAATAGTAACTACCCAACTTATAGTTACCTAAACTATGGTCATACCACCAATGAGCTCTCAACCAATTACCTCTTAATTAGTTTCATTGTTGACATAATTAATCCCAATAATTTCATTAATTAAAAACATATCTTTATCTCCACTCACACCAGTTACTCATGTTCAATGAAATCTAGGCACCTAATCAGTCTCTCATTAATAAATGGTTCCCCATCACATTATGATCCCCCAATAGGTTCCTCGACAATATCCATTCAATACTATGCATATGAAGCAATATTTATAAACTTGGTTTCCTTTTGTTTATCTAATATAAAGTTCTTATATGTTAACCCAACTAACTATGAATCCTTGCATACCATTTAGCTTGTAATTATATTGATCCAACCTATTATCATTTAAGCTAGTTTTGTTATACCTTAATACCCCAACCAAAGATATGTTACCACCACATAAACTATCTAGGCTACTCTACAATAACAATTAGTTACATTGTAGCTATAGCGTATTTACCCATAATAACATGGTATCTAATAATAACTTATTATTCTACAAGAGTAAATAATGCAACAACCATTTAGCATTTAGCAATAACAAGCTAGTATCCCTTAGCAATTTCGTGCATTCTAAGAACAATGTTATGTAACAATACTTAGTGGTACAATTGATTCCCTAATGAGAGGAGAAACGGCTCAAAAACCATAGCATTAAAGCTTTGTGCCCTACAAGGCTACATTTCTTGCTTATCAAGGTAAGTAGTATTTCAATTTTTTCCCCGCATGGATTTATTGTATACTTCCCCAAAACATGGCTTCTCTGCCAATTTTTTCCAAAGATTTGGTAAAATGGCTTGTGCCCCAAAGAAACAGAAGACATGCTTGACCGGATTGAACCCTACGCATAGGTGCAAAGCGAAATGAATCGTCTTTCAAATTGATTTGATGCCTTTGAACAAGTAGAAAAAATCCACATTAAGAAGCTTTGAGGTATGAGTTTGTAGGTTCGCCATCTCATGGAATCTTTGATCTCATTGGCTTACTTCTCTACTAGTTCAAAATCTGCAATATAACTTATCCCATGTGAGTGTAATGGGTTTAAGGTGATTTACACTCTTTGTGGGGTGTATGGACCTGAGTGATGAGTGTAGGGGTGGGAAACAAATATCCATAGCAAAAGACTGTATGTCTAAGTAACTGGGTTTGTATGGCTTTGAATATTATATATGGGTTATGATATAGACAAAGACAAAGACAAATGTAGAGAGATGATGTGCAGTGTATTGGTTGCAGAAATTGATAGTAATGAAGGATGATGAAGAGGACATAGTTGATGAATAAAGAAAAAAGGTATCGATGAAGTTGTTCATGGACAAATAAATTTACCTCACAATCATGAGGGTTGAAGTTTATATTGATGACATTATTTTCGGTAGTAGTGATGATAGGATGAGTCATAAATTTTCTAAAGACATGCAAAATGAATTCGTAATGTCATTACTTTGTGAGTTGTCTTTCTTTTTGGGACTCCGCATATGTCAGCTAGATACATGTATTTTCATCTCCTGGACCAAGTATATCAAAGAAATGTTAAATAAGTTTGGAATGGTATATTGCAAGCCCATAAGTACTCCCATGCAGACCATTTGCAAACTGAGTAAAGATGATATATCTAAAGATGCATATCAAAGGCTCTATAGATTGATGATTGGTAGTTTACTCTATGTGACAGCTTCCAGACTAGATGTGATGTAAGTAGTTGGATAGGTGGCTCAGTTTCAAGCAGCACCAAATGAATCACATGTTATGGAAGTGAAGAGGATATTCAAATATCTAAATGGTACAAAAGAGTTTGGATTGTGGTATCCAAAAGGGAATGATCTATCTCTCATAGCCTACACAGATGCAGATTGGGCAGGGAGCATTGATGATAGAAGAAGTACAAGTGGGGCATCTTTCTACTTGGGTGATTGTATGGTATATTGGTTGAGCAAGAAACAATCTTCGATATCATTGTCCACAACAGAGGTAGAGTATATTGCGGCGACATGTTGTACACATGTTTTCTGGATGAAGAGAACTTTGCAAGACATACAGGTGGAATATGACGAGCCTATTTCGATATTCTGTGATAACACTAGTGCTATAAGTATCTCTAAGAATCCATGGATGCATTACAAGACGAAACACATTCTGATCAATTTTTACTTTCTATGGGAACAGGTTACAGAGAACAACATCAAGGTAGAGTACGTTGGTACAAAATAGAAGATTGCAGATATCCTCACCAAACCTCTTTTGAGGGAGACTTTTGAGTATCTTCGATATAAAATTGGAGTACTTTCAGCTCCAAAGTGAATTATTTTTTAAAGAATTAAATGCATTTTGAATGTTTTTTTATCAGATATGTACACGAGGAAGCACCATGAAGAGAAACATCAGTAGAGATCAAAGACTTATTGACAGGGAGAGTAGCCCCAAGGAGAAGTCATAATTTTCCATTGATGTCAAAGGGGGAGAGAAAAATAGATGCATGGAAGAGAAGAGGCATGAAGACAGGGGGATCCAACACATGAAGATAGGGGGAGCTAGCATGAGCATGAGTGTTTCCATTATTGGGTCTAAGTGTTGGCATCAATGCCAAAGGGGGAGATTGTTGAAATATTAATTAATCATCGAAAAAGATTAATTAATTATTGAAGGTATAATTAATTATTAAGATTGGTTTTCATTGATGTCAACCCTTGAGAAAAGTTGCATGTCGAAGTAAAGTGACATTAAATAGAAGATAATTAATTATTGCAGGGACAATTAATTATTGCAGGAATAATTAGTTATTGGAGGGATAATTAATTATTACAGGGAAAAGAAAAGTGGGAGTAAACAAAAGATAACATGTTTCATGTGAGTTGCATGTCGTTAAGAAATTTCTCTTATATAACACAGAGAAGAGTCCATTGCAAATCACTTATGTGTATTCACTTCTGAGAATACAAGATGGAGATCTGAGGAAGTGAGTCGAAGACGGAGAATTCAAGTGAAGTAAGAATTTTGCAGGAGTTGAGAGTAAGCATAAGGGGTTTCATATCGTAATTCCTTGAGTATATCTATGAGTTTTTGGAGGAAAATCACAGACATATGTGGGCTACAGTGAGGGAAAGTGCGGATACCCACGAGCAGACAATACACACAATCGTAGACCTGTGAGGAAAATCCAATAAGATCAGGGATCATGAACTCATTTCACCTTCAGGGTAAAGGTATGTCTTCCTGAGTGTGTTAAGGAGTTATTCTGAAGAAATCAGGAACAAGTATGTCTCAGTGAGTTATGAACACTTGATTTGAAGAACACTTTTGTGAATTTTGGTATGAGGTGTGTGTGGTTGTAGTCTTGATGAGATATTGATATCAGAAGTAGAAACAATGGAGATATCAGAAGAAACAACAACAATAGGTTATCATTTACAATAGCAGAGGTAGTGACAGGGTTGTTTACATTTATATTTCAGGGCGGTTGGACGGGGCAAGGAAAGTGGGTTGTAGCCTCCTTCTAGTTGGAGTAAAAAAATTAGGGAGTTGGAGCTTTCTTCAGGTTGTAGCCTATAAATAGGGGGTTGGAGCCTCCTTCCAGTTGTAGATGAATAAATAGGAAGTTTGTGCTTCCAATGAATGCACTCTTTGACAAATAAGAAAAACATTATGTGGTTTTTTCTCGCATTGGATTTCCACGTAAAAATTTGGTGTAATATGTTTATGTGTTGTTTATGCATTGATTTATGGTATTGATGCTATATTGAATGTTAATTGAATATCATTGAATATTTATATTGTGGTTAAAGAAAGAAAAGTACTAATATTTATTCACCCCCCTCTCTCAGTATTCCAACATTATGTATGTCCTATTCCCTCATCCTGATTTGATGGTATCTAGATCACAAATCAATTTTAGTGAAGTATATTGCACCATGTAGATCATCCAACAATTCATCTATCCTGGGAATGAGATACCTATTTTTTATGTTTCTCTTATTCAAGGCCATGTAATCAATGCACATGCACATAGTGCCATCTTTCTTCTTCACCAACACAACTGATGATGCAAAAGGAATTGAACTTGGTCTGATATGCCCCATGGATAATAATTATTTAATAGCATTCTCAATCTCATCCTTATTCTTCTTGGGGTGCCTTTATGGTGTAGTGATGATTGCTTTGGCTCCCTTTTCCAATTTTTGTGATGTGTTCAAACCCCCTATTTGGTGGTTGACCTGGAGGAATTGATTCAAAGACTCTTTTATGCTTGTGAAGGATTCTATACATGTCTGGAGGATACTACTTGTTCTCTACACTACATGCTTCCATAATAAAGCACTCAACTGCATCGACCACCTCCTCACACCTAAATATTGCATGCATTTTCTTGGCAATCACTACACTAGGCACATCTCCTGCCATCCCCTTTAGCGTGACCCTCTTCCTTTATTCTGTGTTGAAAGACATTTCCATGGTTTTGTAGTTGGTGGTAATTGGTCCCAAGGTGCTAAGCCATTGCACACCTAATATGATATTAGTGTCTAGAATTTCCACTACATATAAATCATGTGTTAAGGTGTACTTGCTCAATGTCAAGCTCATATATGGAATATACATGCCACAAGCCATAGTGTGCCCTCCTGCTACCTCAACTAGGAAGCCCTCAAAGTCTATTGTGGGAATGTATTTCTTTTATATCATAGAAATATTAATGAAATTGTCAGAAGCCCCTCCATCAATTAACATTGTTGCTCATTTTCCCCGCACCACTCCCTTCATTCGAAAAGTATTAAATTTGGATACTCCACTAATATAGGAAATAGTAACCTTCTTGAGTCCTTCATAATGATGTAAGGGTACCTCATCACCCTGTGCATGCAAGGCTTGTTCTTCTTCCATGTGGCTTATCTTTGTGTTATGGATGGCTCCACTCTCCTCATCATCTGTCTCTTCCTCACTATTAGACACCACTTCTATATAGTAAATATTCCCTTTTCCCGTACACTTATGACCTAGATGCCATGGTTCTTTGCAAGTGAAGCACAATTTCTTCCTCCTCAACTCGCTTCTTGTAGCTTCATCCATATATCACTTTCCCATGTCAATCTGTTTGGTGTCTTGGCCCCTTGTAATGATTGTGGGTCTATGTGTAAACTTGTTTTTATTGGCTGCTCCTACTAGATCTATGGTGCACTCAATGGAATCCTATAAGGTTATAGGCTTGAAGGAATTAACCCATCCACGTACTATTTAAATCAAACCTTCTATATACATCATTAGCAACTAGGATTTTGACATGTCAGGGACCATAAATACTACTCTCTGGAACTCCTCAATGAAGGCTTGAGCTGACCATGTCTTCCTAATCTGTGTGAGATCCTTGACATGAAGCTCTAGATCCTCCCTGTCAAATATATCCATGAGTCTCTAGGTGAAGTCAAGGTATGAAGTGACATGCTCATGAACCAAAGTGGTCATCCCATGAAACCACCAGTCATGCGCTTTACCATTCAAGTATAATGTTGCAAACTTGACGAACTTTTCCTCTTCCATGGGATTCAACTGAAGGAATGCATCCATATTTTGTACCCAAGCTTTGGTTGAAATTTGACGGGATCCCTCAAAGTGGGGCATCTCCATTCTCCATGCCTTGCATCCTAACTCATTGTCTCCTCTGTAATTTCCCTTAGACTTTCGATTTTGCATTAGGTGGTAATATTCTCCCAAGGAAACCTGTCTTTGGAAACCCATGCTTAGAGAGTTGTATGCTCTCTCCAAATCCTCACATTCTTCCTCAATTCCTCCATACCCAAAGGAATTTGTGTCCCTTGGTCGTGCCTCTAAGAAGGTAGGAATATATGGTCTAGGTATGGTCTTGCTAGCTATGTGGGAATGATAATGTGTACCTCTAAATGATCTGGGGTCCTCTGTATGATCTTTATGCCCATAATCCTCATCATGACCTATTCCCCCCCGAGATCCATCAACCCCTTGGTTTCCTCCAAAGAGAGGTGGGTCCTTGCCATGTCCTTTCTCCATCAAGAACTGTGAGAGTATACCGTGATGCTTGTGTTGTTCCTCCATTATGGATATCATTCTATCCTGGCCTTTTTGAATTTTTTTAAAGGATATCTTCAATTCTTCCTGTCCCATAGACAAATGATTATGCATATCTTATAGACTACGTTGTATGACAACATGGTTTTTCTATAAAGTATCATTTACTGTTTGAATCACCCTTTCAACTAAAAGTGTTGCTTCTTCTGACCCTGCATTTTCTATTTCATGTGTTTCCCCCATTATTTCTTCTGGATTTTCTGTCTCTAGAATACATGATACAGGTTTTCCCCCACAAGCTCTCCTCCTGGGCATTAGTGTTTTATCACAGGCTGGAAAAGGAATTCTCTCTGATACCACTGTAATGTTCCCAAGCAGATTTGCTAGGAACTTAGGTTTATTTTTTGACTTGTTTGTGTTATGGTTTGAGTGTTTTTGCAGGTTTTTCTTCTCATAGTTGCGTTGGATGTGTTGGATTGAGATTTATAGCATATGAATAATAAATATATCACAACAATACATGGATATAAAATATATACAAGAAAGATGACACAAGAGAATGCTCAATAACTTCAGATCTGACCTTTATTTAGATAATATGATGGCCTCCATACATGGGATCTATAGATTTGGAATAATATAACAAAGAATAATAAGTATGAGTTGAATATGCCACCAAGATACAATGAAATAGAGACGTGAGTCCTCCTAGGTATTCAGTAGCAACATCCAAGTACATACAAGATCAATTTATTTTCCTTGAAGTATTAACACCTTCATATTTGGTGGAGATGCACCCAAATTGGCTGTAGCCACCCAAGAAATCTGTCCTCCCTCAAGAAATCTCGCAAACCCCTGGAAAACACTGCCAAACTGTAGATCGGGTGATGTAGAATGCCAATGGAGAGATCCCTCTATCAAAGTCTTAGATATACACCTTCAACTCACTGCATACCCAATGGACAGTGCACCGTTCTTCAAAAATTTTCCCAATGATCACAATAAATAAATATGCAGAGAAAACCTTCCAATAATAGGTGAGAAAGGGTGCTCTAATCCTAGCAAACCCTCCAGGAAAGAGATTACCCTCATATCTCCCTTTTCCTACCCAAATCAAACTAATTATCCTCCAACAATGCGCCCTACCTACAAAAAACCTTCAGATCTATGCCCTGTCTCTTCAATCCATTGTAGAAATCAACCTATAGCTTAATAGAATGGTGAGGGAGGAATCTTCAACCTCCTTGGCCAAGCTTGGACTAGGAACACAGGGATATTTCACCTCCTTGTTGGTCTCTAGGGTTTATTTACTCAAAAATCTCAAAATGTAAGATGCAAAGTTCAAGAAGCAATAAGAGAAAATGAAATGAATAATGAGTGAGGCGCCCTCCCCTCTCTTGTATGCCTCCATCTTCTAATTTTCAGTTGAGTTACTTTATTGTTTTTTCTAAGTTTATTACTTTATTTTCTTCTCAAGTCAAATAACCCTTTTTCTACTTTATCAAAATCACTTTAATAATATAACATTAAGTTCCTCAGTGACACTTTAGCGCCTCCTAACCCCTTTCACCCATGGGACTATATTCTAGAGGGGTGACTAGACTACTAAGTCCTATAATGTTATTGTCAAGGAGAGGGGAACATTACAGTACAAGTATTGAAGATATATTATTGCAGCCTTAAGGCTATCGAAAACAATTGCTACAACAAAAAATTCCAACCACTGAAACTTGCAATTAAACCACCCAAATGAAACTTGCAATTAAACCACTCAAATGAAGCACAACAACTAGTATATTAATTTGGTAGCTTTCTGGCAAATTCCGATGGTTAGAAAATGAGTAAACCACCCAAATGAAGCACAACAACTAGTATATTAATTTGGTATCTTTCTAGAAAATTCTGAAGCCATAGTGGTTGTAGCATAAAATTATTACAACAACAATAAATCCTTGGAGAAACAATACGTCCTAGTGGCCTTTGCTAACCTTAAGCATGTAGAAAAGATTCCAATTTAAACAATTTCAATATCTCATGATTATACATATCCAAATGCAATGATTTTATTTCTCCAATGCAAGATATTAGTGCCTTTAACTATTGGGTTATGGAATCTTGTAAATGAGAGAGATAGTTGTGCTATTTATTTGGGGGTGTAATCCCTTTTACTCCCCAAGGAAAGCAAAACTATCTAGGAAAAACCTAGGAAGGTGTAACCCTTTACTTCTCCTAGTATTCCTTTGTGAAAAAAATTATTCCAAGACAATTATGATGGGATTAGTGAGGTTGTATGCACTTATACTCCCCAAAATATTAACAAATTAACCTTGCAACCAAGAAAAAATCAATAATAAGAGATATTCCTTACCTAGTCCAAGCATTAACAACATAAACTTCTTTTAACCTAGAAAAATCCACCATAAAAGCAAGAAATAGCCTCCAAGAAAGATAGTGCCTTACTTATTCATCCAATAGCCAAGATAAACATCACAAGAGATAGTATCAAGAGAGATAGATACAATTTCCCAAATAGGGCGCAAATTTCAGCCAAGGAGCCTTTCTCTAAGTGAGAATGCTATGATAAAATGAAAAGAGTTTGATCTCTATTTATACAACTCTCCTAAAAAGAGTTTGTCCACTTAAATTTTGGGTAAACCAAAAAGTGATGGGTAAACAACCCTTGCTTTACCCATTTACAATATTAAAATCTAATTTAACCTAAATATGCACATAAGAAGCCTTAAAGATGACGTCAACCCTCTTTAGGGTGACATTTTGACATTTTTAGGTGGATGTTGAGCTTAAAGAAGAATCATTGGGTCTCCAAAGGCTCCTCCCTCATACTCTAGGCTCGTCTCTATCATGCAAAGGGTATTCTTCCTAAAAAATTCGAAGTGTCCATCTCCACCACCAAACCCTAGCCCTAGGGTGACGTCAAGCCTTCCAAGTGTGATGTTTTGGCCTCAAGAAGCAAAAAGTTGGGCTAGTAGGGGCTAGGTGAGGTCCTCCAAGTTGCCTCTCAATCCTCCAAAGGTTGTCATTATTGTCTGGTTGTGTGGCTCATGGTATCCATCCTATGGGCTTCATGCCCCAAGGAAGCCCAAGCTAGGCTTGTTCTTCCAAAACTGCCCACCAACTAGGTCCTACAAAGACAATGAATATGCCCTCCAAGGATCAAAATTCAAATGCATCATGATGAGTAAATAAAATCAAGAAAAGATCCACCTAATCATGTGCATCAAAAACCACCCCATCAAACTAAACAAGTTCTCAAATACCTTATGCAATTTTCCAAGTTTAGGTATGGGAGAGTTTAAAAAGAGACATGTTGGGTGAATCATACCTAAAGTCCAGGGGTGTTTCTCAAGTGGACCCATCTCTCGGTCATGTGGAGAAAGTGACATGGATGGGGAAATACTTTTGGGCATGGGATTCATGACATACAAGGGATCGTAGTGTATCATTTATGGGTGCCTTTATAGAGGGTGTGTTGCACCTTCGTTTTCAATGCATCCTTTTTCCAAGCCCATTTATTGCCATTAATTAATTAAGGTCCAAACACTGGGTACTCCCTATGGGTTAACCGATTAGCTTAGGTAGAATTACCACGATGTCACTTGAAGGGGGAGGTACACAAAGTGCCATGGGGGTATACTCTAGCTTGTAATGCACTTGTGTAGATCCCTCAACAAGTGGGGCATTTACACATATGTGTTTTTCTTTTGCAGGTCTCTGATTTTTTAGAAGAAATATTTCATTTTTCTCAACACCTCTTTGGGAGAGCATCTGAAAGGTTAATAATATGGCTTTTATATTTTTCCAACTACATTCCCTTTAGGCCTTCATCCCCTTCTTCCCATGATATGAGGGATGATCCCTTCTTGGGTCAGTACACCCAAAAATCCCAAAAGATAAGGAGATGAGGGGATGAGGTGTGGAAAATGGCAAGTATGGTCAGGAATGGTACAATGACCTATCAAGGGGACCTCCTAGTAGAAAACTTATCCCTAAGGGTGACCACTTACTAGGGCGCAATGTCAACCACCAAGGTGAAACATGACAAAGATTATAATTTCCAGGCAGACATTACATAATCAAAACCAGTTTTAAATGCAACAAACTCAAATGCCTCAAATATTTAAATGACACTCACCATAATACCTGCCTTGTACCTCATGGAGCAAGAACCAATGTCTTCTAGAAGCAAGATGATGTGGTGGATACCCTCATGAAGAACCTGAGATCTGTGGTGGTGAGGTGGGCCTCTGTCTGTGCAAGTGGACACTGTCATCCATATACCTCTCGGTATTCCATGTCTACAACCTGAGGGCCTCAAGACATCATCTCCTTAGTTATCCCTAGGAAATGGGGATAAAACAATGAACACCTTACAAGCCTATATCCCTATATGCTCTTACAACCCTATACCTTCCCATACCTCCCTACACTACTCGTTGGGGTACTCCATAATAGAACTAATGTTGCTCCACACAAGAATAATAGGTAGGCTCTATAGCAACTTATGGATTCAACAATATACCCCCAAGCTTAATGGAAAAGTAACAACGACAGAGAAAAACACATAGGGACTCTCAGATAACCACATGACAAAGCCTACAATGCCAGAGTATAGGGTAGCTAAGGCATAAAATTCTTCTACCCAACCTAAAATATATCTCGCCTCATAATGTCGATACAAGGTGCTCCCAAGCCAATCTAGATCCAATCTCAACTCTTAATGCTAACACAAAGAATCACTCCCAATGCCAATTTAGAGCTAGGTCATTCCACCTCCCAATCATGATGCAAAGAGAAACTCTCCACATCAAGATGCTAAAGGAATTCTTGACAATCATGGCATCAATGCAACAAATAGCTCTACAACTAATCCACCTCTAGACATTCCTTTGGACAACCTAGCCCCAGAAAATTCATCCCACTCCAACAAATCTACCTCGAACAGATTATCCATCTTCAGAAAAGAATACAACCAATCCACCTATAGGAAATTTATATTCAATCTCCTCTCTATATGCTATTTCCCCACCTGCAACTGATGAATTATGAGATGGTTTGGATTTTGAAGTGGCATTAGGCCTCAATCTCATGCCTATGGATTTGTTGGACCTTGATACATAAGAAGAGAACAAGGCTATCACAAACCCAATAAATATTCCCTACATGGGAGGTTGAAGACGAAATTATATAAATAGATGTATGTAAAACACCCAAGGGATAGCACCATCGTAAGAAGGGACACCATTCCTAATAAAAATCATATCAACAATACAGACATATAGATATCCTTTTTGTGGGTAATGCACACCTCTCAATGGTTGTATCTTGATCGACCTGTATTTGGGAGGGAAGTCACTCCATATAGAGAACCAATGTATTAAACATCATTATCTATCAAGAATTGATCATTGGATTGCTTATTTCAAGAGATGTGATGTTCAAGCATTAGTTTAGTATATCATAGGTGTAATTGTCCAAACTGAGAATATATATATTTTTGATATGAAAAAGTTTCACAGTGAAAGAATTGTTAATACCAACATGAGTAGACTAGAACATGAATATAAGTCGATGGTATACTGACCACGTTTTCCAATTGGAATATGGGAGTATGTGTTAGCATCGAGAGTCACCCTCATATTGCAAGAGGATAAGGCCAACACCCATCAAATAGGTTTGTAAATGTAGGTTTACGATAGAATGTCAAATGGACAAAACTCAACATAACAATGTTCCAACACATAAAATATAGGCTAGTATGCATAAGCAAATGAGGTTTTGTTTAATTTCAGTCAGTGGTTCAAGAATAAATGTGAGTATATGGAAGACTTGGTGAGGAAGATAAATAGGTCTTCTATAAGCATCAGGCCTTCTAGCAGCTAGGTAAATAAAAACGAAGTCACAAGAACCTCTTGAACTAAATTTTAAAACACTGAAATCATTTACAACAACATCATAATCAAACATCCACTATAACACAACTATAAAATCTCATAAGGACCATCCAATAATGAGGAATCAGAGTAAGAAGAAGCAAGATAATGAAAACAGGTTGACTTCTATTAATCAAAATATCTCAGCTCTCATACATAAACTAGAGTATGGCTCTGCTTAGTCAAAATATTACAATAGGGAGCTCTGTTCAACCATTCGAACCTCAAAATAACATTCTTCTGTTTTATTTATAGTCTAAATAGTAAACAATAACTTGAAATGCAATTCAGCCTCTCTAACCTAGGATTATCCACAAAACAATGCTAATCTAACATCTGTACAAGTGGAACTAACAGACTACTAGAAACATGGAGCATGTTGGCAACAACTCTAAAAAGATAATCATGACATGATTTGTTTTTTCTTGGGAGCATCTCCACCAGTTCCATGTGTCCTCCAAGCCTTTTTTTTGAGCTCCATCTTCCACCTGGTGACCATTGGTTCCCTCCAAATTCATCAAAGTTAAGAAGAGGCAGCGAATTCAAAAATGTTGACTGTAACAACCAGTTCGTAGCAAATTTTCATAGTGCAAGTGGTAGCAGATTTCGTAGCGCCTGCCTATGTAAAAATGTTCTGCAGTAGATTCCATAGTGCAGTCGATAACAAATTTCATAGCGCCAACCTATGAAAACTGCTTTGCAACAAATTTTCATAGTGAACTTCCACTTTATGTCTAGCTAGGTGATTTTGTAGCACTTTCCGTAGCAAATCTGCAATCCTGTCCGTGTGGATGATTTCGTAGCGCCAAGCACTACGAAATGATGTGTATTTTTCTGTGTCATGCAATGAGCCTCAAAAAACCCAAAAAATATTAGCAGAAGGATTATAATCCTGTAGATGCCTCCAGTAGGTAAAATTTATGACACTTCCCACAAAACTTCAAGATGCAAAAGCTGATCATCATCAAAAATGGAGTTTTTCATCCTCTCCATTTCATCTTCTTAATCTAGCACTTCTCCTTGTTGCAACAACACTTCTCTCTGTTGTAGGATGACTTCTCTCTATTGCAGGAGCACTTCTCTCTAATGTAGCTTAGACTAGTACATTGAGATTCCTCTGGGCTAGATCATCCTTGAAGGGCTGCAACTCCTCATTAAGTTTTCTGTTATGCGAATGTAAGATTATGTTTTGCCTATACAAATTTTGAAGTTTCCTATGGATGGGAAAGAATATTCTTGCTGTAAACGTATCCAGATCAAAGGTCTCATTATACATGTCCATGACTTCGCTCATCTTTCTCCTCTTAGTCAATATTTCTCCCTTCAAATGGACAATTTTCTTTCTAACATCCCTGAGTTGTCTAATCAATCTCTTGAAGGTGGGATTATCAGGGGGAGTGGTGATGTTTATTACTTCAACAGGCTTCTCAATATTTTCACCCTTACCCTTGTCTTGCTTCAAAATAGGAGCTTTGGTCATGAACTCAATAGGATTCCCAATAGTGCCACCTTTACCCGTATCTTTCTTTTGGACAGAACCTTTGGTTATGACTTATGTTTCAACATCTTCCTTATGGGATGATGATTTGGTGAAAGGCCTCCTAACTCTTGTCTCAACTGTTGTAGTAGGTGAAGTAAAATGTAACTTTCTCCCCCTTTTGGTTGTAGTTTTGGCTGAGGGAACTTCCTCTAGTTCAGGTGCAGGCTGAGGTGAAAGTTCCCTTTGTGGGGAGTGATGGGCTTCCCTTTCTTATTCTTCAACTTCTTTAGGAACTTCTTTATCTTGGGCAATGTGTTTTGCCTTTCTCTTTTTGCTTGTTTATGTTTGGGCCACACTACTAGATGGTAAAGGGATCTGGACCCTAGATTGAGGGGTAGGGGCTACATCTAGTTGCAGATTAGCAGAGACAATGAATTTCTCCTAAGTGAGGTTTCTTTTCTTCAATTCTTCCATTACAAGCATCCTAATCAACCTTGAGTGGAAAACACTGGTGTCCACAACCTTGGACTTGGCTTGGACCCTATCAGCCATTTTTCCCACACTCCTAAACATATAGAAATAGATGTTCATTAAATCCTTGCCTGTGAAGTGTAGCAAAATCCTAATGTGATACTGGTATATCATGTTGAATCTATTCTCACATGTAAAATACCTCTGGATGACTTTAAACATTTTGTCAAAACCCTCAACCAAATGGTTCCTAGGCACTCCCTTAGACAAATTATCTTTCTGATGTTCTGGTTTCAGGAAATATTTAGAAAAGGCTGCATTAAGAGTCATAGATTTGAACCACCTTTCACTAGTGTTGGGTATCTCATTGGCTACTACAATGGTGGCCTCAGATACTTCCAGGTCAAGGGTTCCTACCTTGGTCTTAGTGCCATCAAAGTTTAAAGCAAATTCCCTGGCTACTGCAATGTGTCCCCTCTGCATATTTTGATAGAAAGTTAGGCAACCAACCCTTCGCAAGACCCCCTGATCATAGGTTCAACATAAAATAAGTGCATATCATAAGGTTCAGTCCTGACTACACTCCCACCCTTATAAGATTTCTTCTGTTGGGGTGTATCCATTGATAGAAACATGATACCAAACACTAAAATGTTATGAGAGGTATAGGAAAACAAACAAAGACAAAAGTCTTTAGGTTTTTTGAAAGGTGGTCCTTATCCGAGGTTTCAGGGCTTTCCTCCAATTGACTTTTGAATTAGTAAGAGAACATTTTGATGGCTTAGAAAAGGAGGAGAATCTCCTCTGATAAATGATATACAAGGAGGCTGCATTGTCAATTTTTAGGCTAACATAAAGCCACCATACATGGTCATCATCATTCTAAAGGAAAAGGCTCCTAAACTATTCACTGCAAATAGAATTTGAGATGAAAATATAGAATGACACCGTGAAGGAAAAGAGCTAATGTTGGAGCTGTGAGCATAGATGATGACACTAGGTTGACACACAATTTGCGGTGATGGAATAGGGGATCTATAGCGCAGTTTCGTAACGGTTTATATAGCGTGGTATAGACAACAAAAGCCAAGAAATGAATAGGCACAATAGCTCTGGTAGAAAATTTGATTCAAATTCAGTGTAGGAAACTGACAATATGCGGATGGCTAAGAAATCTTTGACAACAAAGCTAAAGGGGCTGGTAGATAGATGAAACCACATTTGGCAGCGTCAGGTGCTACGAAAAGCTTAAACAAAACCTTAGATGATCTTCAACAGAGCTCGAATGGCTCAAAAAGTACCTGGACATCGTAGCTTGACTATTTATGATCTTCAAAAGGCATGAAGTTGCTCGCAACCCTCTTAGTATTCAATTCACCTTGGTCATCTTGTCTGTAGCACAATATGTGACGCTGTCTGGACTAGGATTTTCTACAGCGCCGAGCTAGGAGTAGGATTTCAAACTTTGGTAAATAGTTAGAATGCTTTAAATGACCAAATCATGATTATTCCTTTTGAAAACAAGGATGCTGAAAACAATGAAAAATAATGACATCAACTTCATAATTTCAAATGATCGTAAAGAGGGAGGCTGTACAAAAGATGCGCTACAAAAACTACTAGTGATTTGGCAGTGTACTTGAAGAGATTTTATTTGAATCCCTAATGGGTAAAGGGACAGAGTGGAGAGGTTCAAGTGTATGAATGGAGGTAGTGACCTATCAGGCTTGTGGTGTCATGGGGATGGTAGTGATAGTTGTCAAATCATGTGATGAGTCAAGGGTATAAACCATAGGAAATGAACCAAGGGTATAAATCATAGGAAATGAACCAACTATATAAACCATAGATGTGGGTCAAATATGTGATCCAAGCTCTATCCTTCCATTTATTTGAGCTAACCTAAGAAAACCATAAGGAGGAAAACAAAAAACAAAAACTAAAAATACTAAAGGATAAAAATTAAAACTTAAGGGGAAAAAATTTGACCCGTGACAACTTCATGTGATAACATTGGCTCCACTGGGGATGGCATGCTCCCTATGAGCTACCAAGAAAAAACAGCTTCAATGTCTTATCCTAGGGTTATGGGGTCATTTATTCAAATAAAAATAAAAAGAAAAAGTGATATTTACAATGAATGGAAAGCCACTCATGGCTTAAGCAAAATACTTCTTCACAAAGTGCCCATTGATAGGGCCACCAAAAACTCCAAAATCCCCCAAGTTATGCAATTTACAAGTATTATTTGAAAACACCTCAGAAATCTTGAAAGGACCAATCCATAAGGCTTCAAATTTACCATGTTTTCCTTTGTCTTGCTTGGGTGCATCCCACTTGAGCAATAGATATACCAGTTGGAAATATTCTTTGCTTACCTTCTTGTCAAAGGCTTGCTTGATCTTTTGTTGATGGCAATGTGCTTTGTCAAGGAGCTACTCCAGTTGTTGATGGTAATGTGCTTTGCATCCCACTTCTACCAATTGTTGTATCCTCCTAACCATATCATCAAGTTCTCCTTGGTAATCCTGGAGGAACTTTGCCATAGACAAGGCAAGCTGAGTAGGAAAGATAGCTTCAATCCCATAAACAAGATGAAAAGGGGAAATACTAAGTGACCTCTTTGTTGTAACTCTATCATCCCATAAGGAAAATTTCATCTTTGAGTCCCATGCTTTCTTGTTGTCTTCTAACAACTTCTTGATGATCTTTATGAGACTCTTGTTAGAAGACCCTGCCAAACCATTTCCTTGGGGGTAATAAGGAGTAGAATGGACTTATGTAATCCCATACTATTCACAAAACTTGATCAATGGTTCAGCTTTGAAAGAGGCAGCATTGCGAGTAACAATCTTGCTTGGACAACCAAATCTTGACATGATATCCTCAAGAAAATTAATGATTACCTTGTGGGAGGCACTCCTTGTAGGAATGGATTCTATCCATTTGGTGAAATAATCAATTCCAGTCAAAATCCACCTATGTTGACCACTTGAAGTTGGATAAATTTCCCCAATGAAGTCAAGACCCCACAACTGAAAAGGTCCAGAAACCACCATAGGTTTCAAAGGAAAATATTTGAGTTGCTTCTTTCCATAAAACTTTTGGTATTTGAAACAAGCTCTAATATTTGCACAAACATCAGTAAAAATTCTAGGCCAAAAATACCTAGCTTTGAGGATCTAATAGGCTGTGGTTCTCCAAAAGTGATGCCCCCTACACAAGTTGTCATGAAAATCATTCATGGCCTTTTGGGCCTCCTGTGGATCTAAACATCTCAAAAGAACCCCTAGAAGATCTTTCCAATACATTATGTGATCAATGAGACAATATCTGATTGATTTAAGCTTCAAATCTCTTACCTTGTTCTTTTCCAAACCATCAGGAGGATGCAACTTTTGCAGAAAATAGATGATGTCTTTATACCAAATGCATTCTTCCAAGTTGGGGCTGATATGAGATTTTTTGTCAGCAAAATCAGCTTGCTGATTTTCTGAGTTTATGTTCATGAAATTAACCCCTAGTGATTTGCAATTTGATTTAGCCAACAATCTAGCTAAACCTTGACCCTTCACTAGTTTAGTGGGCTTCATTTCAAGTTCAAATTCCAGAATTTTGGCAATCTATTTGCTCCTCTTCCCATCTAAGTCAGGCTGGATAAGTATGTCTTTCACAGAGGCTGAGGGAACATAGGCAACAATCTTGGAATGCAGAATGTATACTCTGAAATTCTTGAGGGATTTGACCAAATCATAAGCCTTCTTTTCCATGATATCATACCTCATCTCTACATCCCTCAATGCTCTGCTAAAAATAGAGATAGGTTGATCTAACCCCTCTATATTTTTCTGAAGCAAGACATCAACCAATGTGTCAAATGAGGCAAAGGAAAATATCAAAAATTCCTTGGAATAACCAGGGCTGATGAGCACATGTGCTTTAGTCAAGGCCTATTTGATTTGGTCAAAATAATCTTGGGCCTCAACAATCCATTTCACCTCATTTCCTTTCCTAAGCATAGATGTGATGTGCTTAACCAATTCAACAAAGTGGGAGATGAATCTTCTTAGAAAAATTGATTTTACCCAAGAAAGACTGAACTTTTTTCTTAGATCTAGGAAGAGATAAAGTCTGGATAGCCTCTACTCTGCTTGGATCAATTCTTACCCCTTCTGCTGATACAATTTCTCCCAATAAATTACCTTCCTTCATAGCAAACAAAGGCTTCTTAGTATTGAGAAAGAGACCAAAATTTCTGCACTTCAGAAAGACCCTTTTCAAATGATGATAATGTTCCTTATTAGATTGTGAGAACACTGTAATGTCATCTAAATAGATGACCACAAATTTTTCCTTCTCCCCAATAAAGGCAATATCCATTGCTCGTTGAAAGGTTTCTCCTGCATTTATTAATCCAAAGGGCATTTTATCATACATGAATGTGCCCCAAGGAGTAGTGAAGGTTGTATTCTCCCTATATTCAGGTAAGATAGATAAGTGATTGTATCTTGAGAAGCCATCAATCATAGACATCCTAGATGAGCCAGTCACTCTTTGCAAAATGTACTCCATCTTTGGCAAGGGGTAATTATCTTTCTTGGAGCTTCTATTCAAATTCCTGAAATCAACACACAATCTAATTTCCCCATTCTTTTTCCTCACAGGGACCAAGTTATCCACCCACTTAGAGTACCTCAAAGGAATGATGATCTTGGCATCCAACAACTTCTTCACTTCTTTTTCCATAATAGGCAGCAACATGGGATTTATTTGTCTGAGTTTATGCCTAAAATGTTTGGTCTTCTCTTTCAAATGGATCTTATGTTCAATGATGTTTGTGTCATATGTTTGTAAATCTTCATATTTACATGAAAACACATCAACAAACTCTTTTAAAATATTAACATACTCATCCCTTTGTTCCTTTGACAAATTTATAGACAATTTCACATACTTTGGATCCTCCTCTGTACCTAAATTGCATTTAGCCACATCAGCATTTTCAGTTGAAACTTTAACCTTCACATCAACATCATTTCTGTCAAACAATCTCTCCAAAGGGACTAGTCCTTTTGGAATATGGTTACTGGGCAATTGGAAAATATGATGATCAACATTTTTATTTAGAAAAATATCAGCATGAGGGCTTTTGACATCATCATGATCTTGATCAATATGCAGGGAAAAAAACTCCTCCACGGTTTCAAGAAATCTTTTGATTTCAAGATCATCCTCGAAGACCTTCCAATGTTTGACATTGTCAAGTATAGAGGGTCTATACTTCACTTCCACATCATATTTGAGCTTAGGGGGCAAAGGAACTTTGAAATTACTTGCAGAAACAACCAAGGAATCTGCCATAGTATTTTCCTCTCTTGGAACAAAAGAGATATTAAAATCTAAGAATAAATTATCAACAAGATACCAAACTTCATTCGTGTAAGTCCTTAACCTGGGGTGTTTAGCTTGATACTTATTTTTGACTTGATGTATAATTAATTCATCATCTCCAAACACTGCTAACTCTCCAATCTTCATGTCTTTAGCAGCCCTCAAACCCAAAACAAGAGCCTCATACTCTGCCACATTGTTTGTAGTTTCAAATTCAAGTTTGTAGGACAAAGATATGATCTCTTGGGTAGGGGAAATAAAGACTACACCAACACCAACACTAACACCTTCTTTATAAGAGGATCCATAAAAAAACATCTTCCAGACAGAGGTATTATGAGGAGGAATTTCATAAGAGTTAATGGGTTGTTTTCTAATTTCAATAGGTGATTGAGGAGCATCAGTGAGCTGTAAAATATTGGATCTTAAATCAATATCAACTACAAAAATAGGGTGGTTGGTAAGATTGGCTTCATCACTGATGATGTAAGCTAGTTGTGTTTCCCTATAAAGCCGTCCATTCTCTCCCCCAAATACAAGAGTGATGGCATATTAAAGGTCCATATGCAAAGTCCCCCTAGTATTTTGATCCAAGATCTTGACAAGAGAATCTCAAACTTAGGAGGGACATCAGCCACCACAATATCCATGAACACACTTTTCGTGGGAAATTGGAACAAGGTAACAACCAGGTATTTGATTACCCCAAGCCACTTCACTTTCCTAGAATCAAATGAGTATAGGTCATGATATGTTTTTGTAATTTCCATCCGAAGCTCATCCATGACAGTTTTAGGCATGAGGTTATGAGATGCACCCGAGTCCATCAAGCAATTGTGCAACACTTTATCATGAATATTTAATGATGTGTAGAAAGGAGGGGAAGATTCATCCCTATCCACTACCAAAGGTCCCAATATGACTAATGGTTTTTCATCTTGAAGGTTGATTGAGTCTGTGGAATTAGAGGAAGGTTCGGGCTGCAACATCTTGGAAAGATATTTTTTAAATTCCTCATTCTTAATCAGCTCTAAAAAAGGTATTGGAATTTTGATCTTTTCAATCTCACTTTCAAAGCTAAAAGAGGAGGGAGATTTCAGAAACTCCTTAATTTCTGGGACATGGATCTTAACCACTACTTGAGGGTTTTGTGCCTCTTTTTCTTTGTTGCTAGATGCGACAGCCTTAACATAATTTTCTGTTTTGGTAGGCTGATCAGGAGTGTTAGGTTTTTTCTCTTACTTTTTTGACCTTAGGTTGTATTTATTTGAACTATCATTGGTTTTTTCCCCTTTACTCAATTCATTCAATTGGATGTCCATGAGAGACTCCTCATATGCAGATTGGTTTAAATGAGGGGATGGAGAAGTATCACCAAGACAATGGATTTCTGGATCAGTTTCTTCATCCTCTCCTTCTTCATCAACAACAAGGTTATTTTGGAGAGGGGCTTGGACTTTTTTTATCATCTCTATCCATATTTGTTTGATCTCTTTGAAGGAACCGAGGGGAATTATTTGGTCTTATGAAATTTCCTCTATTATTAGCATTATGTGTTCCTATAGTTCTGCTTTCCTTCAAGTTTCAACTTTTCCATTTCAGCAGAAAGTAATTTTACCAATTTTGTTAGTTCATAAACTTGAGGGTGGAAAATAGAGGAATCAGAGGTTGAAGCTTCAACCCTACTTTTTCTTCCGTCTTTATCATATTTTCCTCTAAGCTTGTCAGCTGCCAATATGTTATATTCTACCTCCAAGGTTTCATCTTGCATATGAGCTAGAGAGGTAGATCTTCTTTCCCTCAATAGGAGGCAAAACTCAGGGTCAAAAGCACTGGCATAGGTAATCTTGGCAGAAGTTTCTGTAGGTTTTATTTTAGTGGGAATTTTGTTGTACATTTTATTAAATCTCTTTGAGAAATCTGAAACATATTCCCCTTCTTTCCTCTTAAGTGACCCAAATTCTGTAATGTAATATAGGAAATCCTTTTTATCCCCCCAATGCCTCAGAAAAGCATCATCCAAAGCCTCAATTCCATCAACAGATCCAGGAGTCAAACCTATAAACCATTTCCTAGCCTCACCATCAAGGATTTGTACAAATACCCTCATCCATAAATCTTCATTCTCAATATTAAGGTTGTCTGTATAACTATAAAAGGATGCAAGGTGTTCTTCTGCAGTTGTGTCTTCCTCCTCTGTGAACTTGGGCATGTACTTAAGGTAGTCTCCTACTGGAAGAGAATTCATAGGCTAAGGTAACACAAGAGGGGCATACCTAGCAGACACTATGGCATCTATCCTATTTATAGGGTTAGAACCTGCCATTGGATTGTGAATTCTAGGATAACAAGGGGGAGATTGAGTATTGACAGGTACAACTGCAACTTTGGTTTTTGGAGAAATAGGGAGGTTGGATGGAGAGATTTCCATTTTCATAGGAAGAGGTTGAGTCTTGGAAGAAGATGGTATAGGCTCCAAGGGAAATGAGGTTTCCTGCTCTTTAGTCACAACAATTTTGATAGAAGAAGGAGTAGGAGAACCCAAGGTAGGAAAATATTATAACTCTCAAGTATAAACTAGCTTACAATATCAGGAGAGGAAAGGACTTCAAAACTTTCTTCTTTCAATTTGGGACTAAAAGCAGAGTATTCAACAGGAAAATTTTTGAAATCCAAATCCTTAGAAATTTCAACAGAAGGTAAAAGAGGAGAACTGGATATAGCTATTGGTGTATTGAAAGTGGAATCATGAAAATGACCATAAGTACCTGGTAGAGCAACTGAAAATCCCTCTCGAGAAGATTTTCCTTTCTTGATAATCTTCTCTGGGTCAACTTCAGGTGTTTCCAGAGGTAGATGTGGAGTAGAACTCGTATGTCTCTGCCTTTGGGAGCCACAACTGAAACAGTGGAGTCGTCAGGTGCAAGCTGCAATCTTCAATGTACTGATTTCTAATGCACCTTACAAATCAATATTTCTTTATCGTTCAATCCCAGGGAAATGTTTTCAATTCATCCCTGAAAATGGCGCCAAGAATGTTAGCACTGAGATTCACCCTCATATTGCAAGAGGATAATCCCAACACCCATCAAATAGGTTTGTAAATGTAGGTTTATGATAGAATGACAAATGGACAAAACTCAACATAGCAATGTTCCAACACAGAAAATCTAGGCTAGTATGGATAAGCAAATGACATTTTGGTTAATTTCAGTTAGTGGTTTAAGGATAAATGTGAGTAGATGGAAGACTTGGTGAGGAAGATAAAAAGGTCTGCTATAAGAATCAGGCCTTCTAGCATATAGGTAAAGAAAAACTCAGTCACAAGAACCTCTTGAACTAAATTTTAAAACACTAAAAACATTTACATCAGCATCATAATCAAACATCCATTATAACACAACTATAACATCTCATAAGGATCATCCAATAATGAGAAATTAGAGTAAGAAGAATCAATATAATGAAAATAGGTTGACTTATATTAATCAAAATATCTCAGATCTCATACATAAACCATAGTATGGCTCTGTTTAGTCAAAATATTACAATAGGGATCTCTTCTCAACCATTCGAACCTCAAAATAAAATTCTTCTGTTGTATTTATAGTCTAAACAATAAAAAACAACTTGAAATGCAAGATGGCCTCTCTAACCTAGGATTCTCCACAAAAAACTACTAATCTAACATTTGTACAAGTGGAACTAATAGACTGCTAGAAACACGGAGCATGTTGGCAACAACTCTAATAAGATCATCGTGACATGATTTGTTGTTGCTTGGGTGCATTTCCACCAGTGCCATGTGTCCTCCAAGACTTTGTGCTGAGCTGCATTTGCCACCTGGTGACCATTGGTTCCCTCCAAATTCATAAAAGATAAGAAGAGGCAGGGAATTCAAAATTGTTGACTGTAACAACTAGTTCGTAGCAACTTTTCGTAGCGCAACTGGTAGAAGATTTCATAGCGTCTGCCTATGTAAAACTGTTCTGTAGCACATTCAGTAGTGGATTTCATAGCGCCCACCTGTGAAAATTGTTCTCTAGCAACTTTTCGTAGCAAAATGACACTTTATGTATGGCTAGGTGATTTTGCAGTGCTTTCTGTAGTGAATCTGCAATCCTGTCTCTGTGGATGATTCCGTAGTGCCAGGCGCTACAAAATGCTCTGTACTTTTCTATGTCATGCAATGATCCTCAAAAAACCAAAAAAATCTTAGCAGAATGATTATAATCCTCTAAATGCCTCCAATAGGTAAAATTTATGACACTTCCCTCAAAACTTCAAGATGCAAAAGTTGATCATCATAAAAAATGGGGTTTTTCATCCTCTCGATTTCATCTTCTTAATCTGGCACTTCTCCTTTTTGCAACAGAACTTCTCTCTGTTGCAAGAGAACTTCTCTCTATTGTAGGAACACTTCTCTCTATTGCAGCTTGGGCTAGTACATTAAGATTCCTCTAGGATAGAGCATCCTTGAAGGGCTGCAACTCCTCTTTAGGTTTTTTGTTATGGGACTGTAAGCTTCTATTCTACCTTTAAAAAGTATGAAGTTGCCTATGGAGGGGCAAGAATATTCTTGCTATAAACCTAGCCAGAT
>ML779961.1:93739-144264 GCA_009831015.1 Picea engelmannii
TCATTTTGTTTTCGAACGCTATTCTTTATCATTATATGAGGATCCCTGAGAACAAGGATTCTAGGGTCGGGGAGAGGATAAATATTTGTCTTTACTTTGGCCTATCAACTAAGATCAATCTATTTTTAGTCGCATTATGAGGGCAACACATATCCACTAAGATATTTGTTGAGACGATACCTTCATTAATCTTCACCCTTCCATTTTGTCCCTCTTTCTTTTGGGGAAGCAAGGAGTAGTTCACCGACTGGGAAGAAATCATTTTCACCCATTAGTTTGTGTACCCACTAAAGTCCCAAAGTTGGTGTGCCCACTCCATTTCTGGCCCGTAAGACAAAAAGTGAAATAGGAATGTGTTCCCCCAATATAATCTATATAATTATGTAAATCCTTTCTGTAACTGAACAAAAGGTAAGTAAGTGGGGAAGCCCTACTATTATTAAGTTGTTTATTGAGACCAATGCCTCATATATGATATATCATTAGACAGGGGTTACCATGTATGTATGTGTCGGGTGGTTGAATGACAACGCACAAATGCAAACATTCACAATAGAGACAAATCTAGTCTAAATATGAGATACTATTGGAATGGAATTCACCTTCATTTAATTTCATCTCATTTCAATTATACTGAAGTGTGTTGCTCATTAGGACAAGTTGCAGGGATTTTTTATAGAAAATCCATCCTACTCCACAAATGGAGGCGGGTGGTTGATTCCCTTTCATATTTCTTGCATGTTGAAATAACCAAAATATTTCCCACCCATCCCTCTTTGTTTCTACTCCATCAACGGTTGATTTAGTTTGCACGTGGGGAGTGAGTTCATGGTTTTTCAAGTTTGAAATTCAACCATACAAAATGGTGAAACCAGGTTCCACCTCAGTACTCGCTATGAATCATGGATCAATTCCAAACAATATTAAAATCCCACCTATGATGGATCACTTTCTTGCTGCATGTTAGGTGAATCCTTTATGGCTCACTGACCAACCATATTGGGTGGTAGGTTGAAAAAACCTACCCAATATATTTCCAAGTCCTTCTTCTTCCCACAACAACAAAGGCGGGGTCATTCTGATGTCCCAATTAGAAACAATTAAAAATTTATTTTAGGTTCAATGTAACTTTCCCAACCCTTTAATAATGTATTTGAAATTGAGTTAAATAATTTCATTGAGGTCAAAAATGATTTGAAATACATAAATGAGTTCTTAGGGGGTTTCTTTATAGTTCCACTTTCCATGAATGCAGGAAAGAAAGTTGGTAAGGGTTTTCATGTACCCCCTCGGACTATACTACTGACCAACCCAACCATTATATGTTATTTATTTTGGACAACTTACATCATAGGATACCATGAAGGAAGGAATTCAATGGGATTTCTCCCTAATTCTTCAAAAAACTTATCCTCTTAAAATAAATATATCCAGGAAAGAACACCTTGCTCTAAATTCCTAAACAATAACAATGACATTTTGATTCTAAAATCAAACAAGGGTGAGGTAGTAGTAATTATGAACAAGAGAGACTATATGGGGAGAATATTGGACCATCTGAAAAATAATGGAATTTTTAAGAAACTCCACAAGAACCCTCATTGTAGGGTTTCAAAGGAGGTTTCCAACTCCATTGACAAATGTAACATGGAAGGCAATATAAGAAGACATTGACAATTAGTTGTCTATTAATTCCTAGGCATTATGGCCTTCCAAAAATTCATAAAGAAGGGGCTCCTTTAAGGCCCATAGTAAACACAATAGGGGGACCAACCTACAAACTCGCAAAGCACTTAACATAGAATCTCAACATTTGGTGAGAAACATGAAATCCTTTGTGGATGACACTACCCATTTTGTCAACATGATTAAGGGCATTAACATTGACTCTAATGATATGCTTATGATCTTTGACATAGTTTCCCTCTTTATGAAAATTCCTATTGATGAAGCGGTTGAATTTATCAAGGGGATTACATACCAAGGAAAATCATAATTGGTTGAGATAAATTTGTAATCTATAATTTTTAGTTTCTAAGATGAAATATATGATCATATTTGTGATGTGGTAATGAGATTACCTCTATCACCCATTTTCGCCAATTTTTTCATGGAAGATGTTGAAAATAAATTCTTTAGTTCCTTTCCTCTAAGACCTAAATTATGAATAAGATTTGTGGATGACACTTTTGTATGGCTACATGGACATGGGAATTTTGGAAAATTTGTTGATTACCTCAAAAGTTAACTTGAGTACATAAATTTTGTCATGGAAATAGAATATAAGGGAAGCCTTTCCTTTCTAGATAACTTAGTAACTAGAAACTAGATGGGTGTTGACTCAAATTTTTGTCACCTATATAAAAAGCTCGCAAATTATTGTGAAGCCTATGTTTATGACTACTAAATATCTAATAGGTCGGGTCCCCATATAAAGAAAATTCAAAGGCGTTTATTTTCCATTCATTTTCTTAGTACTTATGCACTTATGTTTCAAGAGATGGGGTCATTAAAGTTCTACTATTATGGAGAGCCTTAGCCTATTGACATAAGTTTGTTTTGATTGCCTTCCATATTCGCTTGATAACTAAACAATCTCAAGCTATGCCACAAAATCAAAAGAGTTTAGGGTCTTCTTACTCATGCAGTTGAAATAAATAAATACAAGTGTTATGATACATACACGTTCTCATGCATAAAAAACGTAATCTTGAAATTATTGTCATGGCATACTTATCATAGGGTTTATGGTTCAAATATTTTAAGCCATATATAAACTCATGTGATAAACGAAACAAGTTACAAGTGAAAAGATTTAATAGTGGATTTAATATCTATGGTTTGCATTGATCTAAAAATGAGAGGTTTTACTAACAAATTTTGCAAGTTAAGTTTATGTATCTTATGCACCAGATCGATAAGAATGCAAAACACATAAAATCATAGTTATTTATGCAGAATTAACAATTATTAAGTGCAGAAATTAAAGAAGGAACGACAATAGCAAGAGAGAAATAGAGACACGAGAAGTTTGATAACAAAGTTCACCAAGGTGTGGCTACGTCTTCGGGTCCCACTTCTAGTGGTGACAACTTATTGCTCTTCTCCAAATGTTCAATTACATCAACAATATGTGATTACAATATGTTGCAAAAGCATTATGCATTTGTTGTACATGACCTCCATGATCAGATGCAAAAGACCTCACCAAAATCATCTCTCGAATGGGCTTAAAAGGCCTCTTACAACATGAGAAAGACCTCACCAAAATCATCTCTCAAATGGGCTCAAAAGGCC
This sequence comes from Picea engelmannii, assembly GCA_009831015.1. Classification (NCBI taxonomy): domain Eukaryota; kingdom Viridiplantae; phylum Streptophyta; class Pinopsida; order Pinales; family Pinaceae; genus Picea; species Picea engelmannii. The sequence continues at coordinate 97,037 of ML779961.1, forward strand.
TCTTACAACATGAGAACCGACAAAAATGGTCTCTCTTCTATCATCTTTCTCTCCACATCCCTGCAACAAAATCACTGTATCTTGATGGCACACAGGCTTGGTTTATGTAGAAAAAGAGTTGGGGTCGAATTCCCAACTTCTCCCATCAATATGGCCTTTTCCTGGGCTCAGATCCACTCTTTTTGGCCAAAAATCCACAAAAATCAGCAAACAATACATTAAAATAAGGTAAAAACCCACTTAATTTGCAAATAATGGTTAAGCCCCCAAAATTAGGGCATGCACCCCTTTTTGTGGTCGCATGGGTGACATGTGGCCTGGTGCTAGACCCTTTAATCCCCCACGCCCATGCGCGCCCCTGGTCACAACCCATGTCATATGACCTAGCTCCCAACAAGGAGCGCCTCCCTTAGCCATGAAAAGGTGCTTAAGGTTTAATTTTTAAAAAAGTGGGTAATTTTATAAAGTGAAGTTCTTGCTTTTGTGGATAGTGAATTAGTGCTAGGACTTTGATATATTGATAGGTCATGGGTTCGACTCTAATGTAGTACAAAATTTTGCATTCTTCCTTTTAGGCCCCATCAGGGTGACACGTGGCACCTTGTGATTGGGCCACGTGTCAGCCCATGGTTGGCCAAAACCATGCCATGTGGACCAATCACCCCTTACCACTTGTCAACATAAAAAACTATGAATGTCGAGATCTGAAATGCCATGTGTCAGTTGCAGGAGCTGCCACTTTTCCTCTGTAGACTGTGCCTCATGTCATGCCCAGAATGTGCCATGTCACCCTTTGACTAGTTGACTTTTTACATGTTTGACCCAAACTTCATATTGCGATAACTTTTGCATACAGACTCCGTTTTTCGATCCGTTTGCTCCACCGGAAATCTTGCAATCAGCACTTCGTGATGGTGTAGATTTCATGAGAATTGGAGAACTTTGATTTTTGAGCAATTCATATCCTCCTAGATCAAGCCTCCCCACTGGAAGATTTTGGACCACCAAAATCCTAGTTTTACACAGTTAAGAAGTGAGGGTATTGCCTCCCCACTTGTCATGTATCATACATCCTTTATTCTTGGACAATAATCACCTAAATGACCACAACAAACATGGAAAATATGATAACATTGTTCATCAAAGTAATTATCCCATCTATTGCACAATCATTTACATTCTTTGTCGCAATTAGCAACCATACACCAATGAATAACAACAAAATAAACATTAATACTGAATATGTGAATGAGAATGAAAAAACATGCGTCCTCTTCTGAACAGGAACAGTAACCAAAGTATGCAGTTGAACCTCATGTTTTACTTCTTGTGACACTTCATGATTGCTAGAAACATACTTAACCATTTCATGTTTAGCATCACTTTCTTTCTGATTTGTTACAGACATAAGTGTTAAACTCTTTCTTTCATTTACCATTCTTTTTAACTACGCTGTAGTTGAAAAAGGCCTGTAAATTTTTATGCAATGAGCACAAACAATGTACTCTTTCCCATCTTTCTTGAAGAAATATTTATTTTCATCCTTGTAGAATATGGATTTTCTATCATAAAGGTATGGGATTCCCAGGACAATTCCACATATGTCTAGTGGCACTATATCAAGCTCTACTTCATCAACATACTTAGAAGTGATTGCAAACTTAATTTTACATTGCTTAGTTACTTGCAAATTATTATCACCACATATCCATCCCAATGGATATGGTCTAGGATGTGGATTTGTTTCAAGTCCCAAATTATTTACAACCTCTTCACTGATTAGATTGGATTGTGATCCACTGTCTACAAGAGTATCAACTTTAACATTAATTTTTATGACCCTTATGTGGAAAAGTTCACTCCTTTTACACTCATCATTTAAAACATCTGAATTAGAAGAGTTAGTACATGCAACATAAGTTATACCTTGGATTCCCATAGCTACAATTTTAGTCTCATCATTGAAGTCTGATCCCATATCCACTTGAACTGTTGCAGTTGTGGTCTTCTTTCTCCCTTGATTGGCATACTTATTTGGCTTCAAGTCAGGATGTAAGATCCAACAATGATCTTCATCATGGCCTTCCTTCTTGCAATGCTTTCAAGTAGGCTTCTCCTTTTTTGTTGTGGTTGTCTTCTTTTCTTTCTCTTTTCTTTTCCCTGAATCCTTTCCTTGTTAGGCATCTATAGAAACACTATCACTAACATTCCTTTTACCTGATTCAATGTGAATGGCTTGTACACATACTTCATCAAAGTTAGAAGGATTTAACATAAGAATAGTATGCTTGAGATAAGAATGCAGACCACCAATATATTTTAGAAGTGTCTCATGTGTATATAAAGGAATATCCAATATTAATTCTTTCTTACAAAATGCTTGTGTATACTCTTGTACACTTTGACCTTTAGCTTACCTTAAACTTTGCCAATTCATAATTTCATGTTGCATGTATGCTAATGGATAAAAAAATTCTTCAATGTAGTAACAAAATCATTCGAGGAAGAGATTGTTTTACCACTTTTCTTGAGATCACCTTTAGTTTTGTTTTCCCACCATATGATAGTTGTGCCTCCCAATTTGAGACTAGCAAGTTGGATCCTTGTTTCATCATCAACAATCCTTTTTATCCTGCAATAGACTTCAAGCTGTCTAACCTAATATTAATTCTTTCTTATGAAATGCTTATGTATACTATTGTACACTTTGACCTTTAGCTTGCCTTAAACTTTGCCAATTCATCATTTCATGTTGCATGTATGCTAATGGATAAAAAAAATTCTTCAATTTAGTAACAAAATCATTCGAGGAAGAGATTGTTTTACCACTTTTCCTGAGATCATCTTTAGTTTTGTTTTCCCACCATATGAGAGTTGTGCCTCCCAATTTGAGACTAGCAAGTCGGATCTTTGTTTCATAATGAACAATCCTTTGTATCTTGCAATAGACTTCAAGCTGTCTAACCCAATTATCTAGCTTTTATGCATTTAATTCACCATCATAAGTGGGTAAGGGGAAGAAGGTTCTAAAGGTCCACCACCGTCAACTCCTCCTTCTGATCTTACTGAAGATCCACCTTCTTCAACCTTTGAAATTCTCTATTGTCCTCTTTCATGGTAAATCTCCTCTACAATGGCTTTCATCAATTGAAATGCCTCGAAGAAATCATCCTCAGATGCATAAGGACCTAACTTCCTCGGTGAAGACATCTTCTGTTTACAAGGTCTCCTTTGTATCTCTGGATTAAAAGCCTCAAGTTGGCCTTCTCCTCGCTTGAGTTTGGCTCTAGTGAGCATCCAATGCTTGCAATTCCTGTCAAACCTTCAAAACCAAAATCTCTGATTCCAATAACTTGATCTGAAAATGAGAGGTTTTACTGAAAAAATTTGCAAGTTAAGTTTATGTATCTTATGCACTGGATCGATAAGAATGAGAAACACATAAACTCATAGTTATTTATGCGAAATTAACAATTATTAAGTGAAGAAATTAAAGAAGGAAGGACAAAAACAAGAGAGAAATAGAGACGCGAGAAGTTTGATAATGGAGTTCACCAAGGTGTGGCTACATCTTTGGGTCCAGCTTCCAGTGGTGACCACTTTATTTCTCTTCTCCAAATGCTCAATTACATCAAAAAGATAATTACAATCTGTTGAAAAAGCACTATGCATCTGTTGTACATGACCTCCATGATCAGATGCAAAATACCTCAACAAAATCCTCTCTTGAATGGGCTCAAAAGGCCTCTTACAACATGAGAACCGACAAAAATGGTCTCTCTTCTATAAGCTTCCTCTCCACGTCCCTGCAACAAAATCATTGTATCTTAATGGCACACAGGATTGGTTTATGTAGAAAATGAGTTGGGGTCGAATTCCCAACTTCTCCCAATAATCTGGCCTCTTCCTAGGCTCCAGATCCACTCTTTTTGGCCAAAAATCCACAAAACTCAGCAAAAAAATCCATTAAAATAAGGTAAAAACCCACTTAATTTGGCAAATAATGGTTAAGCCCCCAAGATTAGGGCGCGCGCCCATTTTTGTGGTCGCATGGGTGACATGTGGCCTAGTGCTAGAACCCTTAAGCCCCCACGCCCATGCGCAACCCTGGTCACAACCCCTATCATATGACCTAGCGCCCAACAAGGTGTGCCTCCCTTAGCCATGTAAAGGTGCTTAAGGTTTAATTTTTAAAAAAGTGGGTAATTTTATAAAGTGAAGTGCTTACTTTTGTGGCTAGTGCATTAGTGCTAGGACTTTGTTATATTGATAAGTCATGGGTTCGACTCTCATGGAGTACAAAATATTTCATTCTTCCTTTTAGGCCCCATCCAGGGTCACATGTGGCACCCTGTGATTGGGCCACGTGTCAGCCCATGGTTGGCCAAAACCATGCCATGTGGACCAATCACCCCTTGCCACTTGCCAACATCAAAAACTACCAAATGTTGAGATCTAAAATTCCATGTGTCAGATGCAGGAGCTTCCACTTGTCCTCTATACACTGTGCCACATGTCATGCCCCTAATGTGCCACATCACCCTTTGACCAGTTGACTTTTTACCTATTTGACCCAAACTTTAGATTGCAATAACGTTTGCATACAGACTTCGTTTTTCAATCCGTTTGTGCCATTGGAAATCTTGCGACGAGCACTTCACAATGGTGTAGATTTCATGAGCATTGGAGAACTTTGATTTTTGAGCAATTCATATCCTTCTGGATCATGCATACAAGATAATATGTTATAATTTTGGGTCACGTTGTATATGGCACATGGTAAAATTTTTAAAGGGTGATTGGTATTGTGCATGGCATAAACTATGATAGACTCATACGATATGATGGTCACACAATTCAATGCAGTGTTTGACAATGATGATGATTGAACTTCATATTTGGGTAGTTATATGATGTGACAATGAAATATTTTTATGATTAAAGTGTTGATCTGTCATATGCGTTGATGCTCACCTTGATTGGGATTTGAATTTGTGATTGGTTGTGGCATTTGGCACATGCGAACTATGGTTTATGTGGCACATAGGTTCCACAATACTTGTTTGTGGTGAAGAGTGGAGATGGCCATGCATTGAATTAGACGTGATGTGGGTATTAACTCCACAGTCTCAAACTCGTCACCTTGTTATCTTGTGGGGTTTTTGATTTTTGATTTTTTTGTTGTGAAGAGAGCTTAACACTTTGGTTGTTGAGAAACCCTTGTGCTTGATGGTTATTGTAACTATTATGGGATCTTAGCACTGGTATGAAATCACATTTAAATGATGTATGAGTTAGAAACTGGTTTTACATCTCATGCATTGCATTTGTCTTTATATTGGTTAATTTTGTCTCTGTTTGCATGTTGTGTACATAAAATTGTTTTCCTCTCCCTTTTTCTGCCATTTCTTGAAGAAAATGAAAGGAAATGTATGTTTGTTAAAACAATTGTTTGACTTCTGGTTTTCCATATTCATGTTACCACTTTCCATCTATTCATTGTTGATTCGACGATTAAAAAGTAAATAGAAGTCTTGGGTTTTCATTGTTGGTTCGTATAAAAGTAAAAAACAGTTCGATGATTGATTTATCCTTACTGGTTATGCTTCCTCTGTTGAGTTGATGAAGAATGAATCTTACCTAGTTCGGCTTTAAAAATTAATGATATGGGTCTTTTCGACAGGGGAAAAATAAACCTTGTATATGTTTTCAGCTTCAACCTAGGTTATGAACAACCACATATGCCATAACGAAACCCTTGTGACTAAGTTTGAGTTTTCTTTTATTTCTTGAATTAAGAATACTTTTGGATGTTGAGTTTTGGTGTCGAAAGTTTTGTTCAAAGAAGAAATCAAACCTTGTTCTTTAATACTTAACTGTTGAACTTCTTGCTATTAAGTTTTGTTTCCATAGTCCCGATCTGAGGGTAAATGGTTTTGAGTTAGAAACCAATAGAGTTTATACAAACTGTGACATGGCTTGACTCTCATGTTAAATTTGCTATTACCTGTAGTTGTTGATTCTATTATTGATAATAAAAAAATGGGTTAAGCAAAGATTGCCCAATTCATACCCATTGATGAAATCATATTTGATGAATTATTGAAGATATTCATGACTAGTTTGTATTGTTGTATGGGAGCGCAATTTTGCATTATGATCAAATGTTTTGATGAGAAAGAAAAAGTTACAAACTTGTGTCTTCTACAAGTGGAACAATTTCAGATTTTTCTTGATATTCTTTGCACACCTTTCATCCTTTGAACTAAAAGTATTTTTTATTCGTTGAGTTTGTTTTTGGGTGAAAATGTATATTTATATGGCACGTGCATTTAAAATAATAATTCTGTTTGGATTAAGCATTTTCATTTTGACTCTCAAAAAGTATCATTGGGTAATGAGAGAGTATGAAGTAAAAGAGTTATAAACAGTACATATCCTTGTTGTGTATGGATGATTACTTGGTCTAATTTTGAACATCTAAGTCTTGCATATGTCATTTGAAAAAGTATATCAGATATACCACAGATATATGATAAGGACATAACTCAGTGGTATGAGTTAAAATGGCATGGATATTTATTAAAACTACATATTGATAGTCAAATTTAATTATGCAGACTTTCACTTGTCCTCTCATACATAACATTTTACATAAGTACTGCTCCCAAATCCTATTCATAAAATCTTTTTTTCCATTTTACTCATTGTCTATGTAATTTCAAGAGTAAATTTCAATTTGGCAAGCAAAAAATGAATAACAATGATGAGCAGAGATGAATGACAGTTCACAGTTGTATATATGAATTAAAAATTTCCAAAGGCTGAATGGTTTTATAAAGGAAATGAATAAGAATTGATTAAGGTTTTTGAATTTGAATAGCCTATATGTAATTCATGTCATAATTTACTTTTCAAAAATTACTCCCAATCATACAAACCTTAATTCTCCATATACTTCCCTATTCATATTTATAAAAGAGAAATGGATTATACATAATGAAAGTTCTCAGGACATATTGTTGAGTTTGAATGATAAATTTGGTGTGAGTGCAAAATCTCTTTTGTTCTTCCCTTGATTCACTTTGTTTGTTCATCTCGCTTTTTGTGTTGCATAGTTATGCCATTTCAGATCCAAATTTAGTTATGTTGACAAATTGTATTTGATGTCTTATATGTTGTGTCTTATATATGAGTTAATTTGGATATGGATAATATAGATGAGCCTTTTCAGTAGAGGAAGTAATTGGTTTGGAAATAGATGAAATAGAGGTAACAGAGGCATAAGCTCAAACACATTTTGGCAAAGAGGAAGGAACAAGATGATGAGTTTCCTTATACATTTTGATGCAAACTCTAAAGAGTTTAATCAATGGGTATAGACTAGTTACTTGAACATTGTGGGACACCCATATTTTCAACCTCCTCACCCACCATTCATTCCTCTTGTTCAACCTAATGATATTTATCCTCACCCAAGAATTGCAGATATTCCTAATCAACCTCATGTCAATGATGGTTGGAATGATCCACCAATAAATCCTTCGTCTAGTATTGGTTATTGGCCAACTATGTCTTTACCCCTTCCTCCTCCACCTCCTATACTACCAGTTCAACCAATTTATTTTGTGGCTTCACACATACATTCCCCTCAGCTACCAAAGAAGTATAAATCCTTGGCTATGGAACCTAGACCAAGTAAAAAACAATGGCCCACCATTTCAATCAGTTTTGATTCCTTTGAAACATCAGCCTATATTGTCAAATCCTTGCCTCTTAAACTTGAAGAAAGTGTAAGAATGATCATCTTTGATAACATGCATCCAAAGATCCAAAATAATGAAGAAAATAAATCTGTAGGTGCAAATTCGATCAAGGACAAGACATCAATATCAAAGAGTAGTGAATAAAGGCAAACAACCTCACATAAAAAATATGACTTTTAGTTTTGTTTCATTCTTATGGTGGCATCTTTTTTACTTTGGGATATATATATATATATATATATAAAGCACGTTATATAAGTTTTTGGGAGATACAAGTGTTTCTTCTTTTCGAAGCATGATTATTTCAATTGCAATTTAAATTTATTATTATAATGATATGTGTATGTATGAAGTCTGATGATGATTATGGAGAAAGAGGCGAATGATTGAAAATTTAAAGGACATAAGAGGGGACCTTGCCTATTTAGTTATTATTTATTTATTAAATATTCTTATTAATAAAGTTATTTGTCCTATTTATTAACTAAAGTTATTTAACTTTAATAAACTAAAATTAGTTCAACTACTTGAAGAACAACCTTTTGGAAAATAGAAGGAAGAACCAAAGCACAAAGAAAGAAGGTGGAATTAGAGAGAAACACTTTTGATAAGGTTTGCTCTTGTTTCATATTGAGATTTTTGAATTTCATCTTTCCATTTTCTAAGTTTCTTAAAAAGGCTTAATCCTCTTGTTGATAACATGATATTTCTAAAGGTGGAAAAGAAGAAAGGACTAGGAATCATTGATATTTTACATGCTTCAAAAGGTCATTCAATTCTCTTGATAGTCTATGTAGTTTTATTGGAATTTATGAATTAAGTTTCAAGTTTGATTACGATTATTTTGCAGATTAAAAACTTGGTGGGCTTGTGTTGGCACAGGGGTAGACCCAGGGTTTAGCTCTAACAACACACCAACAAGCCCTAACTACTGGCCCTTTCAGAAACACCTGCGAAGCAGATGCAGTCTCACCCGAAGTAGCGATAGGGGGTTGCAAGACACATGTGTCTACAACCAGAGGAAATGCAAGTGGATTCAAGGAAACAACAATACACATAGATATGGATATTCTTACCAAGCATAAACCTACTTTGCTCAGTTATATATCAGATCTAACACAATAATGTAGTGACAGAGTAACATAAGGTAAAAGAACACAACATCAATCACATGGAAAAATACGATATACGTGGTTCACCCTCTCCCTAGGGCTACGTCCATAGAACTACGTTTCTTGATATTATATGAAAACATACAGTTCTATCTGCGCTCTTAGCTTGCATATCTATCTCTCTTTCTCTTCTCTCTCCCCTCCCTGCGCACCCATCTGCAGGGTTGATCTTTGCACCCAGGTGAAGATATTACAATACCAGAAGGCTCTCACACTCAACACTTAACTCTCTCTCTCACAACAATAATCACTCAATCATAACAACACACACTCCGAACGAACCTAGCACCAACCCATCCTAGGTCCTCTAGACCTTTATTTATACATTACAATGTCTCACCGACAACCTTAGGCCGAAACCTAAGTGTCCAAAACCTAAATACCAAAACCCTAGGTGTCTTAAACCCTAGGTCAACTTGACCCACGTTTTCTGGGCTTCGCCAGCCTGTCTTTCCTTTTTTCCCATGAAGTGCTCCAAATCATCCATTGATGGATCTTTCCACTTGCTAAGTTGTCCACGGTCCATCTTTCTTGTTGATCTGTTCTCCAACGACTCATTTTCTTGTACTTCTCTCCTTCTTTTCTGCTTCTTTGGCTACTTCGACCCAATCTCAATCGATGTGTCTTCCACGCAGTTCACACTTCTTCTTTTATCTTCCTTTTTCTTCGCTTTCTTTCTTAAACCATACCCAAGAGCCAACAGGACCCCAACACTCACCTGTGACTCATCTCAAGGCACTGACATACTGAACCTTCTCTTTCACTTCGACCTTAGACTTCGTAGAGCAGTTTGTTCTTTCTGATCTATCCTTCCCCACCGTGTGAAGACTGTCTTTTCTGTGTCTGGTACCCAGTTTCAACTGCACCTAGTACCTAGAACCTTCTTCTTCTTTTACTGAGATTTGCGATGCAGTTGGTTATCATAGTACAATTTCAACCGACTCCCATTCGCCAAACCTTCCTTCCATTCTCCATTCAAAGTCTTCAACTGCACAACTCCTCCTTCTGTAACATAGGCAACCTCATATGGCCTGAGCCAATGTGTTCTAAAATTCCTTGGATGCTTCATGAACTTATTGTCATATACCAATACCATATCTCCTTGCTTAAAGTCTTTCTTCTTGATGTGTCTGTCATGATAAGCCTTCTCTAGTTCCTTTTGTACCTGCTGATCAAAATCCTGCAATAAATCTGTCTTCCTCCAGTTTGACCAACTGTGCTAGCCTCTCTTAAACAACGCCAGTGTCATCCATATATGTGAATGTTGTAATTATTAGGCTAGGAACTAAATATTCCATATGCACTACTACTTCTAGACCATAAACCAACTTAAATGGAGTCTGTATTGTCAACTTCTTACAAGTGGTTCTATAGGCCCATAACACTGCTGGTACTCTCAAATCCCAGTCATCTTTGTTCACACTGCAAATATTCATCAGCGCAGTCTCCAAGATCTTATTGAAATCTTCGACTGTACCATTCGCTTGTGGATGGTAGGGAGTGCTCTTCTGATGGTGAACTACAAATTCTTGAGTCAAGGATTCAACAGTCTTATTAATGAAATGTGTGCCTTGATCGCTCATAATGATCTTCAGGCATCCAAACCTAGTTATGATATCATCAAATATGAAATGCGTAGCTGTAGTTGCACTACAGTCCTTGACTGCTCTTTCTTCTGCCCATCTAGTCAAATACTCTGTCACAGTGATTATGTATCTTACTCCTGTGCCCCTTCCTGGTGGGTTTATAGGTCCCAAGAAATCAATGGCCCATTTCTCAAATTATTGTAAGGTTAGATGTGGTGCTAAAGTCATCTCATCCCTTCTGGAAGGTTTCTCAAATCTTTGGCATACATCGCAGGCTCTGTAGTAATCCTCAACATCCTTGTGTAAAGTGGGCCACTAGAGGCCAGCTCTAAGAATATTCTGCGTTGTTTCTTTTCTTGCATAGTGTGCTCCTGTGACACCTTCATGTGCTTCTTACAGAATCAGTGGTCTTTTTGCCTCCATAACACATCTCCTCAAAATCTCATCAGGTCCCATTTTATATAATTGTCCAGCTATAAGTGAAAAGTCTGCAACACGAACTACCGGTTGTTTCTTCTGAATGACTATATATTCACGAGTTTCCATTCATGTTGACAGGAACTGAACTCTCTCGGTGAAGTGATCATCAACCTTCATGATGGCCAACAACTGTGCATCTGGTAACGTGTCCTCCAAACTAGTAGGTTCCTCTCCATGTTCTAACCTAGATAAGTGGTCAGGTCCCTTGTTCATTCTCCCTGGCTTGACCACAATTTCAAAATCATATTCCTGGAATAACAGAAGCCACATGCATATTATTCCCCCCAACACTGGCTTGTTGACTAGGAAATTCAACACGGAGTGATCAATGAACATCTTAAAGTTTCCTCCCAACAACTAGTGACGAAACTTCTGCAGTGCATACACCATAGCTAAAACTTCTCTTTCGGTGGTAGTGTAATTTATCTCAGTTGTTGAGAGCTTCCTGCTAGAAAAGGCCAACGGGTGGTCAATATCTCCTATTCCTGGTTGTGCTAACACTGCTCCCAATGCAATAGAGGATGCATCAACATGCACATGAAATTCCTTACTCCAATCTGGGAAAACCAAAATAGGCGTAGTAACCATTTTCTATGTCAGTGTGTCGAAGCTCTGCTGGCATTCGTCTGTCCATTGAAACTGGAAATATTTCTTCAAAAGCTTCTCCATGGGTGCTTTAATATGTGCATATCCCTTAATGAACTTTTTTTAGTATCCAGTATGTCCCAGCGCAGTGCACAACTGTCTAACTGAAGTAGGAGGGGGTAGATCCACAATAATGGCAATTTTGGAAGGATCTACCAACAACCCCTACTTACACACAATATGACCTAGCAGCACTCCAAAGGGTGAAAAGAAGATGCACTTCTTCAGGTTCAGGGCAATCTGACATTGCCTTCACTTATCCAACATTAGTCTTAAACATTCAATATGATTTTGCAATAAGCTAAAAACAATCCAATCATCAAAATATGCTTCCAAACATTTATGTAAAAACTCCTTGAATGCTTCAACCACCACCCTAGAGAAGATGGTTGGTGCATTCTTCAAGCCAAACGACATCATTGTGTACTGGTATGAGCCCCATTCTGTTGCAAATGTGGTCTTATGGCAATCTTCCTTGGCAATCCTGATCTGGTGATAACCTGAGAATCCATCTGTGAAGGAGTAAACTTCCTGTCCTCCCACATTATCTAAATTTATGTCTGTAAATGGTGTAGGGAATAGATCATGCAGACATGCATCATTCAATTTCCTCAAGTCTACGCAGATTATGATCTCTCTTGTCTTCTTATATTGAACCACCACAGGGCTAATCCATTATGACTCTTCAATAGGTTCTATGATTCCTGCTTCCATCATTCTGTCTAGTTCAATCCTGACTTTCTCCTTATATTTGGGATTCAATCTATAGGGTCTCTGCTCGACTTGCCTTGCATCTGGTTTCAAGGGGATATTCATTTCTCCCATGGGTCCTTTTATACCCTTCATATCAGTGAAATTGGTTGGAAACAAGTCGTGATATTCATGCAATAGTTCTGTGATCTTGTCAATAGTGGCATCATCCCAATAATCTCCAACGTTTGCAAGCTTAGGTTCTTGCTCTATTCCAATATTGAATTTCTTGATTTTGATTGGCTGTCCAATAAAAGGTAGTTCGAATCCTGGTCCTTCTATGTCACTCTGTCCCTCTGTTTCTACAATGTTCACATTTCTAGGATCATCGTCTTCATCAACACTGATATTGTAACAACCTTTCAACTTCTGAAGTGGTGTAGTCCATTCATCCTCTTCTTGCTCGACATGGAGTTTAGGTGCCTCCTCAAAGACTTTCTGTCTCACAACTTGTGAATATTGATCTACTGTAGGGTATTGAATTTCAAATTAAAATGTAGCTACAAAATTCTGAGTCATACCATACCAATCTGCTGTAGTGAGGTGCAGTTCTGCTTGAAGATACCAATTGATAGGCATTGTGTCCAGCGTGTTAATAAATTTTTGCACCCACTACTCTTGAGGAATGTTGCTCCAAGTATCCTCACAAATTCGCACAGGGTCCTTCATACAAATTTGACCTGTGTATCTAAATTCGCACCCTTCTATTTGGTCTCAAAAGCGTACTGACATCAAAGTGTGACATTGCACCCAGTCCGCGATGTTCTTCCTGTGTGTTCCCCACCATCTTGCTGGAATTTCTTTCAAGGCCTCATCCAGTGCCAACAACCTCTGTTGCACTGGTACAATTTCTTCAAATTCCAATAAGAAAGTCTCTAAATGATTTAAACCATCAAATGTGGGCAAGTTACTTACTTTTGTGCCAATCCAGTGAACTTCCCTGGTCAATCTAGCACATATCCACGTGGAAACTTCATACAATTTTTTTTGTCGGTTCTCTAGTGCTTCTTCCAAATTTGATGAGCATGTGTTGTCACTTCGCCAGCTTAAATTTCCATCTGTTGTAGGATTAATGTAATCTTTCTATCTTGCAGTCAATTTGTATATATTTTCTAGCTCATAAGCACAGTCTTTTTCTCTAATGGGTTATGTATATCTGCAACCTTCATCAGGATCCAAAGGTGCAATGACCCTAAGGCCATAACCTTCAAATGTCATTCTTCTTTTCTTTAAGTTGACAAGAGTAGAATTATTGAAAGCCCAATCAATTCTTAACAACACAGGATAAGGACAACTATCGTCAACTATCTCAATCACTTCGAAGTCCGCAAATGTTCTTACCCCATCGATGTCCACAGGGACATGCTCTAGTCGTCCAAATGGGCTCACGGTCTGTTGATTAGCCATCCTGAGCCTGATAGGGGAATAAATCAACTTAGGTTTTCCCATTAGTTCCCAGGTTTGCTTCGTCATAACATTGACTTCTGACCCTAAGTCGAGGACCACATAATCTATATCATAATCTCCAATCTGAGCATTAAGGTGTAGTTTCTTATTTTTTCTTCTCTTTCTAGATACTTGATGTACTGCTCTGTTCAACAGGGGGTCTATCATGCCTATCTCATACTGTCTGATGAAATTTTGTAGTTCCTGTACAATGATTTCATCCTTAATCAAGTTAATGCAAGTACATAATAATTCCATAAGATTTCTTACCTCTTTTCCTTCTCTGGGTAAAGCAGACTGATCAAATGCTAGAGGAATTCCACATTCTCTTACTTCTAGTCGAGCCTTTGATGAAGAAGCATGATCTTTTCCAAATTATTTTCTTGCCTCCTCAAATGTTTTCTTTTCTTTCCTTGCATCAAACACTTGTGCCTTCTCTGTAGCTCTTCTGACTCCTGATTCTTCTATAGTCTTTCCCGGGGTCACTCTTTCTTCTCCTATAACAACGCCTCCTCTAGTGATAACAATGACTCTAGGATCCTCTCCGTGAGGTTCTGTTGAGATTAGTTGTACTTGTTGGTTTCCTCCTTGTCTTTCCTGAAGTTTGGCTAACAACACAGGACACTCTTCAATAACATGTTCAAATGAGTTGCAATAGCTGCAAGTGGTACAAGGGTTATGACAGTCCTAACAAATGATCTAACCTCGTCCTCAGCCCATGCCTCCTCCTCGTCCTCTTCCTCTGAATCCACCGTGAGGGTTGAAGTCACCTCTTCTTGGGGAGTTAAACTACATAGTATTTCCTTCCTGTTGTGCTTCACCTTGAATCCTATATGTATCTCTTGACCTTTCATGCAAGAGATCGTAAGACCTACATCCATTCTCATCATGTCCCACAAATTTATAGAATCCACAGTAAATATTTTTAGGTGTCTGAACATATTTTTGCATGTAATAACATTCACCAGGGCGATGTCTATTTCTACATACCTCGCACTAAGGTAGATTAACCTGCATCAAAGGGCTCAGAGCTCTAGAAGACAAGTATTCATGAAATAGGGGACAATGTTCCTTATCATGGCCTTATGATTTTCATATGATACACCATATATCTTCTCTTTTATCTTTTCCCTTGTCTTTCTTCATATCTTCAACCTGCAGAGATAAGCTATTTAACTGACTCAAGACTTGACCCATACCTGAGCCGGATTCTCCCATAGGGGTTGCTTCTAGTTTCATGGTGATCTCTTATGCCTCATCCTGCAAAGAAACTTTCTACTACATCATAGGAACTCTAATGTGTGGTAGAAGGGAAACAATGAACCATTCCTTGTTTTGTTCATCTGAAATATGAAAACTCAAACGACATGTTAGGGTCTTAAATCTCTAATCAAACTCCCAAACAGGTTCAAATACTTTCTTCTTGATTTATTTTAGTTCTGTAATGCATTGAGACTCCAACTTGGGTTTCTTGAATTCTACACTCAACGCATTCTTGATCTCGTTCAATGGTTTAGGCTGTGCAACTCCTTTAACAAACTTTATGTACCAACTCAGTGCACAGTCTCTTAAGGTAGTACTGAACTGAGCTCTCTTAAAATCTTCGTCATTGACCTTCTTAATACTCCATACTGCTTCACATAGAAACCAGTGTTGATCAATATCTTTAGATCCGTCTCCTCTAAAGATAGGTAGCCTCATTTCATCCGCCATAGGTCTTCCTAGGTTTCCTGACTGAATATGTGTTGAATTGCTGGTAACAGTGCTCTAAGTTCTCTGATGATTCTGACTACTCTGGTTACTATGACTACTTAACGCTACTAAAAAAATAGGAGTAGTAATAGTACTTACTTCAACAGTCTGTGTAGTTCCTGAAGTTTCTGATTCTTCTCAGCGAGGTTCTGTAGTCTTTTCTTCCTCTGGCTCAACGTACCCTGAATGTTCCTCGTTCAATAACTATTCCTCTTCTCCACTGTAGAATCCTTTGTCTTGTGCTAATGGTTCGTGGCTCTGCTCAAACAGGTTTACTAAAGGAACCTATCTGAAGGTTCTCCCACTGCACGTATGTCCAACCTCTGTGTCGTTGTCGCTGTCTGAATTCTTGAACATTAACTTTTCAATCTGACCAACTACTGTATCTTCAAGATGTTCTTCTCATGCAATAGAATATTGATCTTCAACTTCAAAAAGTGTAAAATTTTTCCTCTTGGTCCCTTAAATAAATATCTCTCTGCTTGGCTATATGACTCTACTCTGTCAATAGAAAAATTGATGATGTACCCTCCAATAGTACTATCGAACCAATGATCTACTGCTCTTGACACAACATTATTATCTCTCTTGACCTTATTGATCAATGCCGATGTCCAAACCACATGCGGTCTAGATATGATCTCAAAATGGGTATCTGCTAATCTGGCTAATCACTCATATAGCTCCTTATGAATTCCTCCAAAGAAAATCTCGTGTATATCAGTAAAGATATACCTTCCCAACCAATCCTCTATAATAAGATTAGGGTTCTTGTTTTGAGCTTCTGCAAAGTCCTTTTCTTGTTCTTTTATCCACTTCCGAATCTCCGTCTTCAATGGAAATCACCTTGACATTCCCTCAAGAAGATCTTGGTCCTGACAATGGAACCATTTGTTGGCACAGGGATAGACCCGGGGTTCAACTTTAACAGCGCACCAATAAGTCCTAACTACTGGCCCTTTCAGCAACACCTGCAAAGCAAATGGAGTCTCACCTAAAGTAACAATAGGGGGTTGCAGGACACAGGTGTCTACAACCAGAGGAAATGAAAGTGGATTCAAGGCAACAACAATACACAGAGATATAGCTATTATTACCAAGCACAAACCTACTTCGCGCAGTTATATCTCATATCTAACACAATAATGTAGTGATAGAGTAACAGAAGGTAAAAGAAAACAACATCAATCACACAGAACAACAAGATATATGTGGTTCACCCTCTCCCTGGGGCTATGTCCATAGAACTACGTTTCTTGATATGATATGAAAACATACAGTTCTATCTGCACTCTTAGCTTGCATATCTCTCTCTCTTTCTCTTCTCTCTCCCCTCCCTGTGCACCCAACTGCAGGGTTGATCTTCACACCCAACTGAAGATCTTACAATACCATAAGGCTCTCACGCTCAACACTTCTCTCTCTCTCAAAACAATAATCACTCAATCATAACAACACACACTCCGAACGAACCTAGCACCAACCCATCCCAGGTCCTCTAGACCTTTATTTATACATTACAATGACTCACAGACAAACTTAGGCTAAAACCTAAGTGTACAAACCCTAAATACCAAAACCCTAGGTCAACTTGACCCGCATTTTTAGGGCTTCGCCAACCTGTCTTTCCTTCTTTCCTGCAAATTGCTCCAAAGCATCCATTGATGGCTCTTTCCACTTGTTGAGTTGTCCACAATCCATCTTGCTTGTTGATTTGTTCTCCTCAATCTTCTCATCCAATGGCTCATTTTCTCGTACTTCACTCCTTCTTTTCTGCTTCTTTGGATACTTCGACCCAATCTCAGTCGATGTGTCTTCCATGCAGTTCACACTTTGTCTTTTCTCTTCCTTTTTCTTTGCTTTCCTTCTTAAACCATACCCAAGGGACAACAACTTATGACTTGGTTGATCAAATATATACAGTCTTGGTCATTATTTTTTCAGACACCAATTGTCTATGTATGATGTTCAATTCCATCTTACACTTCTAAGTCTAATGTTGGTCCTCACCTTTGGAGGGGTTTGAAAATAAGCATTCTTGATGTAACTTAGAAAATATTTTATTAATATAATTTTATTTTTCTCAATTGAGACTCGTGCATTTTTTTATTTTCAGACTGGTATATTCTTTATTTCATTCTTTTTCATTTATGTAACCATTCATATATAAATTTTTTACATTTTTTTTAAAGTTTAAACACAACTTTAAGATAGCACCAGGTCCAAGAAAATGTTTCGTGAGGGTTTATTGATATTTTTGCAAGGATATAAACCCAAGGTAACATTCCCACCTATCTTACCTAGTAAGATTTGAAAATGCTTGAGTGAGGAATTTCCATTCCTCGCGTCAACATTTATTTGCTGACCATATTGGGGAGACCATTCGTTGGCTCTCTCTTCTATTTTAATTATTTCAATCTATTGACCCTTTATCTGAAATCAAAATAGGAATAAAATCTTTTAGTACCCGCTATTGATTGTCATGTTCTTACTCATTTAAGCCCTCTTTTATCCTCTCTATCTATGAGAAGAAAGATGTCTAGTTCTATCCAAACTCCTATTTCTCATCTCATTGGAAGCATGAATAATAGTTGTAACCCTACGGTCTTGACTATTGATCCTAGGAATGTCATACGCAAGTATGTAATATTTCAATTTTAGGAATACCTGAACAATTACCTGTGACTTACACCTACCCCCTTGAAGCTCACTTACCCGATTAATCATTTTCCATATAAGTTCAAGAATCATTTACCCTTATTTCTGGTTGACAAAATCGTTATAGTGGAAGAAAATGTTTGTGCATTTTCTAATGCTTGTAACATCCTCATAATTAATGAAAATGACAGTTGCATGCTCTTGTTTAAAAATTCACTTCAGGGTAAGGTTGCTTCCTTGTTTGTTGACCTACCTGATGAATGTATTTCCACTTGGTCTGAACTTTCCAAATTGTTTACCTCTATTTTTGGGCACCTATGTAATCATTATGAGCATCTTAAAATATTTAATCAATTACACATGAAGGAGAATGAAAGTATACATGCTTTTAAACTTAGGTTTATTAAGTTATATAATTGCATCATTTTGTCTATTCGCCCAACCAAATATAAGACACCCAACCCCATAAGTACCCTTTTAAGGGATGCGGTATTAAATTTTAGATTTTCTCGAACCTCTTCAAATCCCTTTAAAAAGGACACCATCGTCTTCTTCTTGCTGATATTTCCAACGACTGTAAGTGTTCTAAAAAAGGAGCTCTAGATAAAAAAATATGGCCCTTTGAAGTTTTTGGGCCTTTATTGGCCAAATTCCTCTGTACTACGATGTGGCTCCATGTCATTGTTCCCAGATGACATGTTAGAACATGTCACCCTTAGCGCAAACATAGTTGCAGACGTGGCACTTGCCATCTATTCCACTGGGCATTGGATTGGTTACGACGATTGATGTCATCTGAGGACATTGGTCATTGGGATGTCGACCCTTTTCCACACTCAATACTGAGCTCCACATCCTCAATATATTTACTCTCACCATTTGATGACACCTATCCACTAGTTTTCGAGACCGCGGGACATCATAACCTTGGATCCTGAGATCTCGAGACCTCGTCCTTTTCTCTATTTTCAAAGCCCCAAAACTATCGATATGGGATGCGATGGAACCTCTGACACACAATGCTATCTTATCATGCCACTTTTCTTGACCATGGCATGACACATGGCCACTGTCACCTCATAAAATGTGGCACATGTTTTCCCATGGAGCTCTACCTAAAAATGAAAAAATCACTTGACACGTGGCATGCTCACCATATGACACGTGTAATTCCCACGTGGGCTGATTTTTCATACATGTCATTGTAGCGCCCAAGGTTCACCCAACAGAGCATTGACATGTGTCCACTCCCTATTCATTGAATGACATCATCCGACGTCATCTCGGATCCTTTGGGCATTGGTTATCGACCATTTTCGTAAGGCCTAATTCCCGAAATCTCTCAATGGTCTAGATCCGAGATACATTTGGCATCCTGGGGCATGTGGCCCTATCTGGTCATGCCACATGGAATGGCATGTGGCACTCTTTCCACTTGATACATGGCACTCATTTTGTCCACGTATCCCTGTCCAATATTTTCAAATATGTGTGACACATGGCACTACCAGGTAATCGCGAACATCAAGACCACAACCCCTTACCGACCTCCTATAAACTAAAGATTATCGTGGTCCATCATCCGGGGTGTTGATGTTTAAAAACGCAACGATGAATACTACTCGCAAATGATTGCCAAGCTCTATTATTTATTTATAATAATGATAATAAACTAGTAGGTGGGACCCCCTTGTAGACTAGTGGCACTATGATGGATGTGTTGCACTCATATTTTGGTTTGTTGTTATAATGATGTCAGCATAGTCTTCTACAGTTGATTATTCAAGTCATGGTTTTATTCATCATGGTGATATAAGATGGTTTGTTGATTTTGTTATGGATAGATGGTATTGATGGTCACTCACAACTCATGACAGTACCATGGATAAAAGGATTATTTTCTACAGGTGTTATGTTTATGAATTAAACATTGTTGATTATTTTATATATGATTTCATTCAAAACGATGATATGGGAGCTTAAAACAAAAAGAAAATAACTATGGACAAGCCTTAAGGTTATATGTGATTGACACAAAAGAAGGGTGATAGACCTAGCTTCTAGAATTACGTGCTTTGATTAAAAAATTATGCGTGAGGCATATATGGTAACCTTATAGCATATAGTTGTTGTTAAGTGATTTTTACATGACTTAGGGTGGCGCACTATGTAATGGATATAGCAATGGATATGTGTTTGAATTAATGGTTGATGGTATCGTGGATTGGTTGGCTTGTATGTTGAATTGAATGGGGCTGGGGAAGGAAGCGACGTGCATTTACTTCACGTCACTCAAACAACCCTTGAGCTTATCACCCTAGCCATACTTACATTTGGTTTTTCGCTCAAGTGGTTGTGGATGATCCGCGATTTCTGGTTGTGAAAGGAAAATACAGTCCAACTCTTTCCCTCAAGCAAGATTTTCCAGGTATGGTTCCTTTATTTTCCATCCATGATGGTTCCTCTATGTTACGAATTGATTTTTGGCTCAGAATTGCATGAGGTTTGTGTTTTTCTTAAGTTTTGGACTGTGTATCAGTGTTGTGCTTATGGTTTCTTCTATGAATACTCTAGACTGTTGGCATTTTAAAGAAAAGAAATGGATTTTCCTACTGTGTGTAGCTTGTGTATTGGTTTAAAACATGCTGGTTAGCTTGGGGTTTTACTTTGGTTCTCTGTGGAAAATTATGATAATGGTGTATCAAGCTCTGAGTTTGGTGCATGGGTTTTACAATAATCTTGGTCATGTTAAGTTGTTGTCACTCCTTTTTGGTCTCGGTGATTGATGCATTTCATTCCTCCTGGTTACAATGCAATTTTTAAGTGTTGGAGTGTTCTTTCTTCGTTCTGGCCGAACCCCGAGCTATATTTTGTCATCGCATTTCCTTCCCTATCACTGTGGCTGGAAAACATTGTACAGTCGGGTCTTGGGAATCACCGAGAATGTTAAATAGAAGTTCGTTATGTTGTGGTTGGTCACAAGTGGTGTTCATATATTTTATTCACAGTATTTTAAGCATTTGTTTCCCCTCGTCTTCATTGGAGGTGGTTGACAGTTATGTTTTCTAACCCTCACTGTCAAGTTTTTAAAAAGGTTATAAACGTTTGTGGTGGATTTGGAAAGGGCACGGGCTCTCTGTTTCTTCAAAGAATATTCCTTGATTATTCGTTTTTACTTCTCTGTGATAACTTGTTTTAAAAATAAGGGCACGAGTGGTCCGTGTTTTCAAAGACTCTTTCTTGATTGGGCTATCTCTTGTTACCTCTCTGCAATAATAATAAAAAAAATGCACGAACTATCTATGTCACAAAGACTATCTCATTTGGTCGAGCTATTTGTTCTTACCTCCATTGTTGTGTTCAACCCTAAACATGATTTTGGTCTCATTTTCTTCCTATCAAGAAAAGAAAGGGGACACCTATGTGTGCTTGCTCTGTTGAGCATGACTTGGCTCTGTTGAGCTTGACTTGGTTTTGTTTCTCCTCAGGCACTATTTGGCTCTGTCATTTGTTGGGAATTTCTTCTAAAGGAAGTCTGTACATGTTCAGTTTTCAAGAAACTCAGGCTCAGAGTTGCATGTTATTGATTAAATGCTATTTTTGAATCAAGACTTGGGTTGATTATATATATAAACGCTTGTGTGTGATTGAATTAGGGCCCGGTTATGAGTTTTAATGCAAATAGATTATGTCAAACAGTGTTGGAAATTCGACAGTTGGAGGTTAATACTGGGCCTATTCTTATTCGAGTTAAGAAATAAATATGGGATGTGGATGGTTGGGATCACTATGCATATTTCTATTTTATTTTAAAAGGAAAAGGGTTAGCATTGGAATGTGAAAGACTGTGGCTCAAAGGGTCACAGTTATGGAATTGGCAATGATGTTATTATAATGTTGCATAGATATTGTATAGATGCTTAGGCTGCTATAATTGAAGTATTATGGGCATATGGATTTTCTTTTATTTGAAGTCAACAAGCATTATGTCTATAAATAAGGGACAATTAAATGGTTTTGGTTTTTAAATTGGATGCTTATTGGATTGTGGGTTTGAACAAAGTTATGGTTTTTGTTTGATTTGATTTATTTTTTTATGAACATTATTCATATTATTCCCTCTCATACTATCAGTTTTTCGCTCATTATACCCCCCTCATGATCCCAATTTCATTTTTACACACCCTGTTCTATAAAATAAATTAAAAACTTTGTATGGTAGTGGAAAAATATATGACACAAAAATAGGTGGCAGTTGATATTTTGGTATTGATTGCACAGTTAATTATTTGATGAATTGTTGAGTAGTACTCATATTTTTATCCCCTGTCATTCTACCACTTTTTCGCTCATTACAATCCCTCCAAATGTCCCATGAAACCTATTCCACCCCCTGCTCACTTGGAAATTATTAAATAATTTATTATGGATTGATTTGCATGGGTATTATGTCAATTTCTGAGCCAAACTTTGTTTCATATAAACAAAATGTCATGTATGGTATGTTAAGGGCTAGTTACTAATGAATTGTTGCATACAGGATGAGTTTCTTCAGTAGAGGTAGTCATGGTAGAAACAATAGAGGAAGAGGTAATTGGAACAAAGGGCCTAGAAGGCCTAGATTCTCAATTCATTTTGATGTTGACCCTCCGGAGTTGAACCAGTTGTTTCAAGCTGGGTTCTTCAATTGGATTGGGAAAGGGATAGTGCAACCCCAACCAGAGAGGCCTCCCTTCCAACCTAAAATAATCCCTGGTATTTATGTGCCTCCTCATGTATCCATGCAACCAGAAGTTCCTAAAAATTATGGATGGCAGGAGATTGTCAATCTGGCAGTCTCTTGCCGTTGTGGTTGGCCCAAATTTTCATTAACTCCTCCTCCCCTGCTTGTAAATCCTAATGTTCAAATCTCCCCTGTCCATTCACCTATCCAATTCTCTCATGCTATCAAAAGGATTAAGACTGATGTCCCCCATGTGCAAGACAAAGGTAAAGTTGTTTCCTCCCCTTCATCTCCTTCAAATGACTCATCAAAATCAATATCCTCTTGTATGCATCTGAGGGATGATTGTTCCCATGTTATTAGTGAGATTAAGCCTCAAGGTTCGAATCAACCTAAGGCTACTTCTGAGAAGTCCAAAGGGGACAACAATGATAGAAGAAATAGTGCCTCTCAAAGTGGAAAATATGGATTTTAATTTATGTGTTTATGATTGATTTGTTGAAGACAATGGTCCGTAGAAAGTTTTGGACAACAAGCTATTTTTTTGGGATAATGTGGTTATTTACATATGTTGGATATGATTTGAATTATTTCTTATATTTAATATTCAAATTTTGGAAA
Source organism: Picea engelmannii (assembly GCA_009831015.1). Taxonomy (NCBI): domain Eukaryota; kingdom Viridiplantae; phylum Streptophyta; class Pinopsida; order Pinales; family Pinaceae; genus Picea; species Picea engelmannii. Next base: position 120,636 of record ML779961.1, read on the forward strand.
TATTTATGGGAGTTACAAGGTGACATGTGTTTAAATGATTATCTAATTGTGTTTATTTTTGTAAAGAATAAAAGAAGGGAGTCACAAGGGGTCCCACCTACTTAGTTATTATTGAATAAAGACCCTTAACTATTATTATTATTATTATTAATTCCCCTAAACTAAAATTAGTTAAGTTTAATTAACTTAACTAAAGAAAGTAGTTGAACTACTTCAACTTATTTGGAATGCATAAAATCCAAATGAGAAGGAAGAACAGGAGGAGAATAGAAGGAAAAAGAAAGACTAAGGTTTTCTCTTTTGTTTACATGAGACAATTTAGTTTTCATTCATTCTTGAGTTATTCAGAGCCTAATTCTCTTTTTGATTGCAGGTTCTTACTATAGACAACAAGGTTCAAAGCTAAACCATATCATTCAGATGCTTGTTTTGAAGGTGTTGATCTATCTTTGATAGTCTGTGTATACTTGTTTGTTTATGGATTAAATTTCAAAGCCGATAAAGGATATTGTGCAGAGTCAAATTAGCAACAGTTTGTGGCAAGCTGATCTAGATTATAAAGTTCAGTTTTTACTTCTTGTTAGAGTCCTTTTGTATGGTTTTCATCGGGGATATCTAAGTTAGACTTTGGTCCTGCCCTCACAAGGGTTTTGTAAAGAGAAAAACACTTTTGATTTCTTGTAACGAAATAAATCAGATTGATATTATGTCTCATTTGTGTGAATTTATGACTTGGTCACTTTTTCTTTTGGATCTCCATATTTACTTTTTGCAATGTGCATATGTTTATAAAACTAAAAAATAAAATTTTATTTTATTTTTGCAACATTCTTTTCATTAATAAATCAGCCTAAGCTCTGGTAATTAATACTTGTGGATTGGGAAATTATTTATGAGGCTATAAAGCATAGGGTGATATTCCCGATTATTTTTTCCTAGCCAGAAAAGATTAAAAAATGATTGAGTAAGATAATTCATATCTTTTCCTCAACATTTATTTGGCGACCATACTAGGGAGATCTTCCATATCTCTCTAGTTGATTAAATTCACATTATCATTGAATATTTTTTATGTTTCTGCTTTTGAATCTTAGACTGTTTTCTTTCTTCATGACAATATCAGTCACAAGGAAGCCCAATATGAGCTCGGTCTTAAAGACCAAACCAAAATTTATCTATCCTTATTTTATACCATCTTAGAGACTACTAATACCCGGGTTGAGCTTGAACGCTCGTGGACAGTAATTGAACAAGACATAAGTGTCTAAGAACGTTGGGAAGTTAGACGAAGACAACCTAGGAATCAACCATAGATTTATTTTTCCTAAAGTTTTGATCCTCTTTCCATGTCCTTAAACCCTCTCATCTCTAGGAGAAGAAGAGGTTTATCACCTGAGGTCAACCCTATTGTTGAAATAGGAATAAGAAATGTTGTTTTGTCAACCCAACAAAGTACTCTAAGGAGAACTTTGTCTAATTCATCTGGTTCCTCTTTCTCTCCCTTACCCATGATTCACTAAATGGCATCTGGTGGTGGATCTAGTGGCATTGGAGGTGCCTCAACTTCCCAACCTTCGACCTCATCAGTGATTGACAATTTGTATAGTCATCAAATTCCAGTCCAATCAACTACAAGCCCTGTCAAGGTCAATAAAAAGTATGGGCTCTTTCAATTCGAAGAGGATGCTACTACTAACCCATGGCATGTATCCTCCCCTTTAAACCTAGAACCTGCCACTCATCCACTTCCTAAATTCAAAGAGAAGCTCCCTAAGTTTTCTGAAAATAAAACTGTCACTACAAATGAACACTTGGTGGAATTCTCTAATGCTTGTCACAATATAGGAGCTAATGACAATGATACTTGTATGTGTTTATTTGTTAATTCTATTGAAGGGAAATCAACGAAAGATTTCTTTGATCTTCCTCCCAAGATTCTTTCCACTTGGGAGGAGTTAGTTTATTGGTCCAAATCAACTTATGGGCAATCTAAGAGCCCAACTGAACAATTACAGGAATATAATAACATTGCATACAAAGATAGTGAAACTATCAAGTCTTTCAACTTACGTTTCACCAAGTTATATAACCAAATTCCCAAACTTATTCTCCCTCAGAACCATACCACTTTTATGCATTACTATAATGATCTACCTTCCCCCTACCATCATAGGCTTGAAGAAAAAGCTATTGACAATCTTGGTTCCTCTCTGCATACTTGTTTAGAGTATGAAGAATAACTCGAAAAGATAGGTCTTCCCAAGGGAGACTCAGTTAAACAAACATACATGTTCACCCTCTTACAACTTGTATAGGACATGAATAACCGAATGATAGTGTATGAGCGAAAGGGAAATATCCCTTCACTTACCCTTGGGGCCTCATATTCTTCTTCACCACCCTTTAGGAATCCTAATGAAAACAACTTTCATCCTAAAGCCATCATGCCTTGCAGTTGGTGTAATTTTTGCGAGGAACATCATGAGGAAAGTACTTGTGAGGTAAAGAAGAGTGACAAAGATAAAATATTTGGTAAAAGACCTTAAACTACCATTGTTGTTCTAGATTTTGCAAAACCAGAGGATGTCATGATCATAAACACTAGGAATATATCATATGCTTCAAAAGGAAAATATGATCCCCCTCATACTTCTTCTAGCCCAAGCTCATCTTCACCCACTGCCACTGTACATGTTACTAAAACTCTAGACAATCAAGGAGCCCCTTCTCCTCTTCCCTCTTCCAAATACTACATTCTCAATCAATTGGCTAATATTAAGGCCAATGCTACTCTTCTGGACATGGTTGTCATCCCTGAGCAACAAAAGCATCTGAAAAATTTCATGGAAGGGAAAACTTCCACCGTAGCCAATCTCTCTGAAGAGGCAGAAGAAGAGGACTCAACTATAAATAAAGTAGGTGTACATAATTTTAGACACCCTGTAAAAAAATCCTCCATTTTTAATTTCTTTAAAGATTATGGACATATAGACCATTGTTGTCTGATTGACGGTGGTTCGGGCCCAATTGTAATGTCGAAAATGATTATGGAAGAGCTAGGCTTGTCTTGTACAAATGGAAATGCCAGAAGAATTCTCTCTTATAATATTTTACAACAATCAACCATAGGTGAAATCAAGGACGTGACCTTGGTTTTGTGCATGCATCCTGAAATAAGGACAACCCTTAATATTCAGGTAATTGACATTCCAGTGAGTAATTATTCAATCATATTAGGAAGAGACTAGAAACATTTGATAGGTGGATACCTCTCACTCAACGGGACACACTTATTTGTTCCTCGGAATGGGAAGAATGTCATAGTCCTAAGGGAGGGAAGAATTTCACCTTATATAGAAAGCATCCCACAACCTAATGTAAATTATATTGAATAGGACCTAGGAGTGTATTCCATCTTTGCAGATGAGGACAACACTACCTTTGAACAAATCGATCTGGAGGATGGGATGTGGCATATGCACTTTGATGGTTCTTGCTCCAATGAAGGTAATGGAGCTGGAATTATCTTGTACTCTCTTGTAGGTAAAATTCACGACTTTTCCTATAGGTTAGAGTTTGCTTGCACAAACAAAGTCACCGAATTTGAAGCATTACTGCTAGGCATTGAAAATGCCTATAATTTAGGTTGTGGTCACCTTACACTTTTTGGGGTCTCTGAACTTGTTGTAAACCTTATACGGAAAATACATTCTCCTAACAACAAGTTAATGAAACGTTATACCCAAGCTATTTGGGAGCTTATCTCAAATTTATTATCTTTTAACATCACTCATGTCAAAAGGGAATTGAACTCAATGGATGACAAGCTCGCTATTTTTGTAGCCTCTCCTACTCGGCAACTTCTACCACAAAGACCTCATTGCACCTTTCAATATTTGTATCGTCCTCATATCCCTGACATTGTAGAGTCATGGCAGGTCTTCCCTAGTGATGAAATCAATTGTTCTTTCATACAAAATGAACCTTATAAGCCCAAGGAGATTATATCAATGGAAGATAACAAAATCCCGAAGGGCTTGACTCCTCTAGAAAGTTCATTTTCATCAAGTGATGTAGGCAACAAAGAAACACACAAAGAAGAGGATTTAAAAAGGAAAGTGGGTGAAACCATTTCCTTGATCATTGGGACACTCGATTCCCCAAATAATGTTAAGATGGGTGCCCAATGTACCGATGAAGAAAATTTGAAGTTCACTTAGTTACTTCATGAATTTCAAGATGTTTTTTCTTGGTCTTATGAGGATCTTCGTGGTTTTGATCCTGCTCTTATACAACATTCCATTCCTATCAAGGAGGGCATAAAACCAGTTAGGAAAAAACAAAGACCCATTAACCCTGCACTTGAAGCAACTATTGAAGGTTGGGATAATTTTCCTTGTTAAGTATTATGAGTGGGTTTCCAATTTGATTCCCGTTTGGAAAAAAACTGGTCAAATCAGACTAAGTGTTGATTTTCGCGCATTGAATAGAGCTAGCATGAAAGACCATTTTCCACTCCTTAATATGGAAATGATTTTGCAACATGTTGCAGGGTCACAGATGATGTCCTTACTTGACGATTTTTCTAGTTATAATCAAATCAAGGTAAAAAGGACAGATAAATATAAAACCACTTTTATTACACGTTAGGGCACTTTTGCTTATGAACGTATGTCTTTTGTCTTATCTAATGTAGGTGCCACTTTCCAAATAGCTATGTAGATAAATTTTGATGATATGATCAGATAATTTATTCAGATTTATCTTGATGACTTAACTATATATTCAAAAAATTGATCAGATCATTTTGGTCATCTTAGAAAGGTTCTCATGCGATGCAGGAAATTCATAATTTATTTAAATCCTTATAAGTCTATCTTCAGCATTACCAAGGTAAAGTTCCTTGGGCACATTGTCTATGATTCAGGAATAAACATAGATCCTGAAAGGATTACTGCTATCCTAAATCTTCCTGCTCCTACTTCCAAAAAGGAGGTTCAAGCCTTTATGGGTATTATCAACTTTGTCCATAGGTTTTTTCCTGATTTTGTTGTAATGGACAAACCAATTCACAATCTTCTTAAGAAACATCACTCCTTTTCTTGGACTGATGATGTCGAAAATTATTTTGTAAGGATCAAGAAGGCAATCAGTTCCACATCGGTTTTGGCGAAGCTGGATTTTGAGAAAGAGTTTATTATATATACTAATGCCACGGAGGAAACAATTTCTGCTATCCTCATACAATGTGATGGCCAAGTTAACGAAAAACCAGTAGCTTACATGAGTCAAATATTTTCAGATGATGAATTTAAATATTCTTATATTGAAAAACATGATTTCGCTCTTGTTAAAGTTGTTGAAAAATTTTGCCACTTTATCTTAGGTAAGAACACGTTGGTAAAAGTCCCTTTACCATCTGTCAAGTTTTTTCTATCATAGACTTATCTTTCAGGGAAGCTTGCACATTGGATTTCCAAGATCTAGGAGCATGATTTAACTATCATAACTTATAAAACCATTAAGCGACGTGACTTAGCCCTTCACTTAGCTCAACATGCTGAAGCAAGTGAAGAAATTGATGAAGAAGATAGCTCTTTGTCAGCACTATTTTATATTGATAGTCAAATCCTTCTTGTAGATGAACATCCCTGGTATAGAGATATGGTGTATTACTTGCAAAATCAGAGGTGTCTAGATAATTTAGATACTCATCAAAGGATAAGGATTTGTCTTGAATCTTCCAGATACGTCATTTTAGGAGACTTCTTGTTTAGGAGATCTGTCGATGGTATGTTACTTTGTTGTGTGAATAATGAGGAAGCACATAAATTGTTACAAGAGACCCATGGATCTTCAGATTTTGTTATTCATGTAGGAGGTCACTTTTCTACTAAGACTATTGCTTTTAAAATTATCAGGAAAGGGTAGTATTGGCCTTCTGTTTTTCGTGATTCTTATATTTTTTCAAGATCTTGTGACAAGTGCCAGACATTCACTGGGAAAGAACATCTTTCTGCCATGCCTTTACAACATGTCCTCCCTGAATTTCCTTTTTCAAAATGGGGTCTAGACTTTATTGGTCCTATTAATCCTCCATCTTCAACAGGGCAAGTTTTTATCTTGACAACCACAGACTATTTTACGAAATGGACTGAAGTTGTCCCACTTAAGAATTCGCAGGATGAGCAGGTGATTTATTTCCTTGAGACTAATATTTTTTCCAGATTTGGTCTTCCTTTGGAAATTATTACAAACAACGGTCTCACTTTTATTTTTTCTAAGCTAACTCAGTTTCTAGCTAAACTAGTGGTTAAACATTTTACCTCATCAACTTATTATCCCCAAGGAAATGGGCAAGCCGAGCCTACTAACAAAAATATGGTTAGAATTATCAAGAGATCATTGAATATAAGCCTCATCAATGGCACACTCTCCTCACTTATGCCCTTTGGACAGATCGTACTACCACCAAGGTGAGAACTGGTTTCACTCCCTTCCAGCTTGTTTATGGTCAAGAAGCAATTATGCCTACCGAGATGGAATTTTATTTTCTAAGGCTAATGCTACAGGTTGAAGAATTAAATTCTTCCAATGTATCTCAAAGAATGAATGCACTCTTGGCTTTAGAGGAACAAAGGACGTTTTCCTTGGATAACATAAAGAGAAGACAACAATCTGTTAAAAGATGTTTCAATAAAAGTGCAAAGGCTATCAAATTTAAGGTTAATGAGAAAGTCTTGCCGCGGGATTCATCTCATGTTGATAGAGGAAGGCATTCAAAGTTCCAAAGGTTATGGATGGGTCATTTTAAGATCGTTTTTTTCCTAGGCACAAATTCCTATATACTAAAGGACTTGGAAGAGCGATTGTTTTCCTATAGCACCAACGGTTTCCACTTAAAACACTATGTGGAACCAACTTGAAAGTTTAAATGTTGTATGGAATTTTGTTTTTCTATATTATAGCTTTGTTTTATTGCTTTGATTTTACTTTGTTGTTATTTCTTTCTATTGTTTCATTTTTTATGTTTATTTCCTTTTATTAACTTCTTTTCTTGTCAAAATTAAAATTTTGTATCAGTTTTTCCACAACGACGCTATTCTACAAGTATTGTTGATTAATAACAATCGGGTTATATAGTTGTCATGATGTATTCCCTTGAAGACATCACTGGAAATGCTATCTACTTCAGTATTGCTGTTAGATAGTATTATTGGTTTTTTTCCCTATTTTTTCTTTCCTTTTCTTCCCTCCATTCTGAGATTAGAAAGAGCACACCATATTTTTTCTCCTTAAAGCAAAGAACGTCTTCACTATGATTAATCAAATGTTATGCACACAGGAATAACCCCCTCATACGTAACATTTTCCATAAGTTATTCCCTAAATCTCGAATAATCTTTTCCCTTAAACTGCTCATCTCCCCTGTTGCATAACCATTTTGTTATACATTCCTTGATATAATGTTTTCTCCATCTACGAAGCCAGATTATCTGAGTTCTTAATCTGTTGGAAACATATTTCCCTATGGAGTCGCCAGTTTGTCGACATTTAAAAATGCAACGATGAATACTGCTCGCAAATGATTGCCAAGCTCTATTATTTATTTATAATAATGATAATAAAATAGTAGGTGGGACCCCCTTGTAGACTAGTGGCGCTATGATGGATGTGTTGCACTCATATTTTGGTTTGTTGTTATAATGATGCCAACATAGTATTCTACAGTTGATTATTCAAGTCATGGTTTTATTCGTCATGGCGATATAAGATGGTTGGTTGATTGTGTTATGGCTAGATGGTCTTGATGGTCACTCACAACTCATGGAAGTACTATGGATAAAAGGATTATTTTCTACAAGCGTTGTGTTTATGCATTAAACATTGTTGATTATTTTATATACGGTTTCATGCAAAAGGATGATATGGGAGCTTGAAATAAAAAGAAAAAAACTATGGATGAGCCTTAAGGTTATATGTGATTGACACAAAAGAAGGGTGATAGACCTAGGTACTAGAATTATGAGCTTTGATTAAAAAATTATGTGTGAGGCATATATGGTAACGTTATAGCATATGGTTGTTGTTAAGTGATTTTGACATGACTTAGGGTGGCGTACTATGTGATGGATATAACAGTGGATATGTGTTTGAATTAATGGTTGATGGTATCATGGATTGGTTGGCTTGTACATTGAATTGAATGGGGCTAGGGAAAGAAGCGGCATGCATTTACTGCACGTCACTCAAAGAACCCTCGATCTCGTCACCCTAGCCATACTAGCATTTGGTTTTTCCCTCTGGTGGTTGTGGATGCTTCGTGATTTCTGGTTGTGAAAGGAAAATAGAGTCCAAATCTCTCCCTCAAGCAAGATTTTCCAGGTATGGTTCCTTTATTTTCCATCCATGATGGTTCCTCTGTGTTATGAATCGGTTTTTGGCTCATAATTGCATGAGGTCTGTGTTTTTCTTAAGTTTTTTATTGTGTATCAATGTTGTGCTTATGGTTTCTTCTGTGAATACTCTAAACTGTTGGCATTTTAAAGAAAAGAAATGGATTTTCCTGTTGTGTGTAGCCTATGCATTGTTTTATTGGTTTAAAACATGTCGGTAAGCTTGGGGTTTTACTCTGGTTCTCTACGGAAAATTATGATAATGGTGTAGCAAGATCTGATTTTGGTACATGGGTTTTACAACAGTCTTGGTGTTAAGTTGTTGTCACTCCTTTTTTGTCTCGGTGATTGATGTCTTTCATTCCTCCAGGTTGCAATGCAATTGTTAAGTGTTGGAGTGTTCTTTCTTCATTTTGGCCGAACTCTGAGCTATATTTTGTCATGGCATTGCCTTCCCTATCACCGTGGCTAGAAAGCATTACACAGTTGGGTCTTGGGCATCACCCAGAACGTTAAATGGAAGTCGGTTATGTTGTGGTTGGTCACGAGTGGTGTTCGGATATTCTCTTCACAGTATTTTAAGCATTTGTTTCCCCACATCTTTGTTGGAGGTGGCTGACTTTTATGTTTGGTAACCCTCACTGTCAAGTTTTTTTTAAAGGTTATAAACGTCTATGGTGGATTTGGAAAGGGCACGGGCTCTTTGTTTCTTCAAAGACTATTCCTTTATTATATGTTGTTACTTCTCTATGATAACTTGTTTTAAAATGAAGGGCACGAGTGATCCTTGTTTTCGAAGACTCTTTCTTGATTGGGCCATCTCTTGTTACCTCTCTGCAATAAAAAAAAAAGAGTCATGAACTGTCTGTGTCATAAAGACTATCTCATTTGGTTGAGCTATTTGTTCTTACCTCCATTGTTGTGTTCAACCCTAAACTTGATTTTGGTCTCGTTTCCTTCCTGTCAAGAAAAGAAAGGGGACACCTGTGTGTGCTTTCTCTATTGAGCATGACTTGGTTATGTTGAGCTTGACTTGGTTCTCTTTCTCCTCAGGCACTATTTAGATCTATCATTTGTTGGGCATTTCTTCTAAAGGAAGTCTGTACATGTCCAGTTTTCAAGAAACTCAGGCTCAGAGTTGCATGCTATTGATTAAATGCTATTTTTGAATCAAGACTTGGGTTGATTATATATATAAACACCTGTGTGTGATTGAATCGGGGCTCGATTATGAGTTTTAATGCAAATAGATTATGCCAAACAGTGTTAGAAAGTTGACAGTTGGAGGTTAATACTAGGCCTATTCTTATTCAAGTTAAGAAATAAATATGGGATGTGGATGGGTGGGATCATTGTGCATATTTTTTTTTATTTTTTTTAAAGGAAAAGGGTTAGCATTGGAACGTGAAATACTATGGCTCAAAGGGTTACAATTATGGAATTGGCAATGATGCAATTATAATGTTGCATAGATATTGTATAGATGCAAAGGATGTTATAATTGAAGTATTATGGGCATATGAATTATCTTTTATTTGAAGTCAACAAGCATTCTGTCTGTAAATAAGGGACAATTAAATGGTTTTGGTTTTTAAAGTGGATGCTTATTGGATTGTGGGTTTGAACAAAGTTATGGTTGTTGTTTGATTTGATTTATTTTTTTATGAACAATATTCATATTATTCGCTCTCATACTATCAATTTTCGCTCATTATACCCCCCTCATGATCCCAATATCATTTTTACACGCCCTGTTCTATAAAATAAATTAAAAACTTTTTATGGCAGTGGCAAAAGATATGACACAGAAATAGGTGGCAACTGATATTTTGGTATTGATTGCATAGTTAGTTATTTAATGAATTGTTGAGTAGTACTCATGTTTTTATCCCCTGTCATTCTACCAGTTTTTTCTCTCATTACAATCCCGCTAGATGTCCCATGAACCCTATTCCACCCCCTACTCACTTGGAAATTATTAAATAATTTATTATGAATTGATTTGCATGGGTCTTATGTCAATTGTTGAGCCAAACTTTGTTTCATATAAACAAAATGTCATGTATGGTATGTTAAGGGCTAGTTACTAATGAATTGCTACATAAAGGATGAGTTTCTTCAGTAGAGACAGTCATGGAAGAATCAATAGAGGAAGAGGTAACTAGAACAGAGGGCCTAGATTCTCAATTCATTTTGATGTTGACACTCAGGAGTTGAACCAATTGTTTCAAGCTGGGTTCTTCAATTGGATTGGGAAAGGGATAGTTCCAACTCGACTAGAGAGGCCTCCCTTCCAACCCCAAAATATCCCTGGTATTCTTGTGCCTCCTTGTGTATCCATGCAACCAGAAGTTCCTGAAAATGATGGATGGTAGGAGATTATCAATCCGACAGTCTCTCACCATTGTGGCTGGCCCAACTTGTCATTACCTCCTTCTCCCCCACTTGTAAATCCTAATGTTCAAATCACCCATGTGCATTCACCTGTCCAATCCTCTCATGCTAGAAAAAGGCTTAAGACTGATGTCCCCCATGTGAAAGACAAAGGTAAAGTTGTTGCCTCCCCTTCATCTCCTTCAAATGACTCATCAAAATCAATATCCTCATGTATGCATCTAAGGGATGATTTTTCCCATGTTATTAGTGAGATTAAACCTCAAGGTTTGAATCAACCTAAGGCTACTTCTGGGAAGTCCAAAGGGGACAATAGTGCTAGAAGAAAGATTGCCTCTCAAAGTGAAAAATATGGATTTTAATTTATGTGCTTATGATTGAGTTGTTGAAGACAATGGTCTGCAGAAAGTTTTGGACAACAAGCTATTTTTTTAGGGATAATGTGGTTATTTATATATGTTGGATATGATTTGAATTATTTCTGATATTTAATATTCAATTTTCTGAAATATTTATGGGAGTTACAAGGTGGCATGTGTTTAAATGATTATATAATTGTGTTTATTTTTGTAAAGAATAAAAGAAGGGAGACACAAGGGGTCCCACCTACTTAGTTATTATTAAATAAAGATCCTTAACTATTATTATTATTATTATTACTTCCCCTAAACTAAAATTAGTTAAGCTTAATTAACTTAACTAAAGAAAGTATTTGAACTACTTCAACTTATTTGGAATGCATAAAATCCAAATGAGAAGGAAGAACAGGAGGATAATAGAAGGAAAAAGAAAGACTAAGGTTTTCTCTTTTGCTTACATGAGATAGTTTGGTTTTCATTCATTATTGAGTTATTCATAGCCTAATTCTCTTTTTGATAGTAGGGTCCTACTGTAGAAAACAAGGTTCAAAGATGAACCATATCATTCAGATGCTTGTTTTGAAGGTGTTAATCTATCTTTGATAGTCTGTGTATACTTGTTTGTTTATGGATTAAATTTCATAGCTGATAAAGGATATTGTGCAGAGTCAAATTGACAACAGTTTGTGGAAAGATGATCCATATTATAAAGTTTAGTTTTTACTTCTTGTCAGAGTCATTTTTTATGGTTTTCATCGGGGATCTCTAAGTTATACTTTGGTGTTGCCCTCACAAGGGTTTTGTAAAGAGAAAAACACTTTTGATTTCTTGGAATGAAATAAATCAGATTGTTATTCTGTCTCATTTGTGTGAATTTATGAATTGGTCACTTTTTCTTTTCGATCTCCATATTTACTTTCTGCAATGTTCATATGTTTATAAAACTAAAAAATTAAATTTTATTTTATTTTTGCAACATTCTTTTCATTAATAAATCAGCCTAAGCCCTGGTAATTAATACTTGTGGATTGGGAAATTATTTCTAAGGTTATAAAGCATAGGTTGATATTCCTTATTATTTTTTCCTGGCCAGACAAGATTAAAAAATGCTTGAGTAAGATAATTCATATCTTTTCCTCAACATGGGGGTTACGAGATAATTAATCAAATTAATCATGTAATTAATTAAGGTAATCCCATGATTAAGGGATGGTTAATTGTGTTGATTCTCAGGGTTACGATTCTACGAGATCTACAGATGATATCTCTCACGCTTCGATCAAATGGATATTACGATTCCTTCCACAACTCTGGTGTGGAAGTGTCTCTAAGGATTATACAATGGATATTCAGAGCATTTTTCAACAGATCGATGGTTCTCATTGAAGCAGATTTTGGACCTCAGCACTTTCCCTATCTCTTGTAACCTAGAACACCCGAGGTCTGTCATCCAGTGATTACGAGGTATTTAGCCACATTAATCTCTGGATTATGACTCCTAAATTTTACCACCAGATCTACGACTCAAATCGGTTAGCTTCTCAGATCCGACGACTCAGATCTTAAGGCACTCTCCCAAAGGATTAAGCCGAACAGGGGCCCACACTTGACTTTCTAGCCACTCACAGATCGACACATATCATCCTATAAAGTGTCAGTTTCCATGCTTGCAGTACTGACATGTCATGTTGATGTCATCTTTACATTTCCTCGGTTATATGCGATAAGGCATGGAACTAGGCATCAAAACCCTGGTCCCTAGATATCGATTATTGAGACCTCCAAAGGAGTTTATACTTATAATTCTCCCATTATCCAGTGCTCTAGTGCTCTGGGATGCAGAACCCCTCCTAAGCTTACCTATTATATAGATGCAAGAAATTTCTTGGACCACAGATCTGACGATCGTGGTTTAAGGAACTCATTCAAAGGATTGAGCCCTTTGACAAATAAACCTCCACCATGTAGCAACCTTGGCCACTATGTCTGCCTACGTGGCATCTTCGTCACATGTGATGACAACTCCCTATTAGAGCTTGTATAGGTATAATAAAGGTATGGAATCCAAGGGTCGAAATCCTATCCTATCAGGTTCCCAATCCTTCGACATGATATACGGTTGGCATTAAGCCCACCGCCGATACAATTGTTAGTGTCCTATAATGATTGGAGACCTGATGATTCAGATATGATTGGTAGGTATCATGATGGAGTTTCTGGATTGCTGGTCTTTTTGTCTCTTGGAATAAATTTTCCCAAGTTATGGTCATTAGGTGATAGGATGGATCATTAGATGAAATATTTTTTTTTATTCTTGAGTTAAGTCTCTTTAGGATGAGTTTTTCACTTGTCTTTTCAAGAAGTGATGAGTCTATACTTTTATTTAGAAAAACTCCCAAATTTCACTTTCGGCAGCTAAGGGCCATTGTTCAAAGCATTCTAAGTTGTTGAAATCTGTCACTTTCGACAGCTAAAATGACATGTTCAAGGCTCTCTAAGCTGTCAAAAGCACATAATTTTTTCAACGGTTGGCCTGTCCCATTGGACTCTTCAACCATCGGTAGTACACATGACATCATCATCTCAAGTGCTTCAGAAATTGATTGAAATTGGATAATGACACGATCTGGCAAGTGATGTATGTCTGATTATGATTATTCGGTGAGATTTTTAAACCCTAATCTAGTAAGATCTGAATTATTTGTTGCCAACTAAGATCATCATAAGCCCACATCATTCGTCTTTATTTGATCTATCATGTGGTTTTCCGTCATGGTCGAATGATACAATCATCACCGTGATTTGAGTTTCATTCTTTATCAAGGGTTTTCGTTCAAATATTTTCCCCCATATCATGCATTTTTCCTCTGCCCGAACTTCAATTCGTCCCCTATCAGCGCCACTGTGTCTCCCCAAGCCTGATTTTATTGTATTGCAGGTATTGACAACTGGTTTTGTAGATGAAGAAGGGAGGAGCTATGCTCAGGAAGGAGCTCAATGACATAACATATCTGGAATCTCACCCTGAGATTTGCCAGATGTTCATAGGTTCTGGCTGCTACAGGTTTTGTGAAAAAATCCAAGGATTTCATCAAGGTGTGGCTGAGGCATTTGTATTGAGCTTTGATGGAGCCAAGGCCAGAGTTGGAACAATTGAGGTACAGGTTAATGAAGCCATTGTTGCAGCATCAACAGAGATTCCTAGGACTGGTGAAAGATGGTTCAAATCAACCACTACTAAAGACATTGAATTCAGGTCTTATCTCAAGTCTGAACACAAATGTATCACTTGGAAGAAATATATCCCTAGATCCTTCTTGGAAGAAAAGTGGCAACATTTTCTTAAAGCAATTCAGGTATACATCACATGCGAAGGTAGATATGGTAGAGTAATGTTCTACCATTTCAAGCTTATGAACCATTTTACAGGTAGATGCCCTTTGAATATTCCCTTCTACCTTCACAGAAGCTTGAAAAAAATGACACATCAGGTCCAGGCCAAACCTAGCAAGGTGCAAAGTAAGCTCTCCCATCATAGCCTCATCAATCTTATAGTGCTTGAAGAATTGCAGAGGAGTAATAAGACTTGGGAGCATCTTCTTTTCTGGGGAGAATTTGAACCAGAACCCCAGCCCAAGGACAAGAAGAAGATCTCATCCAAGAAATATTCTACACCCATGAGCAGTAAAAGGAAAAGAAGAGCTATCTCCCTAGTACAAATAAAGGAGTCAGTTTCTTCTTTTAAGTCTAAGAGAACTAAAAAGAAGCTTGATTTCAGTCAAGCTACAGAAGGGCAAGCTAGTGCCCCTGACAAAAATGTCCTGAATCTTCCTTATACAGATTCAGAGGAGGATTTAGAGTCAGTAGAAGGAGAGGTTCCTGAGCAAGCTGATTTTGAAGAAGCACCTTTTTCACCAGAGGTTCCAAACCTGGAGATTCCTGAAGCATCAACAAGCAAAGCAAAGAAGTCAACATCAAAGATTGAAAAGATTAAAGAAGAAATATCAGAGATGAAGTTGCTTGAGAGGGTCATTAAATCCCAAAACTAGACCATAAGAAACACATCAGATAAGGTAAGAGATTGTTTTGAAAGGTTAGTTAAATGCATGTAAAAAAACAAACGAGGAATAAGAAATTGCTTAAAGAGAATCATAAGTTGCTTAAAATGGTTAGAGGTTTAAGGATCAAACTAAGGCTTAAAAATCATAAGCCAAGAGCACATCTTGATTTAAAAGCTCTAGTAGAAGTTGCTGAGAACCTAAATAAGGATCCTAAAGAGTAGGTAGATTGAAGAAAATCCATTTTTGCAGTTTTGAAAGGTTGTGGAAAACTTTGGATTTTCGACAACTTATTCATTTTCCTCAAAGCGTTGTTAGCTGCTGAAAGCTCTACTTTCAACAGTTAATCCTACTCTGTTTTATACCTGTAAGCCACCGAAAACGCAGAAACTGGCAGAATGCTCATCTTTTTGCTTAGATCAAATATTTTTGTTTCCAGATCATCTGGAAGGGGTTCCAAATGAAAGATAAAGATTAAAAGGATACAGATCATCATCCATTTCTAGTTTTTGAGGCAGATGCTAAGGCAAGAAGGTTAAGTGGCATTTCAATTTTTGGTTACAAAACTACTTATTTGTCAAAACAGGATTTTGAAATGCCTTGTCATCACTTGGAAAGTTATTGAAGATATTAGATAGTGCTGAATGTTGTCGAATATTGTTGAAGATCTAGTTGATAAGGGTTGACCCTTAAATCAGGACTAGATTTGGCATATCATACTAGTTTTGATTTTATTCTATTTTAAGTATTTCAGATCCATTTTTATAGGATCTTGAACTGTTATGTAAAGGCTGTAAAGCCTATGACTTTGAAAAAATGTGGTTGGACCTCAAGAGATGGATGGTATTGAGAGACCATCATCTATTGTAAAGATGCTCAACAAATTGTAAGTGACTTCTTGGATGAATACAAAGGATTTTTGTTCCCAGATTCTTGTGTCATGATCATGTGGTGAAGTACCTCTTTATGTAACATGTTATTAGCTTGTCTCACATATTGTTTTCTTTCCTTATCATTTATAATAAGATTATATTTCAGGATTTGTCTTAGACACCCTGATCTGGCTTAAAATGATATTAATGTTTTCTTCTAAAAATTGGATGTAGAATTTAGATAAGCTCTGCTCTGCATTTAAATTAGACCCTAATCTATGCTTCTTTTCCATTTCACAAACTCAAAGGATCCACTGACATGATTACCTTTCTTGGTTGTTGTTTGTCTCAGTTGTTCATTCATTTAAACATCTTTAACCTTTGTTGACTCCATTTTTCCCAATGGTCCTCTTTTGTTGTCTCAACCAAAAACTCTAAAAAAAAACCAACCTTATACTTCATAACTAGCCTAATATCTCATCTCAAGAAATCTATATCAGACAGAGAGATCCCTATCTAATTCTTGGAGGGATAGATCCTGGACTCAAAGTGGGTTTTTGGTTACCCCTGTCGATTTCCTCCTCAACTTGGGAAATTACAGGGTGATAACAGAATGGCGACCATAATGGGGAACTTTCCCCAGTAGTACACTTCAAATTTCCAGATCTGATCACTGATGGTGGAGAATGACCAGACACAAGAAGGTTGAGATCATTCACCTGGCGACTCCAATATCCAGATCAGTTCAAATTCGAAGACTCCACTGGAGGAAGGACCTGAAACATGGCAAGGCAACCTGGAAAGATCAGGTATTTGAACTCAAATTGTATCCAAGATATCGTTGGCTTTATCTTCAATTGTATTATATCCTATTATAATCCAGGTCAAGAATTAATTGTTGAAGCTCTTAATGATCATGATCAAGCTGAAGAACCTCAAAGGATCCAACCTTTACCTATAGATCTAGTATACACTCCCATATCTGTAGATAGTCCAGTAAGACACAAATATCATGATTCATATCCTCCTATGGTTGAAATTATAGTTAACCATCAACCCCTTGATTTACCCCCTTATATATGAAAATATCCCATACAGATACAAGCCCCTAGATTTTCTTCCTATTCTCCATGACTTCCTTGCCAACTATAACGATAAGCTGCCTAGATTTGAAGGAGAGGATGCCAATATCACTGCTGAAAAACACATCCAGAGGTTTGAAGATTTCCTTGACCTTTATGAGGTTGAAGATGACGATGTCTATATCAGGATGTTTTCCTTGTCCTTGCAAGCCAAAGTTAAAAATTGGTTTAAAAACCTTCCAGCTGCAAGCACCATAAATTTTCATCAGTTCATGCAAGTTTTCTTAGATAGGTGGGTGATGATGGGAAATATTTTCCTCATCCTCGAATAGTATGACCACTTGAAAACAAATCCCGTGGAGACAGTACAACAGTTCTCAATTAGGTTCAATAAGGTGTATCATTCAATACCTATAGATGTAAGGCCACCTCCTGGTTTAGCTCAATTGCATTACCCATATGCCTTTGATCCATAAATGACATTCCAATTAAGAGAAAGAGACACCGCAACCCTTGAGGAAATGTGAAAAATGTTGCATTTGACGTAGAAGCTAATCTGCTTAACAAGAGGTCCAAGCTAAGAGCGGAGGAAAAGGCCAGAACATAAAAGAAACAAATGACATCTTCAGAAACGAAGCTAGATATCTTGGCCAACAATGTAAAAGAGATGATGCAGGAAATTAGCAGGAAAGAGGAACTTGTTGTTCAAACACCTCATATCCCACTAGTTCCAGAAACAACAAAGGTCAATATTCCCAAAAAGTTTGCAGCTCAACCATGTTATCAGGGACTGAAAAACGATAGTTTCATGTACTCAATTCACGATACAGTTGAAGATGAATTTCAAAATTAGAAGATGGAGGAATATTCTCTTGATATGATATGCATGTTCAATGGAATTTCATCCATGGATGATTCACCCAAGCTTGATTAGTACGATGACAATTATGATCACAATGCAGAAAATTTTCAAGAAAGCGAAAACTGCCTGCCTTTATGTTTTGCCCTACTCCTAAGAAAACATTACAAGAAGGTTGTACATAGAAAGAAAGAGGAATGTTCTAATGCATCAGTTGATGAAAACAGGGGAGATACAGAAGATGACCCAAAGGTGCAACCCTTGAGCCTTTTTGAAGGTCAAACCCCAGATCAAATCCCAAAGCCTGAAACAAGTGATGAGCTGATCCATTTTGATTCACTACTTCTGTGCTTTAATTCATTTCAAATTTTGAGAGGGATTCTTGGTCAAATTCTAGTCGAAAGTCACAGTGTGAGCCATGAAGTACCAATAGAGCCAATTCCACCATTATCTAAATCATTTTATGACCTGATTGTTGATATTCTGGATAATGTGTGTTTTCAAAGTTTGGTTCCACTTACTCCAAATGAATTTAAAAATTGGTATGATATGGATATGATCAGAGAGTCTTCCCCATTGTCTGGTTCAGTAGAAATATCAGTGCAAAACCCATCAGATGAAATGCAAACGTATCTTGAAATGTATGAATACTGGAAGACCTCACGAGCAACACAAGGTCAGGAGATGGAATGGATTGATTGCAAATGCCAAGAAACAATTTAGGTCTATTTGGATCCTATAGGTATGTACATGGAGAAATTTTTCTTGGAAGGTCCACAACACATTTTCGGTAGTTTAGTGGTTTTTCATATTGATAAATTTTCATGAAAGGGATATCAGGATAGAAATCCTTATCACATATCATTACCAGATCTACATCTGAGTTTGGGGAAAATCAGTGAAAGAGCCCAGGTTTCAGATCCAATTTTTGATTGGTTATACTGGATGTCTCATACTGATCAGGATCAAGAATTCTCAGGATTAGAATATGGTGTATGTATATAAATAAGATCACCAGATCAACCTTTTTATCAGATTTACCATATGCAAATAAGCTTGTTGGGCAAGTATGTGGTTTATTTTTCTTTCTATTTTACTTCAAAGACTCAATCAAGGTCGGAATGAATAATCAACTGATTTTCGATCACTAGGGTGTAGGAAATATATCCCTAGATCCTTCTTGGAAGAAAAGTGGCAACATTTTCTTAAAGCAATTCAGGTATACATCACATGTGAAGGAAGATATGGTAGAGTAATGTTCTACCATTTCAAGCTTATGAACCATTTTACAGGTAGATGCCCTTTGAATCTGCCCTTCTACCTTCACAGAAGCTTGACAAAAATGACACACCAGGTCCATGCCAAAACTAGTAAGGTGTAGGGTAGGCTCTCCCATCATAGCTTCTTCAAGCTTATAGTTCTTGAAGAATTGCAGAGGAGTAATAAGACTTGGGAGCATCTTCTTTTCTGGGGAGAATTTGAACCAAAACCCCAGCCCAAGGACAAGAACAAGATCTCATCCAAGAAATCTTCTACACCCATGAGAAGTAAAAGGAAAAGAAGAGCTATCTCCCTAGTACAAATAAAGGATCCAGTTTCTTCTTCTAAGTCTAAGAGAGCTAAAAAGAAGCTTGATTTCAGTCAAGCTACAGAAGGGAAAGCTAGTGCCCCTGACAAAAATGTCCTGAATCTTCCTTATACAGATTCAGAGGAGGATTTAAAGTCAGTAGAAGGAGAGGTTCCTGAGCAAGCTTCTTTTGAAGAAGCACCTTTTTCACCAGAGGTTCCAGGCCTAGAGATTCCTGAAGCATCAACAAGCAAAGCAAAGAAGTCAGCATCAAAAATTGAAAATCTTAAAGAAGAAATATCAGAGATGAAGTTGCTTGAGAGGGTCATTAAATCCCAAAAACATACTATAAGCAACACATTAGATGAGGTAAGAGATTGTTTTGAAAGGTTAGCTAAAATGCATGTAAAGGAACAAAAGAGGAATAAGAAATTTCTCAAGGAGAATCGTAAGTTGCTTAAAATGGTTATAGGTTTAAGGATCAAACTAAGGCTTAAAAATCCTAAGCCAAGAGCACATCCTAATTTAAAAGCTCTAGCAGAAGTTGCTGAGAACCTAAATAAGGATCCTAAAGAGTAGGTAGATTGAAGAAAATCCATTTTTGCAGTTTTGAAAGGTTGTGGAAAACTCTGGATTTTCGGCAGCTTATTCATTTTCCTCAAAGCGTTGTTAGCTACCGAAAGCTCTGCTTTCGGAAGCTAATCCTACTCTGTTTTATACCTGTAAGCCACTGAAAATGCAGAAACTAGAAAAATGCTCATATTTTTTCTCAGATCGGATATTTTTGTTTCCAGATCATCTAGAAGAGGTTCCAAATGAAAGATAAATATTAAAAGGATACATATCATCATCCATTTCCATTTTTTGAGGTAGATGCTAAGGCAAGAAGGTTAAGTGGCATTTCAATTTTTGGTTAAAAAACTGCTTATTTGTCAAAACAGGATTTTGAAATGCCTTGTCATCACTTGGAAAGTTATTGAAGATATCAGATAGTGCTGAATGTTGTCGAATATTGTTGAAGATCTAGTTGATAAGGGCTGGCCCTTAAATGAGGACTAGATTTGACATATCATACTAGTTTTGATTTTATTCTATTTTAAGTATTTCAGATCCATTTTTATAGGATCTTGAACTGTTATGTAAATCTATAAATCCTATGAATTTGAAAAAAAGATGGTTGGACCTCAAGAGATAGATGGTATTGAGAGACCATCATCTATTGTAAATATGCTCAATAGATTGTAAGTGACTTCTTGGATGAATACACAGGATTTTTGTTCCCAGATTCTTGTGTCATGATCATGTGGTGAAGTAACTCTTTATGTAACCTGTTATTATCTTGTCTCACATATTGTTTTCTTTCCTTATCATTTATAAGAAGACTATGTTTCAGGATTTGTCTTAGACACCCTGATCTGGCTTAAAATGATATTAATGTTTTCTTCTGAAAATTGGATGTAAAATTCAGATAAGCTCTGCTCTGCATTTAAATTGGACCCTAATCTATGCTTCTTTTCCATTTCACAAACTCAAAGGATCCACTGACATGATTACCTTGCCTAGTTATTGTTTGTCTCAGTTATTCATTCATTTAAACATCTTTAACCTTTGTTGACTCCATTTTGCCCAATTGTCCTCTTTTGTTGTCTCAACCAAAAACTCTAAAAACAAACCAACCTTATACTTCATAACTAGCCTAATATCTCATCTGAATAAATCTATATCAGACAGAGAGATCCCTCAATGTCGATTTAATTCAATGTAATTTGAATTATAACTTTAGATTTCAGACTTAGTAGTCCCGCAACCTCATGCTGCATTATTCTATTGGGTTTTTAACTCAACTTCCTTATACCCTTAATCCATTTATAACAAGTGTTGGATGTAGGCCGAATCAGAAAGAAAGGTTATTTTTGGAGGAGAAGCATGCAAGAGGAAAAAGACAGCTGGAAGGAAAAGCAACATGTGTGCATGCATGGAAGACCTAACGATGCTAGGGTTAGGTATTTTGTAATACATTGTAATGGTTGGTGAGCCAAAGATATAAATAAGTAGTACTTAGGAGAGAGAGAGACACATGGGGAGAGGGAGAGACATAAAGGGGACACAGAGGGAAAAATGAGAGAGAGTTGTAAGAACTATATGAATCATTCAACTGGTGAGATCAAGAGGGAGTGAGCGACTCAATCTCGAGGGTTAGATCTCAAGCTGAGGAGCCTGGTGCAATCTATTCAGCCTCACAGGGATCGAGGAGCATGTGGGAAAGAGGGAGAACTAAGATTGTAACCACGCATGATGTGGGATATTTCCAAACTATAATAAAATCTTGAGAGCCACATATTTGTGGACGTAGTCCAGGAGGGGGTGAACCACAGTAACACTGTGTTATGTGACTGAATGAATGTGTCTTTTTGTCTAATTAGTTGATGAATGTTGAATGAATGAAGTAAGTAAGTAGATCTGATAGGTTGCATGAGAATCAAAATACCCCATAAGAATTCCTCAATACCAATAGAAGAAGAATAGATAGACAAAATGAAAACCAACAAATGGTTTCATTGATGGTTGATTGGAAGGAAATGGGATTGAGCATATGAGATATGTTGAATAAGTGTCAAAAGAATGTGGTATCGAAGGACCAGAAGGTGAAAGAAAATGAATCTAAAAGGGGATGTTGAGACCATGGAATCCCACGAAGGTAGAGATAGAGAATTGGTTAAAGACAAAGGAGTTAGAGTTTGCATAGAAAAATAATAGAAACCTGAAGTTAACACCGCGTAAATATTTGGACAAATACGTATTCACCGACTTACATGAAGTATTTTTCCGTGATTTCCCACACATATTGTAGGAATGGATAAAAATATTGAAATACAACCATCCTACAAATCATATCAGACAACTAGAGTGGATTATTGAAGAGATCACGCAACTACAATGAGTTGATAATAAGTTTACGTGCGTAGTATATTTCTGGCTAGACACCATTGTTGTCGGATTTATCACAGAGTTTGCAGTAGACACAACAAAGTTGTACAACGCAGCTGAACAAGAATTATTGAAGGGAACTCATATTAGTGTCAGTGTGGAACCCATAAACCCATGTGTGACTAGTACACCAAGAAGAACACCACCATTTAGACAATCAAATTTCGGGAGAAGGAAGACAGCCGGAAGTACATCTACACAAGAAACAACAACTAGGGGAGCCAGTTCAAGAAGCAGTAGTCAAGTATCTACATCATGCGTAGGTAGTAGTTCAACATTCAAGATGGTAGGACATGATCCAACCATCAGGTTACCAGAATTCAAAGGAGAGGCGTCGGAGGACCCGGAGAAGCACATGTTTATCTGTGAAAATATTTGGGAAGAAAAACAGATCACAGATGAGGACACTAAACTTGTACAACTAGCTATCATGTTAAGAGATCACGCACTGGATTAGTATATGAGTCTAGTTGCAAACAGTTCACCAGGGGCAACTAGAACGATTGGAGATATCAAGAAGTTGTTGATAAATGAGTTCTAGAAGTCGAGTTCATAGAATCAATACATGAACAAGATGATAGATATCAGATAGAAACCAAGAGAATCTGTATGGGAGATTGATCAGATATTCAAACGAATAAAGGGAAAGCTAAAATACATCATGACAAATATGCATCATAGGCATCTATTCGTCAATTAACTGTTACCACACTTGAAATATCCACTGTGACAACATAAGATTTAGATGCAGGAAGAGGCTCTCTAGGCAGCCCTGCAATTGGAAGAGAACCAATATCAGAAGACAGATCCATCCATTGATGAGCTGAAGGAGGATGTGAAGAACTTAACATTCCAATGAAACCAGAACAAGAGCAAGGACAAAAGAGAATTTGTTTGGTGTACCACATATAGGCCAGAAGGACACCATAAGAACGAATGTAAAACATTCGCGCAGTACATGGCAGTAGTAATGTCAAATCCATTACCAATAAGAGGAATATGGTGCGAGATATGTAAGAAATAGGGTCACGATCCATACCACTGCCCAATGATG
>ML779961.1:152546-222510 GCA_009831015.1 Picea engelmannii
TTACGTAAACCCAACTGCATATGGGGTACTTAGTTGGAGAGGCATCACCTCATGTGCGTCAGACTCAGATATGGGCTTAGAAAATTGGCAACAGAGGTTACACGAGGTCTCCACAAGAAGATGTGCAAGAATAGACCACGCAGTAATATGGTTAGGTATGAAGATAAGGGAACCTCCCATCTTCAATGGGGTGAAAAACCTAGAAGCATTCTTAACATGGTACAGAGATGAACTATTAGAAAATCATAGGATCTTATCCCTAGATATAGAACTCAAGGAAACACCTGTTAGATGGTAGGGTGCACACAAAGAAAAAGTCAAGGACTAGTACCAATGTAAGTGATTACTGTGCATTAGGTTTGGCACAGAACAAGCAAGCAACCGACGACATAAATATGATGGATAGGGGGACCAGCAGAACACTTGGAGAAGTGTAGAGCGGTATGGAAAATGACACCACCGGACGAATGGCCTCACCATTTCATTCACACATTAGAGGGAATCCCAAAAAACTAGTATACATACCAAGAACTGTGCAGAGGAACTACGAGTTGGACAGTATTACAATAGCACTTTAAAGTCACTTTCTCATCTGAGCATGAGAACCCTAACATAGACACAAAACTTAAACAAATCATAGGAGTGATATTCATTAAGGAAGCAGAATTTGAACTTATGACCGAAGAACAACAACAAAACATACAGATAGTGAAATAACTACTGTCATGCTACCATGTGCAGGAAGAAGCACTAGATAAAGATGACCCGGGTGATATTCATATTGAGGAAGTTGAAGGTGAGAGAGAAGTGGAAGGTCCACCTCTATAATTAGAAGTAATTGGAGCGTCGATCAAGGTGAAGAAATTCAACATCGAGGTAGTTGAGAATTCTAAAATGGCCAGCATTGGAGACTATTGGGATGAGAAAATAGTAGAAAGTATAACAGAGTTACTGCGCTAGTACAACAACCTGTTACCAACAACGTTCACATAAATGAAAGGAAGAGCTAGGAGAAATGAAGATACCACTCAAAGACGAGGAAAGACCGATCAGACAATGACCATACAGACTAAATCCGATATATAATCAAAAAGTCAAAGCTGAGATTGATAGGATGTTGGAGGTTGGAATCATAGAACTTGTAGAAGAGTCTGAATGGGTAATCTCGATGGTATTTCAGGAGAAGAAACAAGGGGGGATAAGAATATGTGTTGACTTGAGGAAGTTGAACGATGCATGCCTACATGACCCATTCCCTACTCCGTTCACAGATGAAGTCTTGGAGAATGTAGGAGGACAAGAATCTTATTAATTCACTGACAGATTCTCAGAATACCATCATATCAATATAGCACCAACAGATAGATACAAGACCACTTTTTCCATGGAATGGAGATCCTACTAGTATAAAGTCATGTCGTTTGGAATGAAGAATGCACTAGCAATATTTTCTAGAGTAATCATATCTACATTTAAAGAGTTTATCCACCAATTTCTAGAGGTATATTTGGACGATTGGATAGTCTATAGTCTATTGAAATACCATGTAGAGGTCTTACGACTAATGTTAGAAAGATGTAGAAAATGAAAAATGTCGTTAAATATCAAAAAGTGCGTCTTCGGAACACCTTTTGGGATACTATTGGGCCATATAGTATGCAAGCAAGGCTTGCTAGTAGATCCTGCCAAGATTGCAGTAATTGTTAACCTGCCACCACCAAAAACAGTCCGTTAATTGAGAGCGACATTGGGACACACATGATACTACATGAAATTTATAAAGGGGTATGCACAGATCACCGCGCCAATGGAAAAATTTCTAAGGAAAGACACAAAGTTCCAGTGGAATGAGGACTGTCAGCATGGTCTGGATACCCTGAAAGAGAAGATGGTAACCACACCAATACTAGTATTCCTAGATTGGGAAAAGACATTCCACGTACATGTAGATGCATCTATCATAACACTTGGAGCTATATTGGCGCAACTAGGAGCAGGAGAATTGGACCATCCTATAACATTTGCTAGAAGAAAACTATCAGAATCGGAGTAGAACTACAACACTACAGAGAGGGAAGGCTTAGCTATGGTCTACGCGCTTCAAAAATTCAGGCATTATTTATTGGGGAAACATTTCAATATTTTCATAGGTCATTCCACACTCAAATACCTCGTCAACAAGTTAGTGTTGGGGGGGAGAATTTGTAGATGGTTTTTTTTGTTTCAAGAATTTGACTTTGAAGTAATAGTCAAAACAGAAAAGTTGAACGCAGGACCTGATCACCTCTCGAGGATCACTAATGGAGAGGAACCCATGAATCTAGAGGTCAAATTTATTGATGCGCAGTTATTTTCAATCTAGATAGTCGATGAATACTTCATAGATGTCATACAGTGCTTGAGTAAAGGGACTGCCCCACAGGAATACAACACTACACAGAAGAAAAATCTGGTATTCAAGGCTGCAGACTATCAGTTAATTGCGGGACACTTATAAAAAATGGGTGCTAGAACACTAAATACCAAGGATCTTAGCAGAAGCCCACGAGGGAATAGCAGGAGGACATTATACAGAAAAAGCTACCGTGCAGAAGATATTGCGCGTAGGATTATGGTGGTCGACCATGCAAAGAGACTCAAAGGACTACTTCCAAAAATGTGATGTATGTAGGGTTGGTAATCCGAATAGAAGGGACGAGATGCCCCTCAAACCAAAAGTAACCTTACAGGTATTTGAAAAATGGGAAATAGATTTTGTGGCACCAATTAACCCACCAGCAAAAAGGTCAGGAGCGAGGTGCATTATCATTGTGACAAAATATCTGACAAGATGGGCGGAAGCAGCACTAGTAAAAGATTGTAGCGCAGAGACAACAACACACTTCATGTTTGAGCAAGTGATCACTAGATTTGGTTGCCTGAGGATTTTGATGAGTGACCAAGGCACTCACTTTATTAACAATACTATTAAGGCTATGACTGAGGAATTTTAAGTTCATCATCAAAAGAGTACACCATATCATCCTCAAGCAAATGGAACAGTCAAAGTCTTTAACAAAATCCTTGAAAATGCACTAACGAAGATCTGCAACTTAAATAGGGATGATCGGGACTTGAAGATACTAGTATTATTGTGGGCATACAAGACCACATGTAAGAAATTAATAGGATAGACGCAATTCAGATTGGTGTATGGACAAGAAGTTGTGGTGCCATTAGAATTTTTGGTACCTAGTCTACGCGTAGCAACAATTACAAACATGACAGAACAAGGCGTAGTACAAGAAAGGTTAAATCAATTGATGATCATGGAGGAAGATAGGATTCTAGTAGGGTTCCACCAAGAAGTACAAAAATCAAGGGACAAATATTGACATGACAGACATATCAAGAGAAAGGATTTCAAGGAAGGAGACTTAGTCTTAGTGTATGACAGTAAATTCCTTCAATACCTAGGAAAACTCAGAATGCATTGGTTAGGACCATACGAAGTAAAGACTGTCACATAAGGGGGATTTGTATAGTTGAAGGATTTAGGAGGAATAAAAGTTAGAGGGATGATCAATGGGAGCCGACTGAAGATATATAGGGACAATCGACCTCCCAACACTTAAAAAAAAAACATAGAGGAGATATCGCATCGAACCTCAAAAGATAACAACAACGACATAGTGCACCGAAAAAGGAAAATGAGCACGCACACTCAGAAATGCTAGCACAACGGAGAAAAGGGCAATGGTCACTACAAAGTGGGAAACACCAGGAAAGAAGAAACAACGGGAAAGACGGATATGACAAATAACTGCCAAATGGACGACAACTATCAAACTTAAATAACAAAAATGATTGACGGGACGCCGCATTAATTGTGCCAACTGGCGACGACAAGGGAATTCAATAGCAAGTATGCGAGAAGCATCGGTTCAATTAAAACACAAATTGGGTAATTTATCTAAGAAGCTTCACACGATTCCTATATAAGCTAGTACGCGAGATTGGGGAGGTTATTGAGAAATTAAGAAAAGCAGAGAGCAATAGAGTATATAGAGCCGAGAGTGAAGTTTGTAGAGGTTACAGAGGCCACTACATTCGACGGACAATAAATTTAACACCATGGCACCACCCAAACAGGAACAACTGAGCCAGAATGGCAGACGACCCCAAAGCAACGCTAGATCCCCACCGCAAGCATAGGGAAGCGAACAACAACCACTTCAGCCTACAGAAGTCGTCAACGTGGACAAAATATCATCGCTCGATATGACACCATGAAGCCCCACACCTATTGTGGAGGAAACCCAGCAGACAACATCAGTGGGCATGGACATTGATGTACTAGAAGGGGGACAGGGACAATAGGATGAGGACACAAGTAATCATTCGCACCCTGAAAACCCTCAAGAATCCCCGAGATTTAATGGGATGGTCCCGAACCAGGAAGAAATGACCGCGTCGGAAAGGTCACACAGAACCATGCCGAAACAAACACAGGAGGGAACAATGGAAGATGTCACTGGCTGACCAGATGAGTATGTAGAAGAGCAAACAATGGAGGTTGAAACCTCAAGTCATCCACCACAGCGGAAGGGAAAACAACCAGTACCAAGGTCACCGCGCAGGCAGGCCGCCACAACCATTGTCTTGCCGTGCATTCTAGAAGGGGTGCGTACAACAAAAAATATGTTAGGCCATGTGGAGAAATTGAGATACTCATACCATGACATGAAAGACACAGACAAGTTCCCAGAGTTTGCCAAGAAATTTTACCTACAGACTCTGGGGATAAGACCCTTTGGTGAACCAATTAACCAACTAGTCCAATGGGCAGCCAGACTAGACAAAAATGGGATTCTAGGCATGTTGGACATCCCGCACTTTGGGAGGGGCCAATATGAAAACAACTGCGTCAATAAACTGATGGAATTCACCCATGGAGGATACATGTGGCTAGAACAGGTTGTCTCAATAGACATAGAGCTCATTGCATACATCACAGGGCTACCATCATAGGGAGAGGAACTCGCGCAGTTCCTTGAGGACAAGACGAAGGAGAAGGCATTGGTCGAGGAAATGAAGAAAAAGTATGGTATCGAAAGGGGGTCGCGCAGAATCATAATCAAGCGTATTAGTGACGCAGTGACAAGAATGGCCACAAAAATCATGTCATGCAAGTTACTCAGGAAATGTCACAAGGAGGAAGTCCATGTCGGTGTTGTTGGAGCTATAGCACAGTGTGCAGAGGGCACCACACTCAGTTGGGCCCCATATTTATTGAATCTATTCCTAGAATACTACAAGGATGCGCAAGACCTGGGGACAAAATTTCATTATTCATGGCTAATCATCTCGATTGCCTTGATCAGATGGAAGGAGCCTAAGTATTCATTCTTTTCCACAAGACCCAATCCTTACCACGCAGCACAATACCTATCACTGGGGTGCACTTCAGACCCCAAGAACATAAAGGAAAATGCAGCCATATTTGAAGGATATCACAACGACATACAGGAGAGCATTTCCAACACTTGGCAGGTTACACTGGAAATGGTCGCACTGTATCAGGGCATAGCCAACTTCAAAGCAACTAGGCATGCAATGTGGATCCAATCACGGAAGGATCCCGACAATCAATGGATACAACTGTGCTACTGCATAAAGGAGGCGACCATAGATATGGTCATCAAGGATTGGCATGATGATTGGAGGATTCCAGTCTTGAATCAAGAAATGCCCACAGGTGTGGAAGGGGAGGTAGGTTAGGGACAGACACTTGCCGAAGAGATAATAGTGCCTAAGAAGCCAAGGATAGGACATAACAAGGCGCAACATAAAAAAAGGCGGGGTGTCCAAGAAAGGAAACCCGGTAGGGAAGAAGAAAAACACCCAGGTGCCACAGATATAGGAGAAACAGATTGAGATAGCACAGGGAACCACATCAAGTGATACTCAGAAGGAGGAAGGCTAGACCAAGAGGCTAGTCATACAAACAAGGGGTGCATGCAAGAAAGCTAAGTTGCACATAACTCCACCAGAATACACGATCATAGAGGATGATGCAGACCTTATGGCCTAAATTATCCAAGATCGCACAATGGAGGATTTTGACAATGCTCAGCGCCAAAGGGACAGGATTGAGGAGGAGATGGCATACATGTGACAGCTCCTCCAATAGCTCAGATAAGCATAGAGGGATGGAAGTAGTGTAGAAACAGTCCCATCAACATCACAGGCAGGAGGTGAGGCTGGATCGAGTGAGCAGGACAACATCCAGATGACAACAGTTGAACATGATATTTCATGTTACACCCAACATGATGCGTATGGATAAAATCATGGGGTAGACACCCTTGAAGGATTTGACCAAAATATAGTTGGTAATGACGTGGATACCAACCAAAGCATTGTATAAACTGCAAGTCAACATCGCGCAAGAGGTACAGTCATGCGCATGCATAGACTTAGGGAAATTGCTGCAGACAAAGGATGCATAAGATTTATCATATTGTGTAGACAATCGATCAGTACAAGCAGGAGATTGAGCACCTTTGGGAGAAGCTCATACCTACCACCCTACCAAAGGTCAAGGAGCAGAGGAAGTAGGCGGCAACAACGCAGATAAAGGAGATAGAGTGACAAGTCCATGCAGTGTCCGACTTGTTCAAGAAGGCAACACAACGATGGATGAAGATGGAAGAGGATCAACAGGTCTAGAAATGGGACCAAGAATAAGAAAGGATAAGCGCAACTATCCAAGACCTCAAGCATAGGTAGAAGACAATGTCGATCATGGAGCGCGTCAAAGGAGCACAGGATATGAAGAAACTGTAAGAAGAACTCATAGTTGCACAGACATAGAAGAAGGAGCGCCAAGCTCAAATGGAACTTCTCCAGGAGTGGGCAACGGAGGTCATTGTGCAGGCAGAAGATGCAAAGAAGAACATGGCACAAACTTAGGCAGAATGCGCAGGGATGATCAACGACGAGATTGTAGTATAGGTATTGGACGCACTCAAGGAGAATACCGTGTAGGCTCAAACATAAGCAAAGGAGCTCACATAGAAGTTCTAGGTGATCGCAGGAGATATTGACGAAGTGCACAAGGTTTAGGTGGCTCGGGATGAGCCACATGTCAGTGTTGGAGGCTTGTTGGATGCAGGCCAAATAAAAAAGAAAGGCTATTTTTGGAGGAGAAGCATGCAAGAGGAAAAATACAGATGGAAGGAAAAGAAGCACACCCGCATGCATGGAAGACCTAACAATGCTAGGGTTAGGGTTTTTGTAATACATTATAATGGCTAGTGAGCCGAAGATATAAATAAGTAGTACTTAGGAGAGAGAGAGACACATGGGGAGAGGGAGAGACACAAAGGGGGACACGGAGGGAAAAATGAGAGAGATTTGTAAGAACTGTATGACTCATTCAGTTGGTGAGCTAAGGAGGGAGTGAGTAACTCAATCCCGAGGGTTATATCATAAGCTGAGGATCCTGGTGTGATCTAGTCATCCTCGCAGGGATCGAGGAGCCTATGGGAAAGAGGGAGAACTAAGATTGTAACCACGTGTGACGTGGGATATTTCCAAACTATAATAAAATATTGAGAGACAAATCTTTGTGGACACATCCGAGGAGGGGGCGAACCATGGTAACACTGTGTTATGTGACTGAATTAATGTGTCTTTGTGTCTAATTAGTTGATGAATGTTGAATGAATGAAGTAACTAAGTAGATCTAGTAGGTTGCATGCATGCATAGAATGGATGTTATAACTAGATGTTAAATGGACTAAATAAAGGTTATGATTCCCAAACACAGATCTCACTCAGTCTCGAGTTGCAAACACCTGAGTATTGTAGCCACCCATAGAGCTATCTTGAGTGAGACTATGCAGTACACCCTGTGTACTATGTTGGCTTCTGGTTTACCAGAGGGGTTGATAGTCTTTAAGGGATTTTGTCGGGAATCTTCTTAGTTCTGAACCAGGGTCAATCTGTAATGGTCAATGAGAATCAAAATACCCCATAATAATTCCTCAAGACCAATAGAATAAGAGTAGATAGACAAAAGGAAAACTAACAAAAAGTAATAAGCTTTCTCTATGACATTCGATTGAGGACTCAATTTATTGCAAACATTTATATAGTTTCACCATTATTCAAGCACACAACCTTGAAAAGAAACAACCACTTTATTCATTCAACAAGCCTAATAGTCATATATGTAATTACATGCCCTTAACCATTCATTCTAATTTAATTACACAAAGTGTAATAGAAATTATCTTGTTTACAATCCCATAACCAACTAACTAATTGTGGGTGTCCACCTTTACACCCAACCATCGGCTCAGCTTGCTCAGTCACTTTGAAAGAAGGCCACCCCCGTGCCAAGCCATGATACCACCAAGGAGATTTGCACTCACTTCTGCATTTTTCTTGCAGTAGTTCTCTTTTCTTAGATGTTATCTCAACTCATTGTGTGTCTCCTCCTTTAGTTTTGAACCCTCCTTTATGTCTTCTTGTGTGCCTTCTCTTGCATGCCTGCACACATGAAGGTTATGGACCTGTCCTCCTTCTGCCAGAAGGAATCCATGTGGTCAATATTTTATACAGGTATGGTACTATTTGGTATCTTTGGTGAACAATTTAGTTGTCCTAGACAGGTCTTCCCATACTTGTATTCATTGAACGGGGTTGGTTTCTCAACCACCAACCCTTCCTCATTAACTAATTTTCCTTAAAATCATATTTAAAGGGAATATCTAAATATTCCAAAAATCAAATATTATCAGCAAGGAGGCTTGGGTCCTCTTTAGAATGAGGAACCCCTATCTAGTTTTTATTCACTCTTTCCCCTAGTGGTATAGTGGCCAATAATTTCAAGGCTTCTCCCCATAGTCATTTGTTGACATTTATAATTAAATAATAATACATTTACAATGTTTTTATGCCATTGCATGATAGCCATAAATCATGATTAATTACACATAATCATATTTTTAGAAAGGGGGGTGTTACACCAACTTGGATGCCCTCTTGCACTATTATGATCTTCTACCTCCTCTTTACCATTGGTGGTTGGAAGAAAAGAACGTTCAATGCCTGGAGCTAGCCCTAGTCACTTGTCTTGACTTCGAAGAGAAATATAGTAGAAGAGGTTTTTCCTTTGGTGGTTGTAGTGTACACAAATATTTTTCATCCTTAATGCTCACCATCCAAGATTTACAAAATCACATGCTCTCCCTTAAATATTTATTTTTGAAACATGATCACCTTGAGAATTCCTTGAAGCCCTCTTACCTAATGCATAATTATAATATCTTTATCATTTGTGGTCAAGTGTTTGGATGTGAATATTATCATGAACATATCATGATGCTCAATGATCAATCCATCTCTCACATTCCAAATACTACCATCCTCGAAACTAATAGACAAAAACGATCCCAAAATCATGGTTTTGTTGTGAGATACATAACAACCCACTAAAATTCTTGAGATTTAGTGGGTACCCCTCCTATCAAATTTTTGCAAGGCACTACTCCTTACTTACCTTAATGGTTATTCACTTACGAGAGTAATGCTTGCACACAGTTTCTGGAGTCAATTCAAGATAAATTTTGTTGTGAGTACAAGAACCCATTCTAGAATCCCTTTCATTACGTCCTCACAAGCCTTAAACATTTTTCGTAAATAAAATCATCCACAATGACAAAGCCCCAAATCCTTATTCATATGACCTCAATAAGATATCGTCGGCACTTTTCCTTTGACACTCCACTATTTCTTAAATCTAAAAGTTTTGATGACGACGCCTTTACAACATCGTCATCAATGAATCACTATGGAAACATGTCCTTGGTGAGTTATCCCTTAGAGTTGACAATGATATTCTTTCCTCGATAATCCATGTCACTACACAAATGGAAAACTAGGATTAGTTCCTGAATTTACATGGGATACAATAATGTATTGTGTACTAGCCTTTCCATTACATTACAATATAATCTTTATATCACTACCATCGAACAATATACTCATACGTGGCAGTTTCTCATTGGCTTATTCTTTTCAATGAAACCTTTTCATCATCGAGAGACATCATAGGTATGATTCATGTTCTCCATGTGAAACCTGTTGATGATGATATGACTTAAAACAAATTGTCGGAGATCTAACCTCAATACGATTCAACGGTCCAAATCAATCTATCTCCCAATGACAACATTACAACCTTTAGAAGTTAATCTCTTCCCTGACCTTACAATACATAAAAAAATTAACATGGTATCATAAAATGAAAGGGAGAGGTTTACCCTGAGTGGTCGAATCATAAAGTCCTGTAAGCTCATCACCCATCACCACCTCTTAGCAAACTCTTCAAGAATAAATACGGATATAAATGCACTGTCATCATAAGATTGCCTCACAATCCTTACCGACTAAGCCTTTGTTTTTACAAACTCCCGACAACGATATCGATGAACTCCTCTGCTTATCGACTCTACAACCCTGACGATACAACAATGGTAATGAACACTGATTTGTTTGAGAGAAGCATTTATGGATAATCATACAACTCTGACCAATTTGAATATGTACAACATTCCACATTAATTACACATGGTTTGGGGAAATTTGGAAAACATTAGAACCCTATTAAGACATAATCGACCTCACTTTGTCTGTAATATCGCTAAAAATCATAAGCATTGTTGTTGAAAGAGATGGGTAAATTGTGTTGTAAGCTATAGACTTCGGACTAACATGTAGGTATTTTGATTTTTTTTTAAAATCACTATTATCTGTAATGAGTTCGAAGGTGAAGTGTTGTGGGGGTTTTCTACCCTACGGACTAGCAAGCTAGGGCTTTAAACTTGCATGCAGATCATGACCCTTCAAGAATAACTTTTAACCTCCTACCCGAACCTAGAACCCCTTTTTCTCAGGCAAACATGGGAAGAATCAACTAACCTTTTTATCGACGGTTGAAGTAGATCCTCCGTTGAGCTTTTATCTCCTTGATGCTGCTGCTCCTTCCACAAAGCGATCCTGCAATCAAGACAAAACTACACATGCATGMTACTGATCTACTATAGGGTTAGAGATTTAAACACAAATCAAATAACATAGATAAGACTCATGTATTCGGGACGGGAAAAGCATCTTTTCATTAATCTCAATATGAATCAATGTACAATGATTACAGAGATCGGCCACCATTCCTCGATCCTGATCCTGGGCTCCTCCTCTTCTTTTGTCCTCCAACTGTTGTTGCTTGAATTTCTCCTAAAGCTTGAGGCAAGGCTAAAGGGTTGGGACAAAACGGACTTGGCAATTTGGCAGAGTTTCTTTGCTATGATTTTCCCCCTTTGAATAGTACCCCTACCCTTCCTTTTATAGGCTGGAAGGAGCTAGGGTTTTAGGCGAACTCTCGGCCATGCATGGCTGGGAGTTCCAGTTAACTGACAAAAAGGTCTTCGTCCCGGTGGAAACTTTCCTGATTTTTTGCTTTGTTAGGTAAACGCGGGCTGTAGTGGGCCAGCCAACGTTCACATGCGTGCTGCAGAAGGCCTGCCAGCGTCCCAACGCGCCCAGTGCAAGGTTAGGGCGCGGGTTACTTGATTGAGGAGTTTTTTGAAGAGTCTGTTCA
Source organism: Picea engelmannii (assembly GCA_009831015.1). Taxonomy (NCBI): domain Eukaryota; kingdom Viridiplantae; phylum Streptophyta; class Pinopsida; order Pinales; family Pinaceae; genus Picea; species Picea engelmannii. The sequence continues at coordinate 164,197 of ML779961.1, forward strand.
GCATGGCTTTGGTAAGGAAAGGCAATGAGTAGGCCTGATGCCAGGTAAGCAGGGATAGTGCAATTTAGGGTTATAACATGAAGTAATGTCATTCTATGTGACAATTTATGTAGGTGACAAAATGTCTTGGGTGCAAACCAAAAAATCAAAAAATCAAATAGTTGGCGTGCCTACTCTTGTTCCAAGTGAATATTCTTTCAATATTATCGACATGAGTAGCCATGATGGAAGAGATCACTATCCTAGATACTATGAGATTTACGACATGTTCCAGAATGAAAAATACACATCCGACGATGAAGACATCGACGAGTACAAAAATATATGCAAAAGTGGCATCCACATTGTAACCACTCATCCATATATTTTTCCTTACAATGACGTTGCAAGGTGGTGTTTCACACACCTGCAAAAGGAAATTGCAGTGATATTCAATGCTTCAGGTGTTCCAATTGTGTCTCTCAAGATAGAAGACATCATGATTTTGTACAAAACCCCAAAACCCACTTTTTCGTTGGATGAATCGTTCTTGGAAAAATTCAGATTTGATCACAAGGACTTTGAAGCCCTAATGGTAGATTGGTTCATAGACAAATAATGGCTGGTAAAGAAAGAAGATAGATATGTTCTAGCATAGTACCTGAAAGACCCATATAGAACCCTAAATGTGATGATTTGCATGCTCTATGGTGAGGAGACCAACACCCACTTCAATATGGAATGGTTTTTGATGGCCTACACAATGGCTAAGACTGGAAAATCATTCAATTGGGATAATATATTATCCTTCAACATCACAAATCGAGTTCGGGAGGCTTAAGCTATGAAAAAACTGGCTTTTATATGACAACCTACCTTATAGACGCAATTTGCGTAGCTCATAGATTTCATGCTTTCAAGTGGGATTGGAGCCCAAATCAAATCACAATCCATGTTTATTGCTCTCAATTATGGGAAGTGAACTACAAAGAACACATTTATGATATATGTGATTACTTCCGCGCTCCCCTGCACAAATCCATGTTCAGGTTTCATTCACACATGGTATCCCTATGAGTTATTAAAGATCTAAGAGAAATAGGGGACTGATATATGAAGAAAGACTATACCTATGTGAGGATATTTGGGGCCACAGGACCACCACATTTGTTGCCCAAATACGTCCCCAATAAATTTCTATCCAGAGAGATAGCATACCAGACAATCGAAAAGGGGGCCACTTCCTACTTATCAAAGAAAAATAAAAAAACATTGGCCCATTTTCCCTCTCCACATAGGCCAATATTCTTTGTTGAATAAAAAACATGCTAAAAGGGAGGTCGAGCCTCTAAAGGAGATATGTTTATGTATTGGAAACCAGAAAGGACATGATCCCAAAAATGTGGTATATGACCACACAAAGGTTGTCAAATTAGCACCACGAGTTTTGCATGAAGCCAATTTTATGGAGAATTTCTTCTGGGAGCCTTGTATTTTGAAGAAGTTTTAGATATAATCCCTAATGAACTGGACAAAGAATGACTTCAGAAAGAGGAAGATAAATATAGGTTATTGAAAATAGAACAGTTCAAAGCCCTACTCCAGCAAGACAAAGAAAGGCCGGAAGCTAAAGAATGTCAAAAGAAACAAAAGGAGGCATAATTAGCAAGGAAATTTAAGGAGGCTGAAGAAGGATATCAAAAGAGAAAGAAGGCAGAGGTTGAGAAAAAACAGGTTGAACTAAACAAGAACAAAGGTGAGGAGCCATTTTCAAAGAGAAATCATGGAGAAAAGTCAACTAATATATTTGATACAACAACTGATACCCAAACTGATACAGATCTTGAGAAGAAGAAAATAGTAGATGCAAGACAAGCAACATCAACCAATCAAGAAGAATAAAGGAAAAATAAAGAAGACAGAGAGAAAAGAAATGAAACAAAATCCCAGAAAAAAAGGATCAACACAGTTAAACTCAATTGCAATAATGGAATTTGGTACAAGTATGGTGCCCATTCCATTGGAAGAATGCACCCCAATGGAAGCTATTCCTGGTAGCCTTTCCTTCACTTCCCAGAAATTAGGAATACATGGAGCAGTAGTGGCTAAAGGTGAATATTATTATAGCCATGAAACAAAATCCATTGAGAAAAGGACTGCTAAGAGGAAGAAAGGAGGATCATCCAGCCAAGAGGAACCAGAAAGAAGTGTTAAATGGTAAGATAGTTCAGACTTGAAGGAAAATGCAATTCAGGCAACATCAATCCTTAATGCATTTGTTGGTAAATGTTATGTCGATTTATGAAGTGGTAGGGGCACTAGATGGGTCTTATTATCCCCTATCCTAGGAATAACTAAGGAGATTATGTCTCGAGGCCCACAAGTCATAGACATGGAGTACCAAGAGCCATATTGACTTGAGAACTAGCCCTGGAGGGCCCATTCTTTCTTCAATGCCTCACATCTATCAGCAGCAACAACATCCATCCCATCAGCCTAGTTATAAAGTAGCAGTGGGTCTTTCTCCATGAGGTAATGAGTCTGGGTATCATGGTATGTGTCACTCTAATTCTCAAAGAATTTGAATATGTGCATTTAATTCTCTTTTGCTTCTTGATGTTTGCTTAGACATTATACCTTTTAACTTGTCCATACTTGGGGGGGATGACAAAGTGCCCTAGCAAGTTGGTTCCCTTAGGGATGAGTTTCCACTGGGTGTGTCCATGAAAGGTCATCATCCACTCCTTCCATACTTATCACTTTTCATCATTTTCCCTCTCATCTATCCCCTACATTGGTTCGGGCATTGGGTTTTCCAAGATAGTAAGGGTTGTACCTTACCTTGTGGGAAGAAGGGGCTAAAGGCCCACAAGGAAAAAGTAGCTAGTAAAAGTTAAAATCCAAGATCAAACCTTGAGATTCTTCACCCAAGGATCCCCGAGAAAGAAATAAAAGGCTTCTCAGCAAGAAAAAGGAGGGACCCATAAAATAAAATAAAACTCAAGACCTAGTTGGTGGATAGGGGGTCTCATCATGAGCTAGCCTATTAGCTCCATGGGCATGTAGCAGTATGAAACTACTATTCATATGGTCACCACACTAGGGTAGTGGATCTTAGTGTCATAGATAAGAGAAAGGGGGTCTCATCATGAGCCAGCCTTTTCATATCCGTAAAATGCTTGTGGGTAACGTTGTCACCACTGGTCACCAGGCCATAGCACTGTCCTCTAGTTATTCTCTTGAAAGAAAAAGAAATAATACAAAGATTAAAAAGGCATTGAATGGGATAGGAAAAAATTTCATCCATGGGAAGGTGCATCTCACCCTCTACAGAGGCACCCACAGGTAAGACCTACATTTCCCTATTATCACTGCACCCCTTGCCCAAACATCCCCATGCCATCTCATGCATTTACATGACCTAGATTGGTTTTCACCTAGAAACACCCCACACCTAAGGATAATTATCCCAATAGGAACGTCCTGAAACCCCCTCTAAACCTGGCTTGTTAAATAGTATAATGTCTTTGAGCATTTTTCTGGGAAAGGGGGGTTTTATGCACATGTTTGGGTAACTTGATTATTAGATGTGATTGACGTTGCTATGATCCCTGTGACTTATGAGCCCATGGAGGGTGTACTTGTTTTTGTTGCAATACCATACCCGACAGACAGGTGATATGGGGAGATGATTAGCTTGGACCTCCATAGGGCTAAAATCCCACCAGATGGATGTTGAGACCGCAGCCAAGGGTAGAGAGATACCAGAGGCTTGCACTAGAGAAAGGGGAGGATGTTCCACCAGAGGAACTTTGGCAGGCCTAGACCCACGGGGGTCTTTCCCTCCAACCATGACATTGGCCCTTGAAGGCCCTTGACATCATCATTCAGAGCCTTGACGTCATCAAGTTGAGGTATCCAGCATGAGGACAGCTTTGGTTGGCACATGTGGCAATTCTTGAGGGGTTTTGATCCCCAATGTTTTACTTGGAAGCCTAGCATTCCACAAAGGAGGATAACGTCACCGTAGGAGGGGCATGACTTCACCCTAAAAAGATGAATTTAGCGTTTTATTTGACAATTTTATGTAAAACTGGATTTTTCATGTAAATTGGCCATATTAGCCTTTTTTGACCTAATTTGTAATTAAAGATCACTTGTATTGTAAAAATAAGAGATAAAACTCTCATTTTTATTCATCATCTTTCAATCACACACAAGTGAGGTCTGAAATTCGGCCACTTTTAGGGCTTATTGGCTTAACTAAGTGGTGTGTAACTCTTGGAGGGAGCTTTTATTGGTGAATTTTTGCATGTTCATGGTGGAAAGTATTTAACTGGGGCTTGTGACTAGATTATTCTTGGTGAATGTAAGTAGAAATCTGCAATCCTACTTTCTTTGAATGGTTATGGTATCTTTTACTTTTCATTTATGAGATTATGAAATTTCTAGTGTGAATCCCTAGAAGAAAAGCACATGTTATTGTCCTTATCTTAATAGTTATCCACCTACTTGATTTTGCTAGAATACACCTCTATTGAAGCATATATTAGTGCCCTACCTTAGAAGCACTCTAGTACTATTGCTTCATTAAGCTTTCATTTTATTTCAATCTTGACCTAAAGAAGAAGGAAAACCACTAGGGCCTAGGGTTACCTACTTCCTAGTGACCTTTTCCTTCTAGGGTTTTGGATGATTGAGGCTTTAGGTTACTAACACCTCAACCATCCTCCCTCTTGTCTTTAGCTCACCCATTATCATTTTATTTTTCCAAAGATTGTCTCTGCAAAAATTGACTCCATTTACCCTAAAGTCACTAGTTCATACCTTACAATTGATTGATTGATGAAAACAACTTTCAAACCATCTAGTTCAAGATATATACTAACTACCTCTAACCTTAAATTAGGCTAACTTACTAATTTTCTTGCTGTTGTTACAAAATAAAGCTACAACCATCTATGACAGCAGTAAAAGCATCCTAAAAGCAAGTGTTAGAGCTGATTTTACATTTCCCTCATTGCTTCTCGTTGATTAAGGTTGGTTGTCATTGATGTCAACCCTTGAAGAAAGTCCAGTAGCGAATTTCGGTAGCACAAAGGTTTGGGTAATGGACCCCAGGTTGTTTCATGTATAATGGTATGAGTTTTAATATATTTTAAGGTAATACTATTCTATATGGATAGTACATGTCATTCCATTTCTGGTGGTATGTGGAACGTCACATAACTCCTCACGGTTTGAGAGTTATGGCCTTACGAAGTTAGAGGACCCTCATATGTTGGTTTGAAGCCCCAAAAGGTCAAAGAAGTCAAAGAGCTTGCAAAGAAGAAATTATTATTTAAATGATAAAGTAAAGTGACAAATTCAAGAAGGATTATTTAAATAATAAAATGAAGTGACAAAATCAAAGAAGATTATTTAAATGATAAAGTGAGGTGACAAAGTCAAGGAGGAATATTTAAATGATAAAGTAATGGAGAAATTTCTWATTATGCAAAGTGGTTAACCCTAAAAATGAGGAAAATAGGTTAAGTGACCTATAAATGGGTTAATTGACCTAGAAATGGGTCAAGTGACCGAGAAGATGCTTCTAAGGAAGATATTTGGAGAGTATAAATAAGAGGCAAGACTCTCTCATTTTACATCACACTTGAGAATATTGAATATCTATAGGTGACTAAGGTAACGAAAGGATATCTAAGCCAAATTTTAGAGGGAAGGTGAAGAAAAGAAGGTCGGAATTCAAGGGAGGATAAATTCTTTTGGTGATGCTTTATAAGGTATGTTATTTACATGTTATCTCACCATTTTCGCAATAACTTTTTTTCTAGAATGATTCAGACTGTGAAATTGATAGGCCATTGAAGAAACATATCCAAGTATCTGTGGTAAACAATTCATCTTGTGTGTCATTCTATTTTTGGAGTTACACTCCGTGGAAAATAGAGTTTGTGGCTAGTCCTAAAACTAGTCTAAAACAGGTGTTTCGGGTAAAAACGCCATAACTTATTCATAATAGATCCAAATTAAGTAAGAAAAAATGTGTTGGTTAGAGTATAGTCTGTAGTATGCTATGTAAAAATTTTAGATCCATTCAACAAATATTTCGTGCAGGGCATGCTCTACAAGGTCTCTCTCTAGAATACGCCAGAATTCAGCAAGGTATGCCATTTTTGCTATAACTCCTTTTCTGAGAGGTTCCAAGTAGTGACACCTGGGGGAATTGCATAAAACAAACTGAATAATTTTTTTTACTACTTTCATATCTTTATTCATTACAGGTACATAGTTATGATTATTTCAAGTTAGGGTTGTTGACTAATCCCAAACTAGTCATGTGAGACTAAAGAAAAGTTTCATGAAAATGCTAGTCTCTTGTTGTGAAAGTTAAGGAAGGTTTGCAGGTATGTGATCATATACACCAGGTCTATTATAGAGTTACAAATCATATTTGGATGATGAAATTGATGAGGGATTTTGGTTAAGTTACTTGTTGGGTACATGGTTGAGACAAGTAGTTGATGAGTTGGCACATACATGAGGTGTATAGTTGATGATGTTGGTACATATTGATGATTCATAGTTGACACATGATTGGTACATACTTGGTACATGGTTGGATGCATTTGTTTATCGTACAGGTTGATTACAGGTTGTTTGGTTCAGATTGGTGAATGGTTGATGCACTTGTTTATGGTACAGGTTGATTACAGGTTGAGGTACAGGTTGATGCATGGTTCAGTTTTATTGGTACATGTTTACATCGGTATATATCACAATGATAGTGTGACAGTGGTTCCATCATTCTACTTCTACTTTAGGGTGGTTGGACAGGGAAAGGACAAGTGGTTGTAGCCACCTTCCAGTTGTAGTCAGAGAACATAGGGGGTTGTAGCCTCGTTCTGGTTGTAGCCAGAGAATAGGGGAGTTGGAGCTTCCTTCAAGTTGTATCCTGAAAAACAAGGGGGTTGGAGCCTCCTTCCAGTTGCAACTAGAAAACAAAGGAAGTTGGTGCTTCCAATGAATGTAATTCTTTACGACATATAAGAAAAAACATTCTATGGTTTTATCCCGCTTTGGGTTTCCACGTAAAACATTGGTGTACTATATATGTGTATGATTTTTCATTTGTTCATTGCTTATTTACTCTGCAGTTATTGGATGATAATGCTACATTGATATAACACTTGGATTATATGGATAAAAATAATTAAATTTCTCTATTACTAATTCACCCCCCCTCTCAGTAATCCAACAATTTGTATCAGAGTAGGTTCCTTCAGAAATTAGTTTAACCACTGAAAGGTAGATCATGGAGAGAAAAAACTTGTATAAAAATAGAATACCACAGTTCAATGGACAAAAGTATGCATTTTGGAGCATAAGGATGAAAACATATATATATGCACGGGGATTTGAAATTTGGTAATCAATTGTAGATGCATACACAACACCAAAAATTCCGCCAACAAATGACAAAGCAATGAAACTTGGTCAGAATAATTCCAAAGCCAAAAATGCACTTCTGAATGGTCTTAGTGAAATGGTATTCACCAAAGTTGCACATTGTAAATCTGCTAAAGAGATTTGGGACAAACTTCAAAATATTTATGAAGGAGATTCAAAATTCAAAGCAGCAAAGATTCAAACTTACAGAGGTCAGTTCAAACAACTTAAGATGAAGGAAGATGAGAATATTGCAGTTTACTTTTTACGAGTTGATGAAACAGTAAATGAAATCATAGGATTGGGAGAAGAAATCAAAAAATCTATAATTGTTTAAAAAGTACTAAGATCTCTTCCTATGATATTTGGCCCTAAGATATTAGCACTAAAAGAAAGATTAGATCTAAACTCAATAAGCATGGATGAATTACATGGAATCTTTATAGCATATGAAATGAGAACTAAACAGGAAAAACCAGATATAAAAGAAGCAACCTTCAAAGCATCCAAAAAGTCAAAGCAAAAGGGAAGGTATAAAGAAGAATTTAGTAGCAGTTGTGACGTCTCAGAAGATGATGAAGAATTGACCAACTTTGTCAAAACACTGAACAAGGGAACTGACGGTAGGTATAGAGGTAAGATTCCTTTAATTTGTTTTAATTATGATGGTATTGGTAATTTTGCTAACAAATGTCCTTATAAGAAAAAGAGAAATGATGAAGGTTACTCAAAAGGAAAACAAACATATAAAGGCCAAAGAACCACAAATAAATTTTTCAAGAAAATCTTATGCACCGAAGAAGACATTTCATCATCAGATGAAGATGAAGTCAGTGACAATGAGACAAAAAGAGTTCTATTCATGGCAGTAGAAGACTCTGATAAAGAAGACTTCGAAGAAGAATATGAAGAAGTCGAAGAAGAAATTGAAGAGGCAAAAGTTGACTACCGAGAGAAATTAATGTGTGTCATAGAAGTTATCAGAAGAGAAAAGAAGAAAAATAAGAAACTACAAGCAAAACTAGACAAGAAAGAAGACACTCAAGAACTAGAACAAATGATCACAAATTCGAAGGTTGAAATAGAAGAAGATAAGAGAATTGAAGAAGCACTCAAAGAACAACTAGAAGAAAAAGACAAGAGCATTGGAAATTTGGAAGCAGAGATTGTCACATTAAGAAAGGATCTTCAAAGGAAAAATATGCAGAACAACTCAAAAGTTTTGGATGAAATTATCAACAGTCAAAAATATCATCATGACAAGTCCGAACTTGGATACAATTAGCCAGAAAAATGATCAAGCTCCAAAACAACAGAGCAAGAAACATATCCAAAAAGCTACGCGGAAACAATCAAGGGGGGTAGGAAGATTACAGGGACACTCCTCCATCGAGAAGATTCAGATTTCAGAATCAACAACCGACAAATAGGCCTCAGGAAGAAGAATAATTTATAAGAGTACCTCCTTTCAGAAGATCTTCAACTCCCAGGTATCAAACTATCTTTTTTTGTTTATGTTGTGCATGTAATAAATTTGGACATAAAGCTGTGAATTGCAGAGATAACAACAAGAACACAAACAACTTTGAAATTCATACACAAAGGGGTTATCCAAGAAGGCCTAGTGAAACACAAAGAAAAAGTTACAACATGTTTGAATCTTTGAGAACTGAAGTGGAATGTTACAAATGTAACAATTTTGGACACATGGCCAAAGATTGCATAATGATAGTCCCTCCTAGAGAACCACAATAGAATAACAACAGTCATAGACATGACCCTCAGAAAAGGACATGGATAAGAAAGTTGGATCAATATAGCAATGAAGAATGCACACTCGCTCTACAAGCTAAGTAGAAGAAACGTGGTTAGTATGTTGACAGTGGTCGTTCAAAACACATGACAGGTGATAGAGACATGTTTCTTACATTACGAAAGGAAAGAGATGGATCAATATCTTTCTGAAATGACGATTTAGCTAAAATCATTGGAAAAGGCACAGTCAGAATTGGGTACAAGAATATCAAGGAAGAAAATGTTCTACTAGTAGAATATATGAAACATAATCTTCTAAGTGTGAGTCAAATGTGTGACCAAGTTCATAAAATTACTTTCAATTCACGAAAGTGCGAGATAAGAAAAGAAGTCTCAAAAAAATTTATTGCTACAGCTGCGAGAACTTCAAGCAACATATATGTATTAAGTGAAATTGGAAATGAAAAGTGTTGTCTAGGAAAGGAATATGAAAGTTGGCTATGGCACAAAAGAATGGGTCACATACATTTTGATAACCTTTTCAAAGTCAACAAAAGAGAATAATTTAGAGAAATGCCCCAGATCATGAAACCAACCAACACTTTATGCAAGCATTGTCAACAAGGAAATCAAACAAAGACCAGGTTCAAATCAAAGGAATATTCAACGACAATACCACCGGAAATTGTGCATACTGATCTAGTTGGACCAACTACAACAAAGGGTTTAAAAGGTGATAAATACTTTATGTTATTAGTTGATGATTATACAAGAATGACTGCAATTTTCTTTCTCAAGAATAAGTCAGAAGCTTTTGAAAACTTCAGGATCTACAAGGAAATGGTTGAAAATGAAATGGATTCAGAAATCAAATGCTTGATATATTATAATGGAGGATAGTTCACTTCAAAGTAATTTATGGACTACTGCAGTAGTCATGGACTAAAAAGGAAATTCTCCATTGCTAGGACACCTCAATAGAATGGAGTTGTTGAAAGAAAGAACATGACAGTATAGGAAATGGCTTGAACAATGCTAATGGATTCCAAATTGACAGATATATTTTGGACACAGACAGTCCATACAACATTTCACATTCAAAACAGAGTAATGCTAAAAAACAACACTGAAAAAACTCCCTACGAGCTATGGAAAGGAAGACCAACAAATGTGAAGCACTTCAGAGTTTTTGGAAGCAAATGCTACATCAAAAGAGAAGATGGAAAAATGGGAAAGTTTGACTCTCGTGTGGACAAAGGAGAACTTGTTGGTTACTCAAGTACAAGGAAATAATACAAGTGTTACAATATGATATTGAACAAAGTTGTATAAAGCATCAATGTAACAATTGATGAAACGGGCAGACCAAAATCAAAGGAAGAAGAAAATGAATCAATGGAACGACTTTTTGAAGAAAAAGCAGAAAATGAAAAGGAAGTAGAAGAGGAAGATGAAGAGAATTTGATAGAATCAGAAGAGAAAGTTCAACAAGTGCCTCCAAAGACACCTATCAGATGAGTATAGAAGAATCATCCTTCAGATCAGATTATCGGAAACAAAGATGCAAGAGTTGAGACTAGAAGAATAATTTGTTCACCAGAACAAACACACCTAACACTCACATCTACGATTGAACTAACCTATTTTGAAGAGGCCAACAAGGATGAATTTTGGAACAAGGCTATGGATGAAGAATTTGATCAAATAGAGAAAAATGAAACTTGGGAATTGGTTCCAAGACCAAAGGATAAGAATGTGATCGGCACAAAGTGGGTATACAAGAATAAATTGAATGAAGATGGACAGGTTACAAGGAACAAAGCTATATTGGTATGTAAAGGATATGCACAAGTTGAAGGAATTGACTTTGAAGAGACATTTTCGCCAATTGATAGAATGGAAGAAATACAATTGCTTTTAGCTTATGCATGCTCCAAAAATATTAAAGTGTATCAGATTGATGTAAAATCAGGTTTTCTAAATGGGAAACTTGAAGAAGAAATCTACATTGAACAACCAGAAGGATTTCAGTTGTCATAGAATGCAGACTATGTGTGAAAATTAAAGAAGGCCTTGTATGGTCTAAAACAGGCTCCTAGAGCATGGTACTCTAGACTAGATAAATATATGCAACATGCAAGGTTCAGAAAAGGAAGTGAAGACAACAACCTCTACATCAAGGTAAGTCAAGGTAATATTTTATTAATTGAAGTTTATGTTGATGATATTATTTTTGGTAGTGATGATGATAGGTTAAGCCAGAAATTTGCAAAGGATATGCAGAATGAATTTGAAATGTCATTACTTGGAGAACTATCCTTCTTTCTGGGACTTGAGATACGTCAAAGAAACCAAGGTATTTTTATTTCTCAAACCAATTTTATTAGAGAAATGCTAAAGAGGTTCGGAATGGAATATTGCAAACCAGTTATCACTCTCATGCAAACTAGTTGCAAGTTAAGAAAAAATGATGATTCAAAGTCTACAGATCAGAGGAAATACAGATCAATGATTGGAAACCTACTATATGTGACAACATCCATACCATATGTAATGCATGAAGTTGGACAGGTGGCACGATTTCAAGCAGCACCAAAGGAATCACATGTATTAGCAATGAAGAGAATTTTTAGATATCTCAAAGGAACATAAGAGTTTGGATTATGGTATCCAAAAGGAAAGGATATATCTATTATTGCCTACACAGATGCGGATTGGACAAGTTGTATTGATGACCGAAGAAGAACCAGTGGAGCAACATTCTACTTGGGTGACTTTTTATTATCATGTCTAAGCAAGAAACGATCATCTGTATCTCTATCTACAGCCGAGGCAGAGTATATTGCAGCAGCAACATGTTGTACACAGGTTCTTTAGATGAATCAAACTTTGAAAGATATACAGGTTGAGTATGATGAGCCCATTCTAATCTATTGTGATAATACAAGCGCCATCAGTATCACAAAGAAACCGGTGATGTACTCCAAGATGAAGCACATTCCATTCAAGTATCACTTTCTACAGGAACAGGTTGCAGAAAAGAACATCAGAGTTGAATATGTGGGCATAAAAGAACAAGTGGCAGACATCTTTACAAAACCACTTCCACGAGAAGCCTTTGAGTATCTTCCCCAGAGACTCGGAGTTATTTCTACTCCAAAATGAATGCTTTTGAATGCTTATCTTATATGTCTTAGATGTACACGGGGAAGCACCATAAAGAGGACAGATTAGTAAGGGGGAGCAGCCTCGGATAGAAAGATACATTTGCCATTGATGACATAGGGGGAGAGATTCATCAGATGTAGAGGACAAAGGCATGGCTCCAGGGGGATCAATGGTCACAGAGATGCAGAGGATAGAGACATGTTTCCAGGGGGAGCATGAGTGATATGACTTCAGTATTGCATGACATAATTTTAGTATTGCATCAAAGTGTTTCCATCAATGCCAAAGGGGGATATTGTTGATTAAAGTTGGTTGTCATTGATGTCAACCCTTGAAGAAAGTCTGGTAGCACAAAGTTTTGGGTAATGGACCCAAGGTTGTTTCATGTATAATGGTATGAGTTTTAATATATATGAAGGTAATACTATTCTATATGGATAGTACATGTCCTTCCATTTCTGGTGGTATGTGGAACATCACATAACTCCTCATGGTTTGAGAGTTATGGCCTTACGAAGTTGGAGGACCCTCATATGTTGGATTGAAGCCCCAAAAGGTCAAATAAGTCAAAGAGATTGCGAAGAAGAAATTATTATTTAAATGATAAAGTAAAGTGGCAAAGTCAAGAAGGATTATTTAAATAATAAAGTGAAGTGACAAAATCAAAGAAGATTATTTAAATGATAAAGTGAGGTGACAAAGTCAAGGAGGAATATTTAAATGATAAAGTAATGGAGAAATTTCTAATTATGGAAAGTGGTTAACCCTAAAAATGAGTAAAATAGGTTAAGAGACCTATAAATGGGTTAAGTGACCTAGAAGATGCTTCTAAGGAAGATATTTGGAGAGTATAAATAAGAGGCAAGGCTCTCTCATTTTACATAAAACTTGAGCATATTGAATATATATAGGTGACTGAGGTAAACAAAGGATATCTAAGCTAAATTTCAAAGGGAAGGTGAAGAAAACAAGGCCGGAATTCAAGGGAGGATAAATTCTTTTGATGATGATTTCTAAGGTATGTTATTTACAGGTCATCTCACCATTTTCGCAATAACTTTTTTTTCTAGAATGATTCAGACCATGAAATTGATAGGCCATTGAGGAAACATATCCAAGTATATGTGGCAAAATATTAAGCTTGTGGGTCGTTGTATTTTTGGAGTTACACTCCGTGGAAAATAGGGTTTGTGGCTAGTCCTGAAACTAGTCTAAAACAAGTGTTTCGGGTAAAAATTTCATAACTTTTTCATAACAGATCCAAATTTAGTAAAACTAGATGTGTTGGTTAGAGTAAATTCTTTAGTATGATGTGTAACATTTTCAGATGCATTCAACAAATATTCTGTGTGAGGCATGCTCTACAAGGCCGCTCTCTAGAATAAGCTAAAATTCAGCAAGGTATGTCATTTTTGCTATAACTCCTTTTTTGAGAGGTTCCAAGTAGTGACACCTGGAGGAATTGCATAAAACAAATGAAGAAAATTGTGTACTACTTTCATATATTTATTCATTACAGGTACATAGTTATGATTATTTCAAGTTAGGGTTGTTGACTAATCCCAAACTAGTCATGTGAGACTAAAGAAAAGTTTCATGAAAATGCTAGTCTCTTGTTGTGAAAGTTAAGGAAGGTTTACATATATGTGATCATATACACCAGGTTTATTACAGAGTTACAAATCATATTTGGATGATGAAATTTATGAGGGATTTTGGTTAAGGTACATGTTGGGTACATGGTTGAGACAAGTAGTTAATGAGTTAGCACATACATGAGGTGTATAGATGATGATGTTGGTATATATTGATGAGTCATAGCTGATGAGTAGTTGACACATGATTGGTACATACTTGGTACATGGTTGGATGAACTTGTTTATGGTACAGGTTGATTACAGGTTTTTTGGTACAGGTTGGTGCATGGTTGATGCACTTGTTTATGGTACATGTTTATTATAGGTTGAGGTATGGGTTGATGCATGGTTCAGGTTTATTTGTATAGGTTTACAATGGTATATCTCACAGTGATAGTGTGATAGTGGTTCCATCATTCTACTTCTACTTCAGGGTGGTTGGATGGGGAAAGGACAGGTGGTTGTAGCCACCTTCCAGTTGTAGCCGAAGAACATAGGGGGATGTAGCCTCCTTCTGGTTGTAGCCAAAGAATAGGGGAGTTGGAGCTTCCTTCAGGTTGTAGCATGAGAAACAAGGGGGTTGGAGCCTCCTTCCAGTTGCAGCTAGAAAACAAAGGAAGTTGGTGCTTCCAATGAATGTAATTCTTCAAGACATATAAGAAAAAGAATTATGTGGTTTTCTCCCGCTTTGGGTTTCCACGTAAAACACTGGTGTATTGTGTATGTGTATGATTATTCATTTGTTTATTTCTTATTTACTCTGCAGTTATTGGATGATAATTCTACATTGATATAACACTTGGATTATATGGTTAAAAATGATTAAATTTCTCTATTGTTGATTCCCCCCTCCCTCTCAGTAATCCAACACTTCTGACACATACTAGAATATTGCCAATTTTAGACTATCATTCTTGGTCATTATTGAAGATTTACTAAGACATAATTGTGAAGCTATTGCTATATATACATTGTTGTAATAAAAAAATTTGTTTCTTCTTCTTTATTATCAGCTCATGCTTTTATTTAAATTCCATGGTTTTATGAAGCACTAACATCAATAGGTACTTGCAAATAGTGTTTTTCTTGTTGTCTTGTTATGGGAAGGTACACTTGAACAAACCTTTGCTTCATCTTATTAAAACCTTTGGGAATTTCTAATCAAAGTGACTTGTGCGAAGGGAAGAACTTCCTTGACACTATCACCTTTTCCTTCTCAAACCCCCGGGTCATCGGGGATGTCTCCCCTGGGGTACTACCCCTAAAGAGAAAGAGGTGTATTATTTAGGTGACAGTGATATGACAACCTCATGTTACGCCAATTTATTGTTCAGTTGTCTTTGGATTTTGGGAAAGTACAAATTACATGATAACAAGTCTAAAGAAAAAGTAGCTAAACTAGAAGCTACCATAAATTCTATCAGAGACAACATGACCAACGAATTCAGAAAAGAAATCACGATAGCGGAACACTTGCATCGAGAATAATTGGAGAAACTCAAATGCACACATGCTCAAGAAGTGGCGAAGCTCAAGGGTGAATAATTTGAGATCAGTACATATAACAAGAAGATTGAAGAAAAAAATCAGACATTGCAACAGGAGAATGATCTTCTTGAGAAAATTGCAGAATAAAATAAAAGAAGAATTGTTGTCCTAGAGATAGTCAAAGAAAGAGCCACAAGAACAAATGAGGAACTCAGGGATATGCAGAAGAAATTATTTTATGTATTAAATGAAACACATAAGAATAAATTTGATCAAATTAAACCGGGCTTACAAATGAAAACCATGCAGGAAAAGTACCAAAAATCCCATGATGCGTACAACAAGATCATTGCATGGAAAGATTCTCATCAAAACACACCTAGAACCCTGCCAGTGTATTCAGATAAACAAAAGATATGAGACCACTGACTCCTTAGTTCAGGGATGTTGATTATGAAATACATTAAGCACGCCCAAGAACAAGTCAGTGTGGCATGCAAAAATTTATGGAGATCATCAAATAGCCTACTTAAATAGTTTGGAATGGATCCCCTGGTAGACTTAGAGAAAGCACCACCATCCCAAACAAGAGTAGAAGATGTGGAAGATAGAAGGAATCTTAGCATTAAATCTATTGAAGTGATTGATGAAGTTGACGTAGAAGTCCTGGAGAAAAGACTAATGCATCCAACTAAACTAATTTTGTTAACTGAAGATTTCATACAGCATACAAAACAAAATTTGAAGACAGATATTGTAACTCCGAACTGTGATAGTGAAATAGACCTTAAAAAGATTCAGTTGAACAAAGTAGAGGCTATACTCGAGGAATTCAAACTATGGAAAAAATTCATTGACAAAATGCAACCTCCAAAACCCACTTGATTATTGTAACTGAACTCTGCATTTTTATCATTTTTTTGTAATTATTGTAATATCCCAATTGGGAAGTTGAACTAAAGCATCGTAATTGTCCACTAGCAAATTGATAGCTACAGGAAACGAAAATCCTCTCTTCATATTCTATAAAAGAGAAGAATGTAAGAAGGAAAAGGAATTTTTGCACTTTGTGGATGTCAGATGGTACTATTACTTCTAGTTCAATAAAGAGTAAGAGGCATTTTCTGAGATGTGTGGTTATGGTGAATGTATTTGGGACTTATCTTACTGCATTTGTCATTTATTTGAGTTCTGTAATTTTTATTGTATGAACTATTTCTGCAATTCTCTTGTATGCTTGGATTATCACATGTTTATCTTATTAAATATAGTTATGATGTTATTAAATCATGATGCAACTAATTGTGAATGTGTTTGATGACATTATTTTCTATCACTTGTCGTTTGAAGTTATGAACTACTTCTGCTTCAAAAGGAATTATTTTTTAAACTGTATTTAATCATCATTAGACCCTCCTGATCAGGATAGGTTTAGTTTAGTTTAGGATTGCATATTAGAATAGTTGTAGGTAGAATAATTTTAGTTTAGTTTCAATTTTAATTCATTTGAGAACCTTTGGTTCTCAGATTCATATTCAGATAATAAATTTTGTTGCAACCAGTCCAACATATTGGTCGAAAATGTTATTCCAAACGAGAGTGAGTCTAATTGGGACTTGTCATCGGGTGTTCTCCCTTACCTGCTTGATAGGCCTTTTGGCTCGTCAACAGGTTCATTTCAAATCTATCATTCATATGTATATAATGGTGAAGTTGACTATGCAAAGAAAATTGATTTTGACCTTTTTTTATCCTCGTTATGATAAACTTTTATATGATGATGTTACTAATGAATGGTCAAATCAGTTAGATAAGAATCCTTATGTTTCTATTGATACTTTTGATGAGTTTTCCTTTGAATATCCTCATGAGTTTGATCAATATCTTGAATGGGATATCTTTTTTCTAAAACCTTTGTTTCAATCAAGAGAATTTGAGGAACTTGACACTAGTATTTGTACTCCTCTTATGTGCATTATTTCTTTCAATGATGATAATGAGTTCAAAGGCCTTTCTATGTTTTTAAATCCCTTATATTATTCCTTGGAGTATGATGACCCTACTCCTAGTGTGGAGATTGCAAGAGCTATAATTAAGATGTTTAATGAGTCCATAGACCGTGTTCTTGACATGGGAACTTCAAACCGTCAACTTGATGATCTTGATCCTATTCATGCTTTCAGTATAAAATGCAAAGTTCATCTTGTTGGTTGGAAAGTCTTGCAGGATGGTAACCAATTCTTTTGGGTTTTGACAAGTCTTTTTCCCTCACCATATGCATCAATAGGTTGTCAAGTAAGTGAGATTTCCTTGAGCAGTGACTTCCAAGTCATGAATCTTGCATGTAAAACAAATGAATATTTAAAAAAGTGAATAAAACAAAAAGAAGGGGGGAGTATTTTATATTTTGGGGGTTTACTTTCATTTTTCGTTTTCTCTTTTGTTTTCAATTGTATGTTTCATTTTTTTTTATTACTTTTGGATTTGGTGATTAGAATTTATTTTTAAAATGTTTAGTCATTTAGAAAGGTATGTATATATTATGATTAACAAGTTCTTTTGCGAAGACTACAAGCTTGCAGAGGAATCATGATGCTTTGTTTGCACATTGGAATTCCTCGTTTTGTTAATCGTATGCTTACCAAGTGAGATATGATGTCTACCATCAACCTTGTTGCTTTGGATTTATTTTTTTGGTTTTATGTTATGAGTCAAACTATATCAATCAAGTTGTTTGTCAGATTGTTTATCTATGATTTTTTCATTAATCTATCATAAAACATCAACAAAGTTAAATGAGTGGATTTTTGGTCTGTAACACTACTTATGTAGTTTTTGTTGTACATGTGAATGTCTTCTTTAAACTTGATGATTTCATCTATTCCCTTTTTATTCTTTCCCATGCTTCCCTCCTTGAGTGAATTATTTTAAGAGCACTTTAGAAAAATTTTGCACAAATTTTGAGAAAAGGAAAACACCAGTAAACTTTACTTCTAGCTTCAAATAAATAACCATAAATTCTAAGTTCTAAGCCAACTATAAGTAGACTTTCCTGTGGAGTCACCAGATGTTGACTTAAATTTTTGTCACCTATATAAAAAGTTTACAAATTATTGTGAAGCCTATGATTATGACTACTAAATAGCTAATAGGTGGAGTCCCCATATAAATAAAATTCAAAGGCATTTATTTTCAAATCATTTTCTCGGTACTCATGCACTTTTGTTTCAATAAATGGGATTATTCAAGTTCTACTCTATGTATATCCTTAGACTATTGACATAAGTCTATTTTGATCGCCTTCCATATTCACTTGATAATTAAAAAAGCTCAAACTATGTCACAAAAGAAAAAGAGTTTAGGGTCATCTTACTCATGCAGTTGAAATAAATAAATACAAGTGTTATGATACATATGCTTGCTCGTGCATAAAAAAAAAGTAATCTTGACATTATTGTCATGGAATACTTATCATAGGGTTTATGGTTCAAATGTTTTAAGCGCTAGATGGAAATAAACTCATGTGATAAATGAAATAAATTATAAATGAAAAGATTTAATAGTGGATACAATACCTATGGTTTGCATACAAGATTATATGTTATAATTTTGGGTCATGTTGTATATGCCACATGGTAAAAAAATTAAAGGGTGATTTGTATCGCGCATGGCATAAACGATGATAGACCCATACAATATGATGGTCACACGATTCGATGCAGTGTTTGATAGTAATGATGAATGAACTTCAAATTTGGGTAGTTATATGATGTGACACTGCAAGATTTTAATGATAAAAGTGTTGATCTAGCATATGCGTTGATGCTCACCTAGCTTGGGATTTGAATTTGTGATTGGTTATCGCATTTGACATAGATGAACTATGGTTTATGTGACACATAGGTTCCACGATTCGTTTTTGTGGTGAATAGTGGAGTTGGCCATGCATTGAATTAGACAGGATGTGAGCATTAACTCCATGGTCTCGAACTCATCACCTTGCTATCTTGTGGGGTTTTTGAGTTTTCATTTTTCTAGTGTGAAGAGAGCTTAATGATTTGGTTGTTGAGAAACCCTTGTGATTGATGGTTGTTGTAACTATTCAGGGATCTCAACGCTGGTATAAAATCAAATTGAAACGAGTTATGAGTTTGTGGTTGGTTTTACATCTCATGCACTACATTTGTCATTATATTGGTTAAGTTTAGATATGTTTTCATGTTGTGTACATAAAATTGTTTTCCTCTCCCTTTATTTTCCATTTCTTGAAGAAAATGAAAGGAAATGTATGTTTGTTAAAAGAATTGTTTGACTTATGGTTTTCCATATTCATGTTACCACTTTCCATATGTTCTTTGTTGATTTGATGATGAAAAAAATAGAAGTATTGAGTTTTCATTGTTAGTTCATATACAAGTCAAACACAGTTCAATGATTGATTTATCCTTACTAGTTATGTTTCCTATGTTGAGTTTATGTAAAATGAAGCTTGCCTAGTTTGACTTTAAAAATGAATGATATGGGTCTTTTCAACAGGGGAAAAATAAATCTTGTATATGTTTTTGGCTTCAACCCAAGTTATGAAAAGCCACATATGCCATAACGAAACCCTTGCAACTAAGTCTGAGTTTTTTTTTTTTTTCTTGAACTAAAAATATTTTTTGGATGGTGAGTCTTGGATGTGTTTCTTTTTGGTGTCGAAAGTTATGTTCAAAGAAGAAATCAAACCCTGGTCTTTAATACTTAATTGTTGAACTTCTTGCTATTAAGTTTTGTTTCCATAGTTTCAATTTGACGGTAAATGGTTTTGAGTTTGAAACTAATAGATTTTATACAAGCTGTGATGTGGCTCGACTCTCATGTTAAATTTCATAATACCTTTAGTTGTTGATTCTATTATTGATAATAATAAAAAATGGGTTAAGCAAAGATTTTCCAATTTGTACCCATTGATGAAATTAGATTTGATGAATTACTGAAGATATCCATGACCAGTTTGTGTTATTGTATGGGAGCACAATCTTGCATTATGATCAAATGTTTTCATGAGAAAGGAAAAGTTACAAACTCGTGTCTTCTACAAGTGGAACAATTCCATATTTTTCTTTCTATTCTCTACATGCTTTTCATCCTCTGAAATGAAACTATTTTTTGTTCATTGAGTTTATTTTTGGGTGAAAACATATGTCCATATGGCCAATACATTTTAAATGATAATTATGTTTGGATTAAGCATTATCATTTTGACTCTCAAAAAGTATCATTTGGGAACGAGAGATTATGAAGTAAAAGAGTTATGAGCGGTATAGATCCTCTATGTGCATGGGTGATTACTTGGTCTAATTTTGAACATATAATTCTTGCATATGTCATTTGAAAAGGTATATCATATATACCACGGATATTATGATAAGGACATAACTTAGTGGTATTTGTTAAAATGGCATGGATATTAATTAAAGTTACATATTGATAGTCAACTTTTAATTATGTAGACTTTTACTTGTCCTCTCATACATAACAGTTTACATAAGTTATGATCTCATATCCTATTCATAAAATCCCTTTTTCCATTTCACTCCTTCTCTATGTAATTTAAAGAGTAAATTTCAGTTTGGAAAGAAAAAAATGAATAACAATGATGAGAAGAGATGAATGACAGTCCACAGTTGTATATATGAATTAAAACAGTCCAAAGGTTGAATGGTTTTATAAAGAAAATATATAAGCATTGACTAAGGTTTTTGAATTTGAACGGTCCATATGTAATTCCCGTCGTAATTCACTTTTCACAAATTACTCCCAATCATACAAACCTTAATTATCCATATAATTCCCTGTTCATATTTATAAAAATGAAATGGCTTATACATAATGATAAATTTGAGTTTGAATGACAAATTTGGTGTGAGTGTAGAAGCTCTTTTGTTTTTCCCTTGATTCACTTTTCCTGTTCATCTCCCTTTTTTTTGTTGCGTAGTTATGTCATTTCAGAGCCAAATTTAGTCATGTTGACAAATGGTATTTGATGTCTTATATGATGTGTCTTATATATGATATAATTTGGATATGGATAATATAGATGATATTTTTCAATAGAGGTAGTAACTGGTCTGGAAATAGAGGAAATAGAGGTAACATAGGTAGAAGGTCAAACACATTTTTGCAAAGAGGAAGTAACAAGAGGATGGGATTCACTATACATTTTGATGCAAAGTCTAAAGAGCTTAATCAATTAGTATAGACTAGTTACTTGAACCTTGCAGTTACCTAGCTTTCCAACCTCCTTAGCCACCATCCATTCCCCTTTTTCATCCTAATGATCTTCGGCCTCACCCAAGCATTGCAAATAATCCTAATCATCCTCATGTACAAGTTCAACCTCCAGTCAATGATGGCTGGAATGATCCACCAATCAATACTTCGTATGGTATTGGTCACTGGCCAACCATGTCTTTACCCCTTCCTCCTACACCTCATATACCACCAGTTCAACCAGTTGATTATGTTGCTTCACATGTACATTCCCCTCAGCTCCCAAATAAGTATAAATCCTTGGCTATGGAACTCTTGGACCAAGTAAAAATAAACAACCTACCATTTCAATCAGTCTTGATTCTTTTGAAACATCAACCTATACTATCAAATCCTTGCCTATTGTTATAGAAAGCTTTGCCTCACCATTGCTATCTTTCACAGAGGGCCTTTTTCCATTTCCCTATGCAGACTTATCAAACCCCTTTTTGATAAATCCAAAGCCAAAAATATATATATATTCCACATATACGCTCCATAACTGCTTTGCAATATGCGTATACACTCGATGCTCCACTACAGCTCGTGTATATCGGTATTTGTGCCATAAAATACAAAATGAGGTTGAGTTTCCATGTCACGAAAGAAGATCTCTCATCTTTGGCCTTCCATATACTGGAAACATTCCGACTCGTCCCTTCAGTTGCATTCTGGAGGCTATAAGAGCACAATTTCAAGCTATGGAAAAAGAAAGAGAAAGCATTCAACTTTGAGAGCAAAGTTACTATGGAGAAATTACTTCATATTGAGTCTGCATCTCTTTATCCCTCAAGTCTGAACACAGTGTTCATCCCCCAAGATCTTCCCTTATTTTCAAGAGGATATCTTTATCTCTTTGCTATGAGTTTGCCTTTGGTGGAGGATTGAAGTGGTGGAGACCCAGTTGGAAGGAACTTGGTTTCTTGGTTTCGAACCGTGATGACACAGAAGTTTGTAATGTTGATACTTCTGTCAATCAATTATTAATAGAAATACTCCTTTCCCGTCCTATCTATATCTTGCAAATATATGATTATTATCCATGGGAATGTTTGTAATGTTTATTAATGGATTTTTCTATCTGATGTGCTAACCCATTTTATATACTATCACTATATACTTGTGTCACTTGTTTGTTGAGAACTTCTTGCAGGTGTAAAGCTTTGGGTCAAAGTTCTCAACGGTGGAATGACATCAAACGATTGGATCGAGGCAGGCTCCTTCCTCGTATTTCACATTAGTTTATATAGCACATGTTGGAATTGAGTTGATTTCTGCAATCATACCTGTCTGTTGTGGTTTACCCTTGGCCATAGAGAGTTTTTCCCTTGTAACACCTATTAAACTCAAAGAAAGTGTAAGAATGATCACCTTTGATGACATGCAACCAAAGATCCAAAAGAATGAAGAAAATAAATCTACAGGTGTAGATTTGAACAAGGATATGACAACAATATCAAAGGGTAGTGCACAGAGGCAAACAACCTCACATAAAAAAACATGAATTTTAGTTTTGTTTCATTGTGATGATAGCATCATTTTGACTTTGAGATATATATATCTTTTTGGACAGATGATATTATTATTATTATTTTGAGAAAATATAATTCACGCTATATAACGTTTTGGGAGATACAAGTGTTTATTCTTATTGAAGAATGATTATTTCAGCTGCAGTTTATATGTATTTTTATAATGATATGTGCATGAAGTGTGATGACGATTATGGAGAAAGAAGGGAATGGTTGAAAATTTAAAGGACATAAGAGGGGATCCCACCTATTTAGTTATTATTTATTTATTAAATATCCTTATCAATAAAGTTATTTGTCTTTATTCTTAACTAAAGTTATTTAACTTTAGTAAACTAAAAGTAGTTCAACTACTTGAGGAACTACCTTTTGGAGAATAAAAGGAAGAACCAAAGGAAAAATAAACAAGGAAGAATTATAGAGAAACACTTTTGATAAGGTTTGATCTTGTTTCATATTGAGATTTCTAAATTTCATCCTTCTATTTTTTGAGTTTCTTAAAAAGGCATAATCCTCTTGTTGATAGCAGGATATTTATAAAGGTGACAAAGAAGAAAGGAATAGGAAGCATTGATATTTGACATGCTTCAGAAGGTCATTCAATTCTCTTGATAGTCTGTGTAGTTTTATTGGAATTTTTAAATTAAGTTTTAGGTCTGGTTAAGATTATTTTGTAGAGTCAAGACCTGGTGGGATTGTGACTTGGTTGATACAGTGTATATATTCTTGGTCATTTTATTTCAAACACCAGTTGTCTATCTATGATGTTCAATTCCATCTACACTTCTATGTCTGATCTTGGTCCTCACCTTTGTAGGGGTTTGAAAAGAGACATTTTTGTTGTAACTCGGAAAAGATTTTATTAATACAAATCTGGTTTTTCTCAATTGAGACTTGTGTATTTATAATTTTCATATTGTTATATTCTTGATTTCATTCTTTTTATTTCGGAACCATTCATATATAAACATTTTACATCTTTTTTAAGCTGAAACACACAAATTTAAAATAGCACCAGGTCCAAGTACATATTACTTGAGGGTTGATTGATATTTTTGCAAGGCTATAAATCCAGGGTAACATTCTCACATATATTACCTTATTTTGGTAAGATTCGAAAATGATTGAGTGATGAATTTTTGTTCCTCGCATCAAAAATGGGTCAATGACACACCAAGTATTCAGAAAATATCAATAACAAGAAACACCTACATCCAAAATCTCCCCACCATCCTACACAAAAATTTGAGGTTTTCAACACTCTAGCAACCAAAGCTCTTAGAATCTTAGATGAGGAACATTTTGAAGAAGAAAAACAATATATTCTAAAAGGTTTTGAACACAATGGTTATAAGAAGCATCAATGGATTAAGGCCTTTCAAATGATAGTAAAGATACTAGGAACAAAGCTTGCACTATGAAAACATTGAAAGGTTTCTTATCGAACTACATACAAAATTGTTTGGGTGTTGAAAAAGAAAAATATTGGCACAAATTTCAAACCTCTAAGCACTATTAGAAACTCCCTGAGATATGTTAAAGACCCTATTGATCCTATGAAATAGAAAGGTGTATATGTCATCCCTTGCTCATATGGGAAACCCTACATAGATGAAATCATTTGTTCCATAAAGGTTGGGGTACAAGAACACATGGTGGATATCAAATACAACCATTTTCGTCCATCAACATTGTAGTGCCTCGTTTTGATTTGACTATTGAGGCATACTGGACATTATTATATGAGGGAATTTGTTTACAAATGAGTTGGTTTATTGACTAATGCTATGATGATGAAAATTAAACTTTCAATTATATGATTGATTTTGAATAACGATTACCTAATGGGTCTATTTAAAATTTTATATGATAACATAGATGAATTATATGTGCATCGATATGACATAACTAATGGTATTGATTCATATAATTTGGGTAAATTAAAATGAAAATGTTGGGTACAATAACTTGTAGATGCTACTTATGGTTTGCCTAATGTGATAGGAAAAAAAAAGAGTGTATCGATGCAGGATTGCATTGACATTATATTAGACTTCAAATTAAGCCAGGGAACCATAAAAGTTTTGTGATTATGTTATATTTTGATTTTGTATTATGAAATTATTGATGCATTGATTGTAGTGTGTGGAGGCATAGGGAACATGTTTTTCAATTGATCCACATATGGGTAATGGGGTTGTATGGAAGCATATTTAGTATCACCGAGAGAGGAAGAACACCATTCATGTTTCCACCTACTAACACTCCTTTTCTGTGGCCTGAGTTGAAAAGAAATGGGTGATTTTACTTAGAG
This sequence comes from Picea engelmannii, assembly GCA_009831015.1. Lineage (NCBI taxonomy): Eukaryota > Viridiplantae > Streptophyta > Pinopsida > Pinales > Pinaceae > Picea > Picea engelmannii. The sequence continues at coordinate 189,813 of ML779961.1, forward strand.
TTTGCATGTTGGCATGAGAGTAGGCTACGGATTTAGTCACTCACGAGGTTTAGTTGAGGGGCACATAATAAGGTGATAAACTTATTCATTAGTGACCATTAGTCTATCGATAAATGGAAACAAAGATTGATTTAACAGAGTCTCCATAGTTATGCCATTTCCCTTCCAAGAAAAGTTGAATGCTTTAAGGGCGTGTGAAACATGGCACCCTCTGAACACTAAAGGGTAATTCTTGAAGGGCATGAGAAACATGACACCCTTGGTATCATTTATGAATTACCAATTTTATAGTGAAAAGAAGGTTCAATTGAAAAGTATCAAAGATAAATTAAATTATAAAGAAAAAGTTATTGAATAAGGTTAAATTGAATTACCTTAGCATGCATATCTATTAAAAAGATAAAATAATTTTATAGTTATACATGTTGGAATACTGAGAGGGGGGAGTGAATCCGTATGAGCACTTTTTACCACTTTCAATCACAATATATAATCTTCAACTTTATCAACAGTATATCATTTATGATTGCATTCAATATATCATGAGCATATAACCAAAATAAATATCTTTCAACAATATTACATCAGATACACAGTACACCGGATTTTACGTGGAAAACCAAATGGGAGAAAACCGCAGAATGATTTCTTATATATATCAAGAATGCATTCATAGGAAGCACCAACTTCCAAATTCTCCAGTACCAACTGGAAGGAGGAACAAACCCCCTAATTTACAAGCACCAACATGAAGGAAGCACCAACTCCCTGAGTTCTCTAGCACCAACTAGAAGGAGGCACCAACCCCTTGATTTACAATCACCAACCTGAAGGAAGAACCAACTCCATGAGTTCTTCAACACCAAACAAAAGGAGTCTACAACCGCCTTTCCTTGCCCCATCCTTCCACCTTGAAATATAAGTGTAGACTCCTTGTCACTACCACTGATGTTTTCACTACCAATGTCACCAATACATCAACCAACCTGTCACTGTCACTATCACATCAACATGTGACTACTACTGTCACATCAACCAACCTATCATTTTCACTATTATTGTCTTTGTCATTGTCTCTGTCACCATTGATATACCATTATCAACCAACTATAACCATATCCATTCACATGGATACCAAAACCATCACCAAACCATGTACATCAATCATCAACCGAAACCTTTACCATACCATGTACATAAAACTTGTACTATATCAAGCATCAACCATGTACCAACCTATACCATATCATGCATCAACCATGTACCAAAACCTATACCATACCATGTACATCAACTTGTACCATACCATGTACATCAACCTGTACTATACCATGCATTAACTATGTACCATACCAAGTACATCAACCATGTACCATATCACGTACATCAACCATGTATCAAACATATACCATCTCATGCATCAACCTCAGCATGTACCAACCTATACCATATCATGCATCAACCTCAGCATGTACCAACCTGTACCATATCATGCATCAACCATGTATCAAGAATATGCCTCACACCATGCACCAAAGATGTGCCTCAAACATATACCAATGCCTTAACAAGATACCAAAGGCATGACCATCACATCATCAACAAGTAACCAAGATGCACCTCAAACCATGTGCCTCAAGCATGTGCCAACATCCATAAACCATACCATGTGCCATATCACTCATATACCATACAACAAACCATATGCCAAGTATCCAATATGTTCCTCTAACAATGTATCATACCATCACCAAGGTGTACCATGTACAATCACTACCATGACATGCCTCAAGCATGTACCATAACAACATAAGCATAAGCCTCAAAACTAACACATAAATATACCTTTGATCTTGTAGCAATCATGATGCATTAGATAACATACAAACATACCAACATGGGCATCAACAACCTGGCACAAGCATTCTCCCAATTATGTCTTGTCCTTGCGGGACTAATATTTGTTGTCTAGTGGGGCCTCACATGACGAGCCCTAGACAACCTGTGGGTGTGCCTCGCGGGACACTAGTTGTCTGACCCGCAGGGTTCAGCCAAACTAGGGTTTCTTAAGAGAAACCTCCACACACCTACAATCCCAAAACACTCGCCTTCACTCTCCTTCACTACCTCATATTTATTTATCCCTAACTCACTAATAGATCACTTACTCAAATAGATGATATTCAATCGGATGTGTGTGTGAATGTACTTATGAGAGACTTATTGAGGTGTATACATACTTTTTCTAAGTAACCTATTTCCTTAACTTTAGGGATTCTTGAAATTTCTTGTTACAACCACTTTACCCTTTCATTAATGACTTGCAACCAATTAGGATCTTGTTAACCCATCTTTGGGGCTTCCAACTTCATGACCTCATAACTCCTCAACCATGAGGAACTACGTGATTTTCCACCTACCGTTGGAAATGGCGTGACGAAGAATATCCATATATGATTGTTTACATGCATTTACAATGTCCTTCATGTCCTTACTCCTCAAAAAACATTGGGCTTCATCACCACACCTATGGTTTTCTTGTAGACATCTTCAAAGTTTATTCCCATGAGGGCCATTCTTAGAGCTACGCCATAAGGGGACCACTTTCAAGACTTATCCAAATACACCCATCACATTTTTTGACATCAATGACAACCACTGCGTGTTTACATCAATGACAACCAACTACCCAACAGTCTCCCCCTTGCTTAGAGATACGCCATAAGGGGACCACTTTGGAGACTTCTCCAAATACACACATCACATATGTTGACATCAATGAAAACCACTACTTGTTGACATCAATGACAACCAAATTTCCAACAACCTCAATGACAACCAACTGTCCAAGAATCTCCCCCTTTGGCATTGATGGCAAACTCATACTCCACCTATGACCAATTCTCCTCCTATGTTTCTCTCCTTATGTTTCTTAGCCCCTTTGAAATCAATGGAAAAGGGTATTTCCCCTTGGGGCTTCTCCCCTTGTCTTCATGCTTCTAATATTTCTCTTTTGATATTCCTCTTTCTCCCCCTTTGACATCATGGGTAAAAGGGTAACTCCCCCTGTCGGTATACCTTCTTTGAACAATCTCTCTCTGACTTCATGCGCTCCCCTTATCTTCATGCTTCTGATCTCTTCTCTGATGATTTCTCTCCCTTGAATTTTCTACAAGATGTCATGTAGATCAATGTGGGATTTCTTGTATATGTTTTCTTTCCTCTCTTCTAGTGTTCTTTGTCCATTGGTACTTCCTCTTGTAATTCATTGACATATATAAAAAATCATTCAAAGTTACTTGACTTCAAGTATTCATGACTTGTAAATTTCACATCAATGACCATACCTTCTTCTAATGATATAGCTTTTGTTGTGCCTTTTACTACTTACCTTCCTGATTCCACTTGTCCATTGATTCCACTGATTCCAATTGTTACTATGTTTTCATCCATTGTCATATATATGTTTAGACCTATCAAAGATCTCATGAATCCATATTTTTCCATATGTCATAAAATTCCGATGAATCTGCTACTCAATTGCGTACAATGTTGACCCATCTGTTGATTACAACATATTCCATCTTCTCAAGTTGTCTTCTCAATTTTTCAAATCAGACTCTACATGTGTGTAACAAACTGTATTGAATATGTCCCTATCTGAAAGCATGCATAGAATACTCTATACAATTAATCTATGCCACTCTGAAATTACCCATCCAAAAACAGTAAAAACTTCAGACCACTCAAAATATAGTTCTCTTATATGTAGATCTATTTCTTAGACTCCCCCTCTTCAATATTCATATTTACTGGGAGTCTCCAAGCTGGATGGCTCAGAAAAATATCTACTATGATGCAGGTTAATCTTCCTCTTTGTTTGCGGATTCATCATCATCCTCTTTTTGAATTTTGACCTATTCCTCTTTTCTCATGGACTCATCATGATCTCGCATTATTGCAAATCCTGTGAGTACGATCTATGTGACCTGGTATTCATTCACCTATTCTTCTTTTTTTTCATTTCTTCTCCAAACCTTCTTGTATTTGACATCTTTATTTTTGCCTGTAGATTTGTCCTGATCTCGTACTATTGTCAATCTTGAGAGTATGATTTTTATGGGTTTCCATTCATTTGTTCTTCCTTTTCTTGTTCTTGTTTTCTTTCCCAAACCTTCTTATATCTGACATCGGTGTTCTCTTTCATGGAAGTATCCATCATGCTTCTACAATCACGAGTTATATGTACATAGTTATGGCATTTGTAACATTCAATATTACATAGAGTCACATATGCATTTCTTGCTTGACCATTTCTTCCATAAGCTCTGCAATCTGCATCTTTATGTCCAAAGTTAGTACAAATAAAACAATGACCATAAAACAAACTTTCATACCTAGGAGTGGATGATCTTCTTTGTGATGTAGTCCTTCTGAATTCATGCCTTGGATGATTACAATCTTCTCTTCTATTGTTTCCTTCTCAATGATTGAAGCTTCTTTTATACTTGAAAGTGGAGGGTATTCTTTGATATATGTCTCTTCTGTAAACTTCTTCTTGAGTTTTATTCATTTTTGGAATGTTCTTCTTTGAGGGCTCACATTGTTCCTTCTTAGTAGGGCCTTTGATGACTTATGCACAACTCTTAGTCTTCTCTTAATTCTTTCTTTCTAGAAACCTATAACATTTCTCTTCAACTTTATTTAATGATGATGTGGAGTGTTCTCTCTCTTCAATGTTATTTCTAAGCTTGACAACTTTAACTCTTAATGTAACAAATTCTTCTTCAAGCTTCTCACATTCTTCTTCTTTCTTCATCATCTAGATCTTCATGACTTCTTCATTTCTCTTTCCTTCTTCAAGTTGGGTATTTAAGTATAAAATTTATTTTTCAAGTCTTCTTTCATGTTGACTGAATTCTACTTCAAGTTTATTTAATTCCTTGAGACGGCTAGTCAAAAAAAATTCTCTCTTCTCTGCCTCCTTTCTTTGTGCTACTATTTCTGCTTCCAAAAATTATTTTTCTTCCAACTGACTTTTGCATGCTTCATCAATCCTTCTGGATTCTTATACTTGGACTTTTAGGTTTCTAATCATATGTTGTACTTCTTTAGAGATGGTATTTTGAGACTCCCTTTTTATCTTTATCAATTCTTCCTCGCGTGACCTATTTTTATCTCTTTCTTTGACCAACTTGTCTAAGGCACTGGTTAGGTGTCTCTCGTAATCTTCTTCTTTTGAATCTCTTTGCCCCGGTGAGATTATTTCTTCCCATACTAACTCAACATCTCCTTCATCTTCTTTATCATGATCAACATGCTCTAGAGGATATTCCTTTGAGTAGAAATTTTGTAGCTTATCCCAAAGTTCTTTGTCTGGTGAAAATTGTCCCACTTTGTCTTTTACTGGATCTGGTAATCCTTTCAAGATGAAATCCATTTCTATTTTTTGTTTCTCTTTAATTCCTTCTTGGTTGTAGTCTTCGGTTTCTTTGAACCAATGTATCCTATAACAACTAAGTACCAAACATCATATCCATGTGCCTGTAAAATGTTTTCAATCTTTTGCTCCACAACTCATACTTCAGACCAATTTGACCATCAAATTGTGGTATTCCATTCCTATACAAATTGTTTATGTCCATGATCTACCTTCTAGTGGTTATACTATTTATTGAAGAACTGGCTCTAATACCAATTGTTGGAATATTGAGCCGGGGGGGTGTGAATCAGTATGAGCACTTTTTACCACTTTCAATCACAATATATAATCTTCAAATTTATCAGTAGTATATCATTTATGATTTCATTCAATATATCATGATAATATAACCAAAAGAAATACCATTCAACAATATCACATCAGATACACAATACACCAGAATTTACGTGGAAACCCAAATGGGAGAAAACCACGTAATTCTTTCTTATATATATCAAGAATACATTCATAGGAAGCACCATCTTCGAAATTATCCAGCACCAAATGGAAGGAGGCACAAACCCCCTGATTTACAAGAACCAACCTGAAGGAAGCACCAAATCCCTGGGTTCTTCAGCACCAACCCCCTGATTTATAGGAACCAACTTGAAGGAAGTACCAACTCCCTAAGTTCTTCGGCACCAACCAAAAGGAGCCTACAATCCCCTTTCCTTGCACCATCCTATTGCCCTGAAATATAAATGTAGACTCATTGTCACTACCACTGATGTTGTCGCTACCAATGTCACCAATACATCAACCAACCTGTCACTGTCATTGTCACATCAACCTGTGACTACCATTGTCACATCAACCAACCCGTCAATGTCACTGTTATTGTCTATGCCATTTTCTTTTTCGTTGTCACTGATATGCCATTATCAATAAACTATAACTAGATCCACTCATATGGATACCAAAACCATCACCAAATCATGTACATCAACCATCAACCAGAACATGTACCATACCATGTACATCAAACCTGTACCATATCATGCATCAACCATGTACCAACATGTACCATATCATGCATTAACCATGTACCGACACGTATACCATATCATGTACATCAACCTATAACATACCATGCACATCAACCTGTACCATACCATGCATCAACGATGTACCATACCAAGTACATCAACCATATATCAAACATGTACCATATCATGCATCAACCTCAACATGTTCCAACCTGTATCGTATCATGCATAAACCATGTATCAATAATATGCATCACACCATGCACCAAAGATGTGCCTCAAACATATACCAATGCCTCAACAAGTTACCAAAGGCGTGACTATCGCATCATCAACAAGTAACCAAGATGTACCTCAAACCATGTGCCTCAAGGATGTTCCAACATCCATAAACCATGTACCATGTGCCATATCACTCATATACCATACATCAAACCATATGCCAAGTATCCAAGATGTGCCTCTAAAAATGTGTCATACCATCAACAAGGTGTACCATGTACAATCACTACCATGACATGCCTCAAGAATGTACCATAACAACATAAGCATAAGCTTTAAAACTAACACATAAACATACCTATGATCCTGTAGCAATCTTGATGCATCAAATAATAGAGAAACAGACTAACTCAAGCATCAATAACCTATTTCCTTAACTTTAGGACTTCTTGAAATTTCTTGTTACAACCACTTTTCCCTTTCATTAATGACTTGCAACCAATTAGGTGCTTCTTAACTCATCTTTGGGGCTTCCAACTTCATGACCTCATAACTCCTCAACCGTGAGGAAGTACATGACATTCCACCTACCGTTGGAAACGACATGACGAGGACTGTCCATATATGAGTGTGTTACCTACATTTACATTGTCCTTCATGTCATTATTCCTTAAACAAAATCGGGCTTCATGACCACACCTATGGGTTTCTTTTAGACTTCTTCAAAGCGTCTTCCTATGAGGGCCATGCTTAGATATATGCCATAAGGGGACCACTTTGAAGAATTCTCCAAATACACCCATCACATCTGTTGACATCAATGACAACTAACTGTCCAACAACATCAATGACAACCAATTGTCCAACAATACATTTACAAAGAGAGAAAAGTGAATTAAATAAAAGTAACATAAATAAACATATAAATAGATTACTATTTTATAACAAGAGAAAATATCTATTTAATTAAAAGTTAATAAGATAATTCTTACATTCTAGGAGTGTACATGAAATGAAAATAAGTTAATTATTAACGAACTAAAACTAATTACTTGTGCACCCTTAAATCAAGGAGAAGAAAGAGGAACATGAATCCAAATATAAATAGAAGTGTGGGAAAAGAAAAGTGGGTTGGAAGAAGTTGATGAGAAGTAATAAATAACTTAAGTTGTAACTCATGTGTAACCACTAAAATAGGAAGTGATGAGAAGATCAAGAGAACACCTAGGAGTGAAGATAGGAAATGTGGGAGTTGGGTGATGATAATTTATTATTTGATAATTTTAAATAAGTAATTATATGTGCACTTGTGCATATGAATAACACATAACATGTGCACTTGTGCATATGAATAACACATAACATGTGCAATTGTGAATATGAGTAACACTTAGGTGGGTGAATATTAATTAATTAGTAATTTACTAAAATACATATTTGCATGAGTTGGAAAAGTGGCATGGACCACATAACCTATAAAAGGAGAGCTTGGGTTAAGAGGAAAATAATTATTTTTTTGCACCCTAATATTGGATGGTTGTCATAATGCTTAAAAAAAATTCATTGGTATTCATTGAGAATTCGGTCTATTGAAGTTTGTTGTGAAGTGGGGATTCTTCCCATGCTTAGAGGATTCATGCTTCAATAACATTTATAGAGAAGTACCTTTCATACAACCCCATTGCGGCTCAGGGGTCCTTAGGGAAGGAGAGTATCCAGTGGAATTGGTAGGGTGGCCAAATAGTGGATCATTCAACAATTGGAAAGTTGATGCAAAGGTAATTGGATTTGCAATCCAAGTTTGGTAATAAAGCTTCAAGTGGTGATGGTAATTCTTGCATATTTAATTAATAAGCATTGATATTAATTAAATAAATTATAGGCTAAGTGTCATTTTTGTGTGTATAACCATGTGGGATTATGAATATATTGTTAAATAAATTTGTGGTTATTTACATTATTTTTATTATTCAAAAAATGCATGAAGGAAACTCTATTTGTCTCACGCCTATTTCATTGTAATTTATATGTTGGTTGAATATCATATAAAAGCATTGATATATTATTATGTAAAATTTTATGAGATATATATCATAACCTCCTTGGTATATTATTAAGTTTTTTTTCTATTTTAGAACAACTTAAAATCTTCATAAGTTGTGGTATCAAGTTATCCTAATGTAGTTATTAAATTTTGAAGTTCAAAATCATTCTCTCTCACTAGTGAGTGTTTGAGATTATATTTAGATTGGTGGAATATAGATTTCATTTGGATTTCACATTAAATATCATTTTCAATCTTCAGATTGACTTAGCAAGAAAACTTATTCAAAAGTATGTGTACCAATCATTTGATGGTGTTTATTCCCAAACAAGAAGCCTTCACCTTGTCTAGAGAATCATTTGCCTTGTCTATAGAAGCCTTCACCTTGTCTAGAGAAGCCTTCACCTTGTAAAATAGTTTGGACTATGATATTGTCTTTGATTACTTTCTTTAAGCAAGAAACATGGAATATTGGATGTAAACATGAATATGGAGGAAACTCCAATTTGTAAGTTGTACTTACAATCCTCTGCAACACCTTATAGGGCCCATAATACTTGGGTGCTAATTTATTGTCCTTATGTTGTTGCATTGGGTACATCTGTTTATATGGTTGTAGCCTCAAAAATACCCAATCCCCCACTTCAAATGTCATTTCACTGTGATGTTGATCTGCTTGCTTTTTCATCCTATTTTGTTCTATAACCAAGTTGCCCTTCAATAGTTTGAGAACCTCTTGTTGGTTCCATATGTGTTCCTCCACTAATTGAACCTTTGCAGTTCCTTTCAACCACGATGTGATGGATGGAGGATGATATCCATAAAGTGCCATAAAAGGGGACATTTTTTCTAAAGTATGGAAGGATGTGTTGTACCACCATTGATCCATAATCGGATCCAGGAGCTTGATAGGGCTCAAAAAGGCCTAAAAATCAAAGTTCTCATAATGGCTTCAAAAAAGAATTGTGCATAGACCTCGTCAATATGAACCCAATGCAACTTGAACATGCTCAAATGGACGTTGTATGCTCAATTTATGGTGATTAGTTCATTTTTTCCAAACAGGTAAAAAAATGATGATTGTACAGTCCGTACAATGCCACGTGGCAGCTGACTTTATAGGTCGTACAACTAACGTCGTAGGCACAGTTGGCATCTTTTGGAAGTGACAAGTGTTAGGATGACTGGGTGTACAGATGCTGGCGTGGACACCAATCAGGGAGTGACATGTGTCACCCTTGCAATGGTGACACATGGCACGCCCGTACGGAGATACATGGCAGATGGTGACTGGACAAGTAAGATGAAAGGGCAGACATGTGGTAGAGAGATGGACCAATAAGCGCTTAACACGTGGCATTGGAATTTGATGAATGAGGTGGTGCCACATGGCCCAGACATGGGTTGCCATGTGGCACCCAAGTATTGGTTGTGTTGGCCTTTGCAAAATTGTTTTGAACCCAACAAGATTCAAACTTGTGACCTCCCACTGGGCTAGGGTTTGGCAGAGATGGTCTAGCCAACCCACCCACAATTGTTCCTTGATATACTATGGGAAAACTTTGTATTTAAATTTTCATATGTATGGTTTCGGACGGAGGTATGGGCTAGGGCCTAGCCCCAACCCTCAACGCAAGCTCTCCCACAAGACCAGTCCCATATGTCCTGACTTTTATACATTGGTGTGTTCCATTTACTCCAGCCCTCGGTTTCGGGATTTATGCATATGACCCAGAGATATATGTTGAGCGCGAAGGTTAAGGGATAGCCCATGGTCTTCAACGTATCCAATATGACCCAGGACCATGTGTTGGTTGTTAGCGCGGGGGTTAGACCATGGTTCCACAAATATGCATGCGACCAGGTGTAATCATAGGAGGGGCCAGCGCGCCAACCCTAAGGGGCTGGCACTTGGCCACATGCATCCATATTTTTTATTAAGGTTGGTTGTCATTGATGTCAACCCTTGAAGAAAGCCCCATAGCACAAAGGTTTGGGTAATGGACCCAACATTGTTTGATGTAAATATGACTCATTATTTTTTTGTCATGGTTGATAAGAAGTAAATATGGATGAACTCCAAAGTTGTCCCCTTATGGTGAAAGCTCTCACGGGAAGACACTTTGTGGAGTAAGAGAAACCATGCTTAATTGTGGAATAATGAGATGCAGGAAAGTGAATTTGTTAGGGAACATATCCTAGATGGATAGTTCTTGTCATGATATTTTCGGTGGTATGTGGAACGTCACATAATTCCTCACGGTTAGAGAGTTATGGCCATGAGAAGTTGGAGACCCTAGGTTTGGGTAATGGACCCAAGTTTGTTTGATGGGTAACGATATGAGTTATGATATATTCTCAGATAATACTATTCTATATGGATAGTACATGTCATGCCATTTCTGGTGGTACGTCACATAACTCCTCACGGTTTGAGAGTTATGGCCTTACGAAGTTGGAGGACCCTCATATGTCATCTAGAAGCCCCAAAAGGTCAAAGAAGTCAAAGTGGTTTAAGAGATTTTAAAAGGTAAATAATAAAGTGAAGTGATGAGTGTATTATAATTCAAAGTGAATACAAAATAAATTATTTCAATAATAATTTTAATAGAGAAATTATAAGTGGACCCGACCCTAAAATAAGGAAAGTGGGCCAAGTGACCTAGAAGATGTTTTTAAGGAAGCCACTTGGAGAGTATAAATAAGAGGCAAGGCATCTCTCATTTGAATCACACTTGAGCATATTGAATATCTATATGTGTCTGAGGTAACCAAGGATATCTAAACCAGAATTCTGAGTGAAGGTGAAGAAAAAAAGGTCGAAATGCAAGGAAGGATAAATTCTTTTGATGGTGCTTTCTAAGGTATGTTATTTACAGGTCATCTCACCATTTTCGCTATAACTTTTTTTTCTATAATGATTCAGACAGTGAAATTGATATGAAAGTGAGAAAACATATCCAAGTATATGTGGTAAACAATTCATCTTGTGGGTCATTTTATTTTGGGAGTTACACTCTGTGGAAAATAGGGTGTGTGGCCAGTCCTGAAACTAGTCAAAATCAGGTGTTTCGGGTAAAAAAGTCATAACTTCTTCATAACAGATCCACATTCAGTGATACCAAATGTGTTGGTTAGGGTATAGTCTGTAGTATTTTTTTTTATAGTTTCAGATCAATTCATCAAACATTTTGTGTGGGGAACGCTCTACAAGGTCGCTCTCTAGAATAAGCCAGAATTCATCAAGGTATGCCATTTTTGCTATAAATCCTTTTCTGAGAGGTTCAAAGTAGTGACACTTGGAGGAATTGCACAAAACACACTGAAGAACATTGTGTATTAGTTTCATATCTTTATACGTTACAGGTTCAAAGTTATGATTACTTCAAGTTAGGGTTGTTAACTAATCCAAAACTAGGCATGTGAGACTAAAGAAAAGTTTGATGAAAATGCTAGTCTCTTGTTTTTAAAGTTAAGGAAGGTTTGCAGGAATGTGATAATATACACTAGTTCTATTATAGAGCTACAAATCAGATTTGAAGGATGAAATTGATGAGGTCTTTTGGTTGTGGTACATGTTGAGTACATGGTTGAGACAAGTAGTTGATGAGTTGGCTCACATACATGAGGTGTATAGTTGATGATGTTGGTACATATTGATGAGTCATAGTTGATGAGCAGTTGACACATGATTGGTACATACTTGGTACATGGTTGGATGCACTTGTTTATAGTACAGGTTGATTACAGGTTGGTGCATGGTTGATGCACTTGTTTATGGTATAGGTTGATTACAGGTTGAGGTACAGGTTGATGCATGGTTGATGCATGGTTTAGATTTATTGGTATAGGTTTACAGCAGTATATCTCACATTGATAGTGTGGYAGTGGTTCCATCATTCTACTTCTACTTCAGGGTAGCAGGACRGGGCAAGGACATGTGGTTGTAGCCACCTTTCAGTTGTAGTCGGAGAACATTGGGGGTTGTAGCCTCCTTCTGGTTGTAGCCAGAGAATTGGGGAGTTGGAGCTTCCCTTGGGTTGTAGCCTAAGAAACTAGGGGGTTGGAGCCTCCTTCCAGTTGCAGTTGGAAAACAAAGAAAGTTGGTGCTTCCAATGAATGTAATTCTTCAATACATATAAGAAAAACCATTCCGTGGTTTTCTCCCGATTTGGGTTTCCACGTAAAAAACTGGTGTACTGTGTATGTGTGCGATTGTTTATTTCTTACTGCTCATTATTGGATAATAATTCTACATTGACATAACATTTGAAGAAAAAGAATTATAATTACGCTATTACCGATTCACCCCCCCTCTCAGTAATCCAACACATATGACCAGGTATAAGGGGGCGTGCGCCTAGGCTAGGGGGATTATCCCTTTATTTGTGCAAAAGTGGGTTTGTGAACTATATATTAGTGATTTTTAATGATTTTTAGGCCTGTTTTGGATATTTTGTCCCTTTTTTAGGGATATTGGGCCCTTTTTTAGGCCAGATCTTGGGAGGAAGTTGGGATATGGTTAGCAACTTCAAATATATATAAACCATGCCTTCTTGAGGCCATAGGAGGATATTCAGAGCAGGTTTATGCTGAATGTTTTCCAAGCCAAAGCCATTTTTATGCAGGGAAGTTGTTGAGGAGCGCACCTTTGCGGGCCATTTATGGGAGCTTCGGTCATCCGATTTCAGTGTCGTTTCTTATGTTGGGTTCTAGAGATCTGGTAGAACAAGACCAGATCAGTTTTGTAACCTTTTGGCATTGCTATGATGTACTTATTGATCCTTGAAAAGAAATAAGAAAGCCTCAACCACTGAGACAAAGGCCCAAATACGTAGACGAGATTGTCGAACTCCATTATCACATTCGTGTTTATGGTTTGTTGTTGTTTTATGCTTCATTTCATATCTGTATATGTTCATATGGATGTGATATTTCTTCTATAATTCTTCCTCTTTCATTAAGCTTCTTAATTGGTCAATTAACACATGCTTAATAACTCAACCATGGTCGTGTAAAAGATATTTTCGGATCAAGTGGTATCAGAGCTAGTTGACGTTTGGATTTTAGTTTTGCATGTTAACCAAGGAAAAGCTACATCGTGGTGAAGGAGATATTGTTGAAGAGAATCCATTGATTGGATTGAGAAAGAGAACTTCTCAAAGCGAGAAGATGGAATCAGAAGAGGGACTTTCTAAGGATGAGAAAGAGTTTCGAAAAACTTTCTTCGCCATGTCGGAGATGATGAAGGTTTTGTACAAGGATTACTTGGAATGAAAGAGACCAATTCTTGGTGAATATTCAAAGGGAAAAAGTGAAGAAGGAGAGGATCTTCCTCAAATTCCTCCTTCACCTCCATCATCACCTCCTTCTTCTCGAAGTTCAAGTTCTAAATCCAATGCAAAGAAACATGTCCATAAACATAAGAATGAAATACCTTTATTAAAACTTGATGTTAAATTAGAATTACCCATATATGATGGTGAAGTTAATGCAAAGAGACCTGACAATTGGGTCAGACAGATGGAGGTCTATTGTAGTGTGCAACAGATCAAGGATGAGGTCACACAGATCAAATTGGCATCGTTGAGACTTGCAGGCACAACACTCATATGGTGGAAAAGCAAGTTGCCAAATGGAACGCAACAAGTGGGTAATGTATTTCCATCATGGAAAAGTTTTAGTTCTGCACTTAGAAAGCAATTCTATCCTTTGGGTTATAAAGAGAAAGCGTTAATTGAATGGAAAGATTTAAAAATAAGAAAAGGAAAAACATTGCAAGAGTACACAGATGGATTTCGAAAAGTGGCATTGATGTTAGATAATCATTTACATACCCAAGAAAATCCTATGAAGTATATAGGAGGTTTACCTACACATATTCGAAATATTGTATTCATGTTTGGACCAACTAATCTTGATGAGGCTTTTGTTCAAGCGACATACATTGAAGCAAGGAAAATATGTGTTGGTGTATCAAGGGAATTGTCTTCAAGGAAAGAGGACAAGAGGAAATGGCATGGAAAGAAGTCAAATGCAGTGAAAAAAAAGGAAGAGAATCCCTCTTGCAAGCATTGCAAGAAAGAGGGGCATGATGAGGATCGTTGTTGGAAATTGCATCCTGAGAAGAGGCCAAAGTGGTTCAAGGAAAAGAAGGGGAGGCAAAAAGTTGTAGCAACAACACAACCCATAGACTTGGGATCGGATTCAGGTGATGAATCTAAAGTCTCATTGGTTGGTATGACAGGTAAAATTGGTGAAAGAATTGATTGTAGAAGTAACTTGTTTCACATAAGGGTCATCATGAGACACACTAGGGTTGACACATTGATAGATAGTGGATCTCAATCTAACTTAATTTATGAGGAATTGGTTCAATAGTTGGGGTTAAAAACAAAGATACATAATAAGCCTTACACACTTAAATGGATAAGAAACAATCATCAAATGCACATAACCAAGAAGTGCACATTAAAATTTTCAATTTCATCTAAGTATGTGGATGAGGTAACATGTGATGTGGTGCCACTAAGTGAATGCGGAATGGTCTTAGGTAGTCCATACTTGTTTGATCGTAAAGAAATCTTCTACATGAAAAAGAATCAATATCAATTAACCAAAGCAAGTCAAGAATATGTGGTTCATGCTCATCGTGTAAAGGCAAATAAAACTCTTCAAATGGAACAATTAAGAAAGGCGGATCAAGAAAGCAACATATCTATAATTGTTTCAAATCAAGTAACCAATCTTAAGCAAGAACAAGAGATGATTGTAGAATGAAAAATCAATCACAGTTTCTTTCATGATAAGTTAATGTCGTGCCAATGTTACAAACATATTATCTCATTTGCAGTCATATTTTTTATTCTATCATTAGTAATGTTGTCTACATGGATGATAGTAGCTTCAGTAAGATGTGACAGGGTACAAATGGCTAAAAATATGTTGTCAGTTGTCATGATTGTGTTACAGTTAATCTTGATGAGACAGGTGCATAGGATAGAGTTCAGAAATAGAGATCAAGTCGGGTGGCCTATCCCGATATTGATGACTGGTCAGTAACCTTTTGGGGACCAAAAGGTCCTTTAGTGAGGAGGTGTGATCCAGAATCAGATCCAGGAGCTTGATAGGGCTCATAAAGGCCTAAAAATCAAAGTTCTTGTAATGGCTTCAAAATGGACGTGTGTGTAGGCCTCATTGATACAAACCCAACGCAACTTAAAAGAGATAAAACGAACATCATTTTCTCAAGTTATGGCGACCTGTTCGTTTTTCCAAACAGGCAAAAAATGATGACTTTACAGTCCGTAATGTACCACATGGCAGCTGATTGTACAGTTTGTACAATGCCACGTTGTAGCTTACTGTACAGTCTGTATAGTTCGTACAGTGCCATGTGGCAACTGATTGTACAGGTCGTATAGTTGATCTGGCAAGCACAGTTGGCAGCTTCTAGAGGTGACACGTGGTAGGATGACTGGGCATACGAACACTAACATGGACAAGTACAGGGGACCAATCAGGGAGTGACATGTGTCACCCTTGTAGTGGTGAAACGTGGCACTCCCGTACGAAGACACGTGGCAAATGGTGACTTGGCGAGTAAGCTGACAGGGCAGACAGGTTGCAGAGAGCTAGGCCAATAAGTTCTTGACATGTGGCATCATAATTTGATGAATGAGGTGGTGCCATGTGGCACCTAGTTATTGGTTGTGTTGGCCTTTGCAAAATTGTTTTGAACCCAACGAGGTTCAACCTTGTGACCTCCCACTATGCTAGGGTTTGGTAGGGCTGGGCTAGCCAACCCACCCGTAGTTGTTCCTTGATATACTATGGGAAAAATTTTCATTTAAGTTTGTATATGTATGGTTTTGGATGGAGGTATTGGCTAGGGCCTAGCCCTAGCCCTCGACGCAAGCTCTCCTATAGGACCAGTCCCATATGTCTCGACCTTTATACGTCGAAGTGTTCCATTTACTCCAGCCCTTGGTTTTGGGATTTATGCATATGACCCGGAGATATATGTTGAGCGTGAAGGTTAAGGGATAGCCCATGGTCTTTGGCATATCCCATATGACCCGGGACCCTGTTTTGGTTGTTAGCATGGGGGTTAGACCATGGTTCCACAAATACACATGCGACTAGGTGTAATCAGAGGAGGAGGTTGGCGCTTTGCCACATGCATCCATATGACTAGGTATAAGGGGGTGTGTGCCTAGGACATGGGTATTATCCCTTTATTTGTGAAAAAGTGGGTTTGTGAACTATATATTAGTGATTTTTAATGATTTTTAGGCATGTTTTGGAGATTTTTGGCCCTTTTTGAGGGATATTGGGCCCTTTTTCAGACCAGATCTTGGGAGGAAGTTGGGAGATGGTTAACAACTTCAGATCTATATAAACTAGGCCTTCTTGAGGCCATAGGAGGATATTCAGAGCAGGTTTATTCTAAATATTTCCCAAGCCAAAGCCATTTTTATGCAAGGAAGTTGTTGAGGAGCGCACCTTTGCGGACCATTTCTGGAGCTTCGGTCATCTGATTTGAGTGTCGTTTCTTCTGTTGGGTTCTAGAGATCTGGTAGAACCAGAACAGATCAGTTTTGTAACCTTTTGGCACTATTGTGATGTAGTTATTGAGCTTTGAACAGAAATAAAAAAGACTCATCACTGAGACAAAGGCCCGAAGACATAGGCGAGATTGTCGAACTTCGTTATCACATTGGTGTTTATGGTTTGTTGTTGTTTTATGCTTCATTTCAAATCTATATATGTGCATATGGCTGTGATGTTTCTTCTATAATTCTTCCTCTTTCATTAATCTTCTTAATTGGTTAATTAACAGATGCTTAATAACTCAACCATAATCGTGTAAAAGATCTTTTCGGATCAACCATTCTGCCAAGGGAAACCACTTGACCCATCATGTTTGTTTATTAGATGCAAAGAAACGAAGATATTATTCTAAACATTTATTCACAATCTCATTATTCCCATCGAATTGAGGATGATAAGATGATTTGTGAGTCAATTGAGTGCCCAAACAAGAAATAAAATCAGTCCAAAAATTTCCAATGAAAATTAGATCTTTGTCTCTTACAATAATCTTGGGGATTCCATGTAGCTTTTGAATTGTTTCCATGAATGTTGTCGGTATTGTCCTTTCTTTAAAAGGATGAGAAAGAGAGAAAAAATGGGTATAATTTGTCAGTTGATCCACTACTACCATTATTACACTCTTTCCTTCATATTTGGGTAAACCTGTAATAAAACCCATTGAAACATCTTCCCAACGTTGACTTGGTATAGCTAATGGTTGTAGGAGACTTGGGGTCTTGATTATCTCTCCCTTATTATGCTGGAAGACCACACATTCAACCACAAAATTTTAAACATCATTTTTAAGACATGCCTAGAAAATATCCTTCTTGATCATGTGGTAAGTTTTTAAGAACCCTGAATGTGCTCCTCTAGGAGAAGTGTAAAATTCCAAAAGGACCTTCTGTTTGAGTTGAAAATTCTTACATACATATATATAGGTGATATTCATACCACAAAAAATTATTCTTCCACACAAATTTATCTAATGCACTTGGGTCCTCTTGTAGTTGTTGAATGATATAGCATACCTTATAATCTTGCTTCCATTCTATTCTTGCTTCATCCACCCAATTAGGTTGTGGAATAGAAATAACACATAGTAAACCCTCAGTTTCTTCTTCCTTCCTTGAAAGTGCATCTACCACCATATTACATTTTCCTTTTTTGTAGATAATTTCAAATTCATAACCTATCTTTGTAACCCATTTTTGTTTCTCTTTTGAAGATAATTGTTTCTCCAATAAGCACTTCAAACTATCATGATCAATTTTTACTTTGAAGTGTCTTCCTATTAGGTAAGGGTGTCATTTCTTAACTATGTGTAGTATGGAAAACATTCATTTTTCATAAATGGGTTTGAGTAAGTTCTTTCCTTTAAGTTGGTTGATTTCAAAGGAAAGTGGCATTCCTTCTTGCATTAAAATTGAACTAATGTCATGGCCTAAGGCATCACACTCCACAATAAAGGTTTTTGTGAATTCAGGTGTGGCTAGGATAGGATTCATACACATATACTCCTTAATTTTTTCAAAATCTTTGGTTGCTTCTTGAGTTGAAGAAAATGCTTCTTTCTTTAATAATGATGTTAGAGGTGTTTCTATTTGACCATAATTCTTGGTAAACTTGCAGTAATAGTCTATCAATCCTAATAATCCTCTAAGTTTCTTCAAGGTTTTGGGGATTGGCCATTCCATCATAAATTTCATTTTGTTAGGGTCCACTTTGACACCTTCATGAAATACAATATGACCCAAATATTCCACTTAATGAACCCCAAAGGAAAACTTGGAAGGATTTGCATATATTTGTTGTTCTTCCAATAATTTTAAGACCCTATCAATACGTTGTACATGCTCTTCCTAATATTTGATACAAATTAGTATGTCATCAAAAAATACTAGCACACATTTTCTAAGGGTTTGAAAATAGAATTCATCAATCTTTGAAATGTTGAAGGTGCATTAGTAATCCAAAATGTCATAGCCAAAAATTCATAATGACCTTCATGTGTTCTAAAGGCTTCTTTGGGAATGTCTCCTTGCCTCAATTTAATTTGATGATATCTCGAATGGAGATCCAACTTAGTAAGGAAAATTTATCCATGCAATTCATCTAATAATTCATCAATGATAGGAATAGGGAACTTATCTTTAATGATCATTTTGTTGACATATCTATAATATGGACACATGTGTCATGAACCATCATTTTTTGTAACCATCACCACTGATAAAGGGACATCACTTTGGCTAGGTTGAATGATTTTGGACTCTAACATTTCTTGAATCATACTCTCAATCTCACTCTTTTTTCGCATATGGATACATGTAAGGCCTAATTTTAGGTGGTAACTTCCTGGTTGTAAATGAATAGCATGTTAATGATCTCAAGTAGGTGGAAGACCCTCAAGCATCTCTCCAAATACCTTGGAATGATTGTTGATAATTTTTTGGAGATCCATTGGAGTAGAGAATATATATATGTGTGAACGTTAGTGAGAATAATTGTGCAATTAGACCATGGCGTCCCTTTTTGAGTAATTTTGTCATGATTTTAGAGCTTATCACTTTAAAATGTTTGCTTTGGATATTTTTAAGCTCAATTTCCTTGCCTTTTGATGAAAATATTATGAAAAGATATTTAAAATTAAGGCTTATTGTTCCTAATGATTGTAACCATTGGATCCCTAATACAAACTTAGCACCACGCATTTGGATTGCAATCATGGGACTATCCATTAAATACTCCCCCATATTAAGCTTAATACTATAGCACTTCCCTAAACAAATTATGGTACCTCCATATAGAATCATTACTTGAAACTATGGTGCTATAAATACAAATAAATTGAGAAGTTTTTCCAATTTGCAATTGATGAAGTTATGGGTACTACCAGAATCAATCAAGATTATTATTTTTTTTCTTTTCGATATATCCTTTTATATTTAGGGTTTTTGGAGTATTGATATCGACCAATGCATGACAAGATATCATTGGAGTAGTCTCCTCTAGCTCTAAATCTTATGATGGTTCCAATTATTGATCTTCTTCCTCTTCACAGTCTATGTAGAATAATTTCTTCTCACTGAATTTATCCCCCTTATTGTACTACTTGTCGCAATTGAAACATAGTCCCTTTTCTCTTCATTCATCCATTTGTTGAGGTGTCAACCTTGTCGATTGAGTGAGGTTAGGAGAGGAAACATGATACTCTCTATAGTTGTTAGTGACTACTCTTCTAGTAGCCATATTTTTACTTTAAACTTTCCTTCCCACACTAAAAGCATGTTATAGGGATTTTGGCTCCAAGAGATGCACCTCATGTTGGATGCTCTCCATTAAAGTGCCCATAAAGAGATCCAACAAATTATCCTCTGAGATGTTATTTACTCTAAGACTCAATTTTTGGAATTTTTGAATGTGTTATATAATTGGACCTCTTTGTTGTAGATTTATAAATTAACTAAAGAATGTATTGTTCTTAATATCTCCATAATGTGTTATCAATTCATCAAAATGGACCAAGAGACAACAAAATCATTTTTTCTTTCTCAAAGACATCAATACCAGAAAAATTGATCATTTTCTAAATACAAGGATGCAACAGTTACCTTTTGTGAGGTTGGCACTTGGTGTAGATCAAAAAATTGCTCCATCTGGAATATCCATGTTATAGGATCTCTGTCAACAAAATTCCTCATATAAATCTTGGGAATTAATTAGTTCCTTGGTGCTGCATTGAATCCCCAATGGTGTGGATCTGGAGATGATAAATAATCATGATTTTGGGACTTGATATTTATTTCCTCCACATTTTCATGATTTCTTTGTGTCTTGATATCTCCTTTAGGGAGTCTCTCATGTAGGGCATGTAAGAAGATGAAAAAAATGGAATTTTTCAAATCATCCATATTTTCATTCATCTTCATCTTCTAAAATTATTGTTCTTGGTCTGCACAACCATGAGTTATGAGTTCTAAATATGTTGAAAACAAATTTCTTTGTGGAGTCGCCAGTTTGTTGACGATTAAAAATTGTAACAAAGTTTTTGCCTGCAAAGTGTTGCTAAAGCCTATTATTATAAAGCTAAATAATACTAGTAGGTGGGACCCCCTTGTAGATTGGAGATCAGGTCTGGTTCTTATTTAATGTTATGCTATTGTTCGACATTGCTTACATGGTTGATGACATCTTTTTTTTATTGGATGATGTTTCAGGCGTATTATACATGTTCTTTGTTGCTCCAAGCTCAAGTTTTATGTTACAACGACCTATGTTATTCATGGTTACCATTACTATATGTTATTGGATCTATTACTTGTGACACCTGCAACAGATATATGTTAGTAACAACAAATAAAGGAAAAATTAAAAGGAGATTAAGCAATGGGAACAAAAATGAAAAGGGAAGAAACTATTCTATACTAACATGCTACACTATATGCATTAAAGGGATCGTGGTAAATCCTAGCTAACATATGATAGCCATGTGATTTATTGAAGTTATATAAAAACATAGTTGGAATGCATTACTGTATAGTTGGAAATGGTAATATGTCATGTGGGTGGCGCTTTTGGAAATTAAGGGTTGTTTGTTTCGATGCATGGTTCAAATTGGATGATTTGTTGGGTTAATGGCTGGCATGTACTAAGAAATTAAATGAGCTTGAGTGTGGAGGTGATGGGCATTTATTGCACGTCACCCCTACTCCTTCCACCAGCCGTCACCATAGTTGGGCTATTGCTCAATTGGGTTTTCCTGTGGTTAGGCTTCAACTTTCAAGCAAAGGGGAACTGCTCGGCCAACTTGCTTTTTAAGGTGTGTTGATTACAGGTATGTGTTTTTTGGGGCCATTCATGAGTCTTCTCTGGTTATGAAATGGATATTGGCTCAGGTGTATTGGTTTGTGCTTTCTTTAAGTATTGCAACTCTGTAAAATTGTGATTTTTGGAATGAAGCGTGATGGTTTTCTCTGCAATAATGTTGAAGTCATAGTGTTATTGGTCATCCCAGGTGTTAGCAGCCATAAGGGCTCTCTGTTATCCTTGTTGGTTTAGTTGGAGGGTTTTTGTTTGGTCTTCGGTGGTTGGTTATCTTCACGCATTCCTATCACCTTATCCAGTCTTTGTCTTTTATGGGGTTTTAATGGTTAGAAGCACTTTGTGTCACTACGCTTTGTTCACTTGGGCATTGGATTGTTGTCACTATTAATGGTTGTGCAGTGGGTTATATTTCTCTTTCTCGACCCTGTTTGCGCCTCAGTGTTGTAGTTGGTTGACTGGAGAGACATGAGGGTTATACCCTGTGTGTATTAAATTTCATTACCAAGCCAAATTAGAGATTTTATTTTCTGTTCATAGCCCCTCCTATCATGGGATTTGTTACCTTGTCCATGAATAAATTGTGGTTCTTTCTATGTATGCATCGTTGGTCTTTGAGGTTTTCACCATTGAAAGGAGTTGGCTCTATCTTTCCCTGTGTTAGCCATAGAGAAAACCCCTAACTCTACAGATCTGAGGGTTGATAGAGAAGACCGGCGTGGCCTATCGGGTTTAATATTGGTTATTGTTGATGGGTATGTATTGTCAACATAATTGATTATAGGCCCGCCCAGTTGATCAGGTGACAATCGTGTTAGTTTTGGTATCTAGTCACTGCTTGTGTTATTACAATGGATACGCCTTGCATGCTTAATTGGAAAGATCAAATACACAGTCACTCTCCTGGTGTTTTGATAACCCAGTATTGTTTTTAATTGAGTAAGTCATAGCATCGCTTCATGTCGATGCATGGGTATGTGTGGTTTTCACAACATGTTAGGTCGGGTTGTTGGTTATTACAACAATCCAAGTAATAAGCTCAACATTGAATTGGTTGATTGAATATTGGGGTTGATACATAGTCATTGTCTTTTGCATTAAATATTATTGGGATGTTAAACTCGACATTAGTTACAATTGTTTAATGATGTCATGCGTAATGCATTTGTATGTGTGGTGTTCCTACACCACGAATAAATGGTCACTGTAAATATGAGTTTTTTGGCAAAATGGTTATTTTAACCAGGATGACTATGGAAATTCCATCCACTGTATTCATTATGGTTATTTCATTGCATCATCAAGGATGAGATCGAGTTTTACATAGCATGGTTTTGATTGCAGTTTGATTATTTTGAGAAATAATGTATTAGATTGATAGCTCGACACGATGGGTTGAGTTAATGATATTATGACTATGTGTTTAGAATTGTCAAATGGAAATGTTGCATCGTGGTGTTTTAGATATGGATGCCCACTGTGTATTATATGTATAATTTTGGGTTGCGCACTTAGAGATAGTCACAGAGTTTTAAGCACGACTTTGTCGCAATTCAATTATTTGTATTATGAAGTCATACATGTTGTTGCTACCTCATTGTGTTGGATGGATAGCCCAACATTTTGATTATTTAGAGTCGTGTTGAATTGGGCTTGTACAGTCACAGAATTACACTTGTGTTGATTGAATTATTTTGTGCTTTCTACATCATAGTATGAGTTGGAATGGTGGTTGTTGTCTGTTTGTTTAAATGATGAGTCAGGGTTTTTGCAATTTAAATCTCGATTATTGGGTTCGTTGTCCACTATGTATGTTTAACAAATGTCATGCATTTTAAATGACAGGCCCGATTGCAGTGACAATATAACTTCAATGCAATTTTGAAACATGACTTTTGAGTGTATTTGATGATTGAAGTAATGTGTGGGTAGTGGTTGATTTTGATGATTAACAAAGTGGAAATGGTTACTATTGTACATTTGAGAATTGTTATAAGATGTTAATTGGATAAATAAGAGGAACAAAAATGCCTTACAGATTGTTGTGGAGTGCATATTGTCTTATTGATGGCACTATGTTAGATATTTGACTATGAACAGTGAACTAGTTAATACACAGTAATTGTTATTGGGTCACAATGATCATTTGGTTGGTGTATCTCCTTTTAACAGAATGATTATATGGATTACTTGATTAATTTTATGAACAGTACCTGATCTCATTCCCCACCATTATTTCACTTTTCGTTAATTAAAACCCCATCGCCTTCCCACATTCATTTTTCACTCCCTATTCTAAAATTGATTACAGTCAAGAAAAATTATGTATTGAAGCAATTGAAAGTCACAGTTCTTGGTTGGATCACAATGATGTTTCTTGGTTTGCATTACATTTGATTGTTGTTGTCTTTGAGCAGTAACTGTGTTCTTTTCCCCCTCATATTATCATGTTTCAATCAATACAAACCCCTCACATATCCCATGACCCTTTTGTTCATCCCTTGCTCATTGACAAACAGTTAAACAATTTGTATGGATTGGATTGCATGAGTCTGATATATTGCTAAGCCAAAATATATTTCATATTTTTAAAGAGTTATCATGTATGTTTACTTAAAAGATTATTTTCTAATCAATGACGCATACATGAATGAGCTATTCAAATAAAAGGTTGAAAATCGAGGCCTACTACGCCTCTGTCAAAGAGAAGGTCGCCACTACCCCTTCCACATCTTCAGATAATTTTGGTAAATCTGTGTCCTCCCACTTGCATTGGAAGGACGTTTGCTCTCATATGATCAGCAAGATGAGGCTTAAAGATTCCACACATCCTAAATCAGGTTCAGAAGGAATAAAAGATGATAGCATCAACAAGGGAAAGATTGCCTCACAAACCGGGAAATATAGATTTTAAGTTTTCTTTTATTGTTGATGACAGTTGACCTCATATTTTCATATAGTATGCTTTTTGGATATGCTAGTAATATATTTTGGAAATAATTGCAAACATTATTGAGATCAATTCCCAAATGTTAATACAATAATGGGAGTCACAAGGAGGTGTGTTTTTGCTTAATTGACTAGTATGTTATGATTGTTAAGAAATAATGGGAGTCACAAGGGATCCCACCTACTAGTTATTATTTAATTATAACCCTTATTATGATTATTACTTCCCCCCCTTAACTAAAAATTTGGTTGAATCTTTAGTTAACTTAACTAATGAGGTGGTTCAACTACCTCAACCAATTCTGATTTTCTTAAAGGCAAAAGGAAAGGGGGAAACAAGTGGAGGGATAGAAGCATAAGCATACTAAGGTTTTCTCTTTGAGTTTATGTTGAGATAGTTCAGTTTTCATTCATTCATTTATTCATCACAAGCCTAATTCTCTTTTATGATAGCAGGGTCTTATTGTAGATAGCAATATTCAGGGCCGAATTACATCATTCAGACACTTGTTTTTCAGAGGTGTTGATCTATCTTTGATAGTATGTGTAGACTTGTCTGTTTGTGAATTAGTTTTCATGACTGACAAAGGCTATTGTGCAGAGTCGAGTGGGAAGAAATATGTGGCAAGTTGATCCAACTTTTAGAGTTCAATTTTGGTTTTCTGTCAGAGGTCCTTTTATATGTTCCATCGGGGATGTCTAAGTTTGACTTTGGTCCAAAATTTTTGTATGAGATTTTGTAAAGAAAATGAATCTTTGGTGAATTGGAATGAAATAAAGGATTTGTTTATGTCTCATATGTCTTGATTACCATATTAGCGTCTTTACTTTTGTCTTTACATTTATTTCAGCAACTGTTGTATTCAGAAAATTACATAAAAAGTAAATTTTCGACAATTTTTTTTATTGATAAAAGACTAGCCTAAGCACTGGTAATTAATACTTGTGAGTTACGATGTTATTTTTGTTGGCTATAAACATAGGATGAGATTCCCATCTATTTTTCTTTAGCCAAGCAAAATTTGAAAATGCTTGAGTAAGATCATTTCATATCTTTTCCTTAACATTTATTTGGCAACCATACTGGGGAGATCTTTGATATCTCTCTAGTTAATTTTTATACTCAAACTTGATCGATACATCTTTCTTTTTCTGATATTGATTCTTTGACCATTTTATTCTTAATGATTGTTCTTATTACAAGGCAGCCCAATATTAAGCCTGGTCTTCAAGATCAGGCAGCATTTCTTTGAATCTGTTTAATATGATCTTAGACACTACCAACACCCGTGTTGAGCTTAACCATTCTTGGGCAGCAATTGAACGAGATATTAGTGCTCAAGAACAATTGAAAGCTATACGTAGATAGCCTAGAAATCAGCAGTGACCCTTTTGTTTCTTCAAGTTTTGGCCTTTCTTTCATGTCCTTAGATTCTCGCGCTTCTAGAAGAAGAAGAGGTTTGTCACCTGAAATCAATCCTATTGCTGAAATAGGAAGAAGAAACACTGTGTTATCTGCCCAAAAAAGTTCTCTAAGGATAACTTTATATGATTCATCAAGTTCGTCTTTCTTTCCCTCATCTATCATCCACAAGATGGAATCTAGTGGTGGCTTTGGTGGCACTGGAAGTGCTCCATCTTCTCAATATTCATCGTCATCAGTGATTGGTATCTTATATAGCCACCATATCCATGTACAATCTACCACAAACCCCACCAAAGTCATTAAAAAGTATGGCCTTTTTCAGTTCAAAGAAGACGCCACAACCACACCATGGCATGTGTCATTTCCTCTTAACCTAGCACCTGCTACTCATCCACTTCCAAAATTTAAAGAGAACCTTCCTAGGTTTTCAGGAAATAACACTGTTAGTACAAAAGAACACCTAACGGAATTTTCTAATTCTTGTCATAACATGGGGACCAATGACAATGATACTTGCATGCACTTATTCGTCGATTCCTTGGAAGGAAAGGTTGCAGCCGACTTCTTTGACCTTCCTCCTAATATTTTGTCTACTTGGGAGGATTTCATATATTGGTTCTGATCCACTTATGGGAAATCTAAAATCCTGGCCGAGAAGTTAAGGGAATACAATAACGTCACCTATAAGGATGTTGAGACCATCAAGTATTTCAACTTGTGTTTCACCAAGTTATACAATCAAATGCCCGAACTAATTCGCCCTTAGAACCAAGCCTCTTTCATGCATTACTACAATGAATTGCCTTCCCCCTATTGTCATAGGCTCGAGAAAAAATCCATTGATAATCTCGGTTCTTCTCTGCATGATTTTTCAGAGTATGAAGAACAACTTGAAAGAATTGGTCTTCCCTAGGGAGAATCGGTTAGACAGAAAGACATTTCTTCCCTCTTACAGCTAGTACAAGATATGAATAATCATATGATAGCGTTCGAGCAAAAGGGAACTGTCTCCCTTCTCACCCCTGGATCTTCATCATCTTCTGCACCCCCTTTTAGAAATCTGGTTGAAAATAATTTTCAGCCTAAAGTTGTCTTGCCTTGAAGTTGGCACAACTTTTGCGAGGAACAACATGAAGAAACCACATGTGAGGTAAAGAAGAGTGCCATAGATAATATTTTTGGTAAAAGACCAGAAGCTACGATCGTTTTCCTTGATTTTGCAGAGCCAGGGGATGTCATGGTCATCAATACTAGGAACAAATCCTATGCTCCCAAGGCCAAATTTGATCCTCCCCGCAGTTCTTTTGGCCTGAGCTCATCCTCAACCACTTCTACTCTCCAGGTTCCTAAGAGTCAAGGAATCACTCCTCCTCTCCCCTCTTCCAAATACAATATCTTGAATCAGTTGGCCAACATCAAAGCAGATGAAACCCTTCTCGACATGGTTGTCGTCCCTGAACAACAGATGCATCTGAAACAATTCATGGAAGGAAAATATTTCATTGTAGCCAATCTTTCTGAAGAGGTAAACGAAGAGGATTCTTCTGTAAATAAAGTAGGTGTACATAACTTTAGATACCCTTTAAAAAATCCCCCTTTTTATATTTCTGTAAATATTATGGATAAGATTGCCCATTGTTGCCTCATTGATGGTGGTTCGGGCCCAAGTGTGATGTCGAATATTATTATGGAAGAGCTAGGCTTGTCCTGTACAAATGAAAATCCCAGAAGCATGCTCTCCTATAATAGTCTACAACAAACAACCATAGGTGAGATTAAGGATGTGACCTTGGTTTTATGCGCTCATCATGAGATAAGAACAACCCTCAGCATCCAGGTAATTAATATGCCTGTAAGAAATTACTCAATTATCTTAGGAAGGGATTGGAAAGCCTTAACAGGTGTATACCTCTCACTCAACGGGACACATTTATCCATTCCTTGGAATGGTAAGAAAATTATGGTCCTTAGAGAGGGAATAATTTCACCCTACATAGAGAGTGTTCTGCAATCTAGCGTAAACTATACCGAAGAGGACCTACGAGTGTATTCCATCTTTGCTGAAGAGGATAATATTCCTTTGGAAAGAATCAATTTATATGATGATATGTGGCATATGCACTTTGATGGTTCACACTCTAATGAAGGTAATGGGGCTGTCATTATCTTGGTTTCCCCTGCAGGAAGAATTCATAAGCTGTCTTACAGGTTAGAGTTTTCTTGTACAAACAATGTCACTAAGTTTGAAGCTTTATTATTAGGTATTGAAAACGCTCTTAATCTTGGTTGTGGTCATCTTTCAGTTTTCGGAGATTCTGAGATTTTTGTGAACTTGATACGAAAAATGTTCTCTCCTAGCAACAAGTTGATGGAACTATACTCCAAAACTATTTAGGCACTTATCTTGAACCTTTTATCCTTCAACATCACTCATGTTAAGAGGGAGTTGAATTCAATGGTTGGTCGGTTAGCTATCTTTGCAGCTTCTCCTAATCAACAACTTTTACCTCATAGGCCTGATTGTTCTTTTCAATCTCTATATCATCCATATATCCCTGACAATGTAGAATCTTGGTCGGCCCTCCCTAACAATAAGAGCATTTGTGCTTTCATTCAAGATGAACCTCTTATGCCCGAGGAGATTATATCCATAGAAAAAAATAAATTTATGAGGGCTTGACTCCTCTTGAGAGTTCGTTTTCATCGAGTGATGTAGGTAATAAAGAAAAACAGAAAGAAGAGGAGTTACGAAAGAAGGTGGTTGAAACCATATCCATGAACATTAGGACACCTGAATCTTCAACGAATGTTAAAATAAATGTCCAATATTCTGATAAAGAAGAGATGAGGTTTGTCGAGCTACTCGGTGGATTTTGAAATGTTTTTGTTTGGTTTTATGAGGATCTTTGTGGTTTTGATTCGGGTCTTATTCAACATACTATGAAACCAGATAGGCAAAAAAAATCATTTGTTAACTCTGCCATGAAAGCAACCTTTCAAAGGGAGTTGAGGAATTTCTTAAGGGCTAGGATTATTTTTTCAGTCCACCCTAAACAGGTTCCAAATTGTGGACCTACTTTGTAGACCACTAATCATATTATAACCTGCATTCATTTTCGCACCTTCAGTCACGTTATTATGAGAAATATTTCTCCCCCCCTCAATACAAGAATAATTATGCAACAAGTTGTAGAGTTACAGTTGAAGCCCTTACTTGATGAAATTATGGGTTACAATAAAATCAAGGTAAAAGGGGCAAACGTTCACAAAACCACTTTTATTACTAATTGTGATACTATGTATTACAAATGCCTTCTTTCTAGATTACTTGATGCAAGTACCGCTTTTAAAAGGCCTATACACATAACTTTCGATGAATTGGTCAGTCTCCATATCTATCTTGATGATTTAATCGTGTGCGTCAAGGGGTTGATAATTACATCAGAATTCCAAGTGTTGGGTCCTTTCCAAATTTCTTTTGTCTTGGACACTAACTCTTACATTTTCAAGAATTTACAGAAGCAATTGTTTTCCTACAACACTAACGGTTCTCACTTAAAGAATTACGTGGAACCAACTTGAAAAGCTCTAACATTGTCTGGAATTTCTATATTTTAGTAGTCTAGCTCTATTTTCAGTTTCTCTATTCTTCTTTTCTTCTTACAGTAGTTGATTTTTGTTTTATGTTTTAAGCATTTCCTACCGCTTTTACTTTTCTGACACTTTATTTCTGCTATTTTAATTTCTGCAATTTTATTCTGTTAGATTTTGCATTTTGTCATCTTTTTAGTCAAGAATAAGATGTTGGATCAGTTATGCCACAGTGACACTCCTGCAAGATATTATTATTAAATAACAATCAGACTTACACGGTTGTTATGATGTTCCCCTAAGGACACACAGAGATTACACGGTTGGATCAGTGATGCCACAACTACACGGTTGTTATCTACCTTCACTGTTGTCTTATAAAGAGATTGGTTATCTCCTGCTTCTTCTTTCCATTTCTTCGTCCATTTGAGAAATAAAAGAGTAGATCCATTAATTTTTCTCCTTGAAATAAGAGCCAATTATGGTTGAATGATTATGCATATAGGGATAAACCCCCTCATACTTAACATTTTTCATAAGTTATTCCCAAATTCCTGGTTATTTTTCCATTAAATCCGCTCACTTCCCCCTGTTGCATAATTATTCTGGTTTCATCTTCTAAAATTATTGTTCTTGGTCTGCAAAACCATGAGTTCTGAGTTCTAAATCTATTGAAAACAAATTTCTCTATGGATTCGCTAGTTTGTTGACGATTAAAAATCGTAACAAAGTTTTTGCCCGCAAAGTGTTGTTAAAACCTATTATTATAAAGCTAAATAATACTAGTAGGTGGGACCCCCTTGTAGATTGGAGATCAGGTTTGGTTCTTATTTAATGTTATGCTATTGTTCAACACTACTTACATGGTTGATGACATCTTTTTTTTATTGGATGATGGATCAGGCGTATTATACATGTTCTTTGTTGCTCCAGGCTCAAGTTTTATGGTACAACGACCTATGTTATTCATGGTTACCATTACTGTCTTTTCTTGGATCTATTACTTGTGACACCTGCAACAGATATATGTTAGTAACAACAAATAAAGGAAAAATTAAAACGATATTAAGCAATAGGAACAAAAATACAAAGGGAAGAAACTATTATATACTAACATGCTACACTATATGCATTAAAGGGATCATGGTAAATCCTAGATAACATATGATAGGCATGTGATTTATTGAAGTTATATAAAAACATAGTTGGCATGCATTATTGTATAGTTGGAAATGGTAATATGTGATGTGGGTGGTGCTCTTGACAATTAAGGGTTGTTTGTTTCGATGCATGGTTCAAATTGGATTATTTGTTGGGTTAATGGCTAGCGCGTACTAAGAAATTAAATGAGCTTGAGTGTGGAGGTGATGGGCATTTATTGCATGTCACCCCTACTCCTTCCACCAACCATTACCATAGTCGAGCTATTGTTCAACTGGGTTTTGTTGTGGTTAGGTTTTGACTTTCAAGAAGAGGGGAACCGCTCGGACAACTTGCATTTTAAGGTGTGTTGATTACAGTGTTGGACACACCTACCACACTTAGAGGGGGAGTGAATGATTGTGGGGCTCTTTTTCCCAAAACTTCCCTCTTTCACAAAACTCATTAGTTAGCATTCAATATTTTACTCATTACTCATTGCTGTCATTTATAACTAGTTATATGTGAACACATATCAGCAATATATCGTCAACAAGTCATCACCACAAGGAACACAAAGGACACAAGATGTATGTACAATTTTATTTTTATTTTTTATTACAGACTACAATCCTTGGGGTTTTTCAGCAACAACTAAATAGAGTACAACTCTACAAGAGCACCAACTCTATCATGCAAGACTTAGCTTACATACTCAGCACCAACTGAGATGAGGCAACAATCCTCAATAGATATCAATCTACAATAGGTACGCAACCTGTCAGTAGTGCAACTCACATGTGTACGTGTCCTGGCTCACTACAACCCGCATATGTACACAACCAGTGTATACAACAACATGCGTATACCTTCTGAGAAATTAGGTTTTATCCTTCAAGATCAACTCAGATCCTATGCAACCAATTTATCATTATCTTCTGTCTCTCACTATCCAAACTAACCACCAACTAGTCACAACACATCCAAGCTCTCCAATAGCTTACTCATGCTCCACAACCAATCAATATGAATGCTACTCAATCATGCATAAGAAATCAACATACTATAGCCATCATATCAATATTGAATCATAAGAGTGTTTCTCACTCCATCAACCAACATAAACCACATCATAGAAACCATACCAAGAATTCCCTAAGCATTCACAACACAACAAGAAATAGTATCCATCGAGACAATAATGAAACCATACCAGTGTCTCAATGACAGATCTGAGCCCATAGAATGCAGATTTGGAACCTACTTCTGTCTTCAACAGCTTGCCATCATCTCAAACACAAATCTCCATGATTTTATCCACTGTACGCTCCCTATCCTCATACAACCCGCATATGTACGCACCCTGGCCCATTACATCCCGCGTACACCTCAGAAACTAGGGTTTCTGAAGCTCCGAGACTTTTTTCGTCAAAATATAT
>ML779961.1:224148-249709 GCA_009831015.1 Picea engelmannii
CATGTGCATCTACCAACATGCCAACCATGTGCATCTACCAACACGCCAAACAATGTATCATATCACTCATGATATGTCTCCATCATGAACCAAGTGCCACAATCATGTATCTCAAACAAATGCCAATTGTTGTGCTAATCAAGTAGTACCAATGGTGTAGTATCATTAAGCATATGACATTTATGAGTGTACCAAACATGTACATTATCAATGATGTACAACATGATCATCTCATCAACTCACCAACCACATATCCCAATGTGTAGCCCATCCATATGCCCAATGCATGCATCAAATTTTCCAACAAGTAAGCTACCAATACATTATATAACCAGGGTGCCATAACTTCACTGTTATAACCAGCATTGTTGTTCAACTGAAAATGCATCCATCCATACTTATGGGCTAGTGTCATGCACCCGAGATTTTATTTTACATAATCCAATAGATGAACACTTAAACCTGCACCAAATAGTGTCAGAACCTGCAACAAACAATGTGAAACCCCGCAACACAGAGTTATACCATCACATCAAGCCGTAACCCATGTGAATTTCCTTTTTCCCAAGGCTTTACCACATATACACAGTCTGCTGCACAACAGATCGCGTATGTACTCGAACTATACAAGGTTGGCCTGCGTATGTATGCAACTAATACCACTGTCACCCACATATGCCTCAGTAGATGACACATTTGAACTTCCCTTCAGTCTTTCATTGTGTTCTAGCTGCTCTGTCTTCTTCACCCACTTCTGTAGATGTCCTTTCTCCTTATAACTTGAGCTCTGAGCATCTATATTTTCAAAGATGTCTCCCTTCCTTACTTCATTCCTTATTCTAGCCAAGCTATTTGAAGTCCTCATCATGGACTTTCTTTTTGTGTTCCAGCACTCCTAGGATTTGTGGTCAAATCCACTACAGCTGTAGCATCTAATGGTGTTATAGTGAACAGCAATGTGTCCTACTTGATCAAATCTCCAACACCTCATGGTGTTGTAAAATATTCCATTATATCTCCTTTCATAAGATATGCATTCAAAAGCTTTGTGACCATATCCATTACATGAATAACAATGCCCATGAAAAATACTTTCATACCTTTTCTTTGGTGTCCCAAAAATAGCTTCTTGATGTCTTCCTTGCTTTGTTCTTTTGAGATTTTATTTGCCTTGTGCAGATGGTTGTTTTGCAACATTGTCTTCCTTATTTGATGGACTTACCTCATGCTTCTTTGAGGTGCTTGCTTCAGCATGTGTAGCTTTTTCTTTGTATCCAAATCCTGATTTATCACATGGTGATCTTTGACTTTCCAAGATCTCATCCAAGATTCTTGAGCTATTAAAGAATTTGTTTGACTTCTCTACCTTCTTTCTAAGGTCAACAACTTCAGCTTCTAACTTATGACATGACTCTTCCTTTTCATTTATTTTATCCTTCAATAGTTCCTCTACCCTTTTGGCTTCTTCAATTTGGGTCTTGAGATGGAAAATAGTTTCAAAACTTTTGCTAATCTCATCATCTACCTTCATATCTTCTTTTTCATTCTTTGGTCTTGTGATCTCTTCTTCTTTTTCTTCTAATTGAGTCTTATTACTTAGTTCTTTGAGCATTTATTTTAACTTCAAGATGTGCCTTTGACTCCTCCTAAGAAATTTCTTAGTGTTATCCGAGAGATAGTTATAGTCTATATAAAAATGATCACTGCTATATCTATATAAACCCTCTTCAACTTCCTTTTGAAGTTCGAATAGATATTCTTCTATTCTTTCCACGGGATAACTACCATCAAACTTTACACCAACTATTTCTAGATCTTCTTATTCACTTGAGAAATATTCAACATCATCACATTTTGAATCATTGCAATCAAGAGTCTTTGGAGATTCTATATCTTCATTTGAAATAATTTTGGGATCTTCCTTTGTGCTATCTTCACTTGAAATGTTTTCAAGATCACATGTAGAAATAATACAATCAAGGGTTTTTGGAGATTCTTTACCTTTGATAATCTCGATGGAGTGGTCTTCAATATCTTCGTTCTCCTTGTTTTGATATGTCTCCTCTAGCTTTAGCCATAGATCCTTGGCAGAAGTGCATTGTCTCATGCTCTCTTTGATAGAGCTTGAGAGTCCACTAAGAATGGTCTTGAGAGCCAATGCATCATTCTTCTTTCCTTCCCTTTGAGCTGCAAACTTTGACTTGTTCTTCAACGGAACTGATCCACCAATGGTTGCCTTCCAAATAGTTGTTCCCATTGTCTTCAAATACACTCTCATCTCTATTCTCCAAGTAGAATAGTTTTCCTCATCAAGGATTGGAACTTCATCATCCATTTGTGTGTCTATGAATGTCCTTCAAGCTTGTTAAGGCTTGTAGTGAAGGCTTGCTCTGATACCAATTTTTGGACACACCTACCACACTTAGAGGGGGGGTGAATGAGTGTGGGGATATTTTTCCCAAAACTTCCCTCTTTCACAAAACTCATTAGTTAGCATTCAACATTTTACTCATTACTCATTGTTGTCATTTACAACCAGTTAGATGTGAACACATATCAGCAACATATATCAACAATATATCATCAACAAGTCATCACCACAAGCAACACAAAGAACACAAGATGTATGTACAATTGTCTTTTTATTACGAACTACAATCCTTGGGGTTTTTTAGTAAAAACTGAATAGAGTACAACTCTACAAGAGCACCATCTCTATCATGAAAGACTTAGCTTACATACTCAGCACCAACTGAGATGAGGCAACAATCCTCAACAGATATCAATCTGCAACAGGTACGTGACCTATCAGTAGTGCATCCTGCGTGTGTACGCACCCTAGCTCACTATAGCCCGTGTATGTATGTGGCCATTGTATACAACAACATGCATATACCTTCTAATAAATTAGGGTTTATCCTTAAAGATCAACTCAGATCCTCTGTAACCAATTTATAATTCTCTTTTGTCTCTCACTATCCAAACTGACCACTAGCCAGTCACAACACATCCAAGCTCTCCAATAGCTTACTCATGCTCCACAACCAATCAATATGAATACTACTCAATCATGCACAAGCAATCAACATACTATATCCATCATATCAGTATTGAATAAGAAGAGTGTTTCTCACTCCATCAACCAACATAAACCACATCATAGCAACCATACCAATAATTCCCTAAGCATTCACAACACAACAAGAAATAGTATCCATCGAGACAATAATGAAACCATACCAATGTCTCAGTGATAGATCTGAGCCCATAAAATGCAGATTTGGAACTTGCTTCTGTCTTCAATAGCTTGTCATCAGCTCAAACACAAATCTCCATGATTTTATCCACTGTACGCTCCCTGTCCTCATACAACCCGCATATGTATGCACCCTGGCCCATTACATCCCGCGTACACCTCAGAAACTAGGGTTTCTGAAGCTCCGAGACTTTTTTCGTCAAAATATACGATATTGCCGAAAATTTGATGCATCCATGAGATCCTCCTCACGCTCTCTTTCTCAGAATATATATTCAATCATGCTCAAGAGATCCACACCAAAGATTCTCTCACAAGAAGCTCTCCATCAATAATCCAAAAGATATTCTCACAAGAAGCTCTCCATTGATCCACACAAAGGATGATTTGGAAGAGTCCATAGTTATCTTATTTATACTTTCATCCTCTAGGTCACTAACCCATTTCTAGGTGACTTAACCTATTTTCCTTATTTTAGGGTTAACCACTTTCCATAAA
Organism: Picea engelmannii; assembly: GCA_009831015.1. Taxonomy (NCBI): domain Eukaryota; kingdom Viridiplantae; phylum Streptophyta; class Pinopsida; order Pinales; family Pinaceae; genus Picea; species Picea engelmannii. The sequence goes on from ML779961.1 coordinate 227,903, forward strand.
TAGAAAGTTCTCCAATATTTATCATTTAAATATTCCTTCTTGATTTTGTCACTTCTCTTTATTATTTAAATAATCCACCTTGACTTTGTCACTTTACTTCATCATTTAAATAATGATTTCTACTTTTAAGGAACTTTGACTTCTTTGACCTTATGGGGCATCAAGCCATCATATGGGGGTCCTTCAACTTCGTAGGGCCATAACTCTCAAACTGTGAGGAGTTATGTGACATTCCACATACCACCAGAAATAGAATGACAAGAACTATCCATCTAGGATAGTTTCACCAACAAATTCATTGATCTTCATCTCATTATTCCACATACAAGCATGGGTCATCCAACTATTCTTCTAAGATAACTCAATCCGCAAAGCGTCTTCCCGTGAGGGCTTTCACCATAAGGGGACCACTTTGGAGTTCATCCATTTGTACACTTTATCAATCATGATAAGACAATAATGACTCATCTATGTATCATATACCAATGAAACCATATTGATCCATCTTCATCATGTACCAATGACAACTCATTGATCGATCTTCATCTATGCATTTTGTTAGCGCAAGGAGTCACCCCATGACTGCATAGGGGTAAGCCTTACACATCAAGAAATATGAAAAGAAAGTTGATTTTGAAATTATGAAAGAGGTAGGGCTAAAGCTATCTACTTGAATTGACAAATCATATGAATTTATCCCTGCAAATCATCTTCCATATGCAGCAAAACAAATCATCCAAAAGCAATGTTTAGCCTTTCAAGGCTTTCAGGTGGAAGAATTTTATGAGAAAACATAGAAATGCAAACAGAAAGACATGAAAATCCTTTTCAAGAATACTATTGATACAGTAGAAGAAGAATCATAATCTAAAGATCCTTTTCAGAAGAGATTTAGCAACACACAAGGTAGAATATCTCAAAGGATCCTCCTAAGCAACCCTCTCACACTTGGTGTTGAAGAAGAACAAAGCTTAAGAGTAAAAAAAAAAAGAAAAAACATAGCTAAACATCACTTCCTTCTGCAAATGAATTCTTAACACAGAAAATGATAAGATAGGCTATCTTCAAATTAATCTGTCAAAGTACAAAAACAGAGCCTCTCGGCCTCCCTTGGCTCATGAATCCCTTCTCCAAAAGATCTTTCCTTCCTTAAATAGAAAACATCATCCTCATAACCTTAGGAGGTTGAATCCCATCTCCTCCATTGGATTCTAAACCTTGATGATAGGTGGAAACAATCAAAGAGACAAAAATCCAACAAACTACTAATTTTCAGGAATTTGTTGGAAGTCATTAATAAAATGTCTCAACCTCATTGCATGAGGCCTTTGTTGGAGCTAAATAGTAGGTGCAGGTGTCCCTTGAAATATAACTGATCCTTGAGAAGCCATTTGAATCCTCCTTGACAGGTGGAAACCTCCCAACAAGGCGAATATCAAAACCGTGACTGCTACATAAAAATAGGTAGTGTCGTTGTAAAATAGTTGGTAGCACCACTTATATGTCTAATATCTCTCAAACCATAACACATTTTGAAAAACTGAGAGATTTTTTTGTTATTTGGAATGTTATAAACAAAAACATCCTCCATTTTTCAAAAATACCTTCTCAATTGTTCACAATCCAAGCTTTAAATTAGTGACTCAAAACTAGAAGAATAACTCTGCACAATTCAGCCTCTGCCAGAATTTCGGTAGCGCCTTTAGGTAGCGCCCACCTATGTGTCTGCATGAAATTCGGTAGCGTAAATCCGTGGGTTGTTTTTATTCTTGGAACCTTGTGAGAGTGTTTTCAATGCTTGTTCTTGACACTTGGCACCTTAACCAATCTTGTGCTAACACATTCTTATCAAGGACAATACATATTATATTGCATCAATCATCAATCAATCAATCCTTTGACATCAATCAATCACTTGACATCAATCAATGACATCAATCAATCAAACCATTTGCATCAATAACAACATGATCCAACATACATGTATGTACTTTTTTGGGTCATTCATGAGTCTGCTCTAGTTATGAAATGGATATTGGCTCAGGTGTATTGGTTTGTGCTTTCTTTAAGTATTGCAAATCTATAAAATTGTGATTTTTGGAATGAAGCGTGATGGTTTTCTCTGCAATAATCTTGAAGTTGTAGTGTTATTGGTCATCCTGGGTGTTAGCATCCATAAGGGCTCTCTATTTTCCTTGTTGGTTTAGTTGGAGGGTTTTTGTTTGATCTTGGGTGGCTGGTTGTCTTCACGTATTTGTATCACCTTACCCAGTATTTGGATTTTATGGGGTTTTAATGGTTGGAAGCACTCTGTGTCACTGCATTTTGTTCACTTGGGCATTGGGTTGTTGTCACTATTATGGTTGCGCAGTGGGTTATATTTCTCTTTCTCGACCCTTTTTTTCAGTTCAGCGTTGTAGTTGGTTGACTAGAGAGCCACGAGGGTTCTACCCTGTGTGTATTAAATATCATTACCAATCCAAACTAGAGCTTTGATTTTCTGTTCATAGCCCCTCCTGTTGTGGGATTTGTTACCTTTTCCACGAATAAATTGTGGTTCTCTTTTTGTATGCACCATTGGTCTCGGAGGTTTTCACCATTAAAAGGAGTTGGCTCTAGCTTTCCCTGTGTTGGCCACAGAGAAAACCCTTAACTCTACATGTCCGAGGGTTGATAGAGAAGACCGGCATGGCCTGTCAGGTTTACTATTGGTTATTGTTGATCGGTATGTATTGTCAACAAAATTGATTACTGGCCCACCCAATTGATCAGGTGACAATCGTGTCGGTTTTGGTATCTAGTCACAGCCTGTGTTATTACAATGGATACATCCTGCATGGTTAATTGGACAGATCAAATACACAATCACTCTTCCGGGGTTTTGATAACCCAATATTGTTTTTAATTGAGTAAGTCACAACGTCACTTCATGTCAATGTGTGGGTATGTGCGGTTTCCACAACATGTTAGGTCGGGTTGTTGATTATTATGATAGTCCAAGTAATAAGCTCAACATTGAATTGGTTGATTGAAGATTGGGGTTGATACACAGTCATTGTATTTTTCATTAAATATTATTGGGATGTTAAACTCGGCATTAGTTACAATTGTTTAATGATGTCACGCGTAATGCATTTGTATGTGTGGTGTTCCTACAGCACGAATAAATGGTCACTGTAACTATAACTATGAGATTTTTGGGAAAATGGTTATTTTAACCAGGATGACTATGGCAATTCCATCCACTGTATGCATTATGGTTATTTCATTGTGTCATCAAGGATGAGCCCGAGTTTTACACAGCATGGTTTTGATTGCAGCTTGATTATTTTGAGCAATACTATATTAGATTGATAGCTCGGCACGATGGTTGAGTTAATGATACTGTGACTGTGTGTTTAGAATTGTCAAATGGAAATGTTGCATCGTGGTGTTTGAGGTATGGCTCCCCACTGTGTATGATATGGATAATTTTGGGTTGCGCACTCAGAGATAGTCACAGAGTTTTAAGCACGACTTTGTTGCAATTTAATTATTTGTATTATGAATTCAGGCATGTTGTTGCTACTTTGTTGTGTTGGATGGATAGCCCAACATTTTGATTATTTAGAGTCACGTTGAATTGGGCTTGTACAGTCACAAAATTACACTTTTGTTGATTGAATTATTTTGTGTTTTCTACAGCATAGAATGAGTTGGAATGGTGGATGTTGTCTATTTGTTTAAATGACGAGTCAAGGTTTTTTCAATTTAAATCTGGATTATTGGGTTGGTTGTCCACTATGTATGTTTAATGAATGTCATGCATTTTAAATGACATGCCTGATTGTAGTGACAGTATAACTTCATTGTAATTTTGAAAAATGAATTTTGAGTGTATTTGATTATTGAAGTAATGTGTGGGAAGTGGTTGACTTTGATGATTAATAGAGTGGAAATGGTTACTATTGTACATTTGAGAATTGTTATAAGATGTTAATTGGATATCCCCTGGGGGGGGCAGCTCAATTGGCAAGTGTCGTTAATATGAAGTGATATGAAGTTCCATGAGGTTTCAAGTTCAAATCCCCCCGACTTACCTTGTGTGTTGTGTAAGGGGCATCGTGGGAACACCTGGAGGTTATAGTGGTAGCAGTTGGATAACACAACCACGCATAACGTGAGTACGTGCCAACTAGTTGTTGATTCCGCCAGACATAAATAAATATATATATATATATATATATATATAATATGTTAATTGGATAAATAAGAGGAACAGAACTCCCTTACATATTATTGTGGAGTGCATATTGTCTTATTGATGGCTCTATGTTAGATATTTGACTATGAACAGTGAACTAATTAATACATAGTAATTGTTATTGGGTCACAATGATCATTTGGTTGGTGTATCTCCTTTTAACAGAATGATTATATGGATTACTTGATTAATTTCATGAACAATACCTGCTCTCATTCCCCACCATTATTTCTCTTTTCGCTAATTCCAACCCCATCACCTTCCCACATTCATTTTTCACTCCCTGTTCTAAAATTGATTACAGTCAAGAAAAATTATGTATTGAAGCAGTTGAAAGTCATAGTTCTTGGTTGGATCACAGTGATGTTTCTTGGTTTTCATTACATTTGATTGTTGTTGTCTTTGAGTAGTAATCGTGTTCTTTTCCCCCTCATCCTATCACATTTTTCTCGATACAAACCCCTCGCATATCCAAGGACCCTTTTGGTCATCCCATGCTCATTGACAAACAATTAAACAATTTGTGGCAGGTTATCTCTGAGAAGAGATGTGATGGATATGCTCCTTCACAAGAAGATGATGTTACAATGAGGCTCCAAAGGCATTTGTAACATAAATAAAATCCAAAACCCTAACCCCGGAAGATGAAAGCCAAACAGTTTTATGGACCTCGTTTTGGGTAGTTTGGTGTATCAGCTTCCTGGGGGCGTAACTTTGGCATACAATCTATGTTTTGGGTGCATGATAGCTCGTTGGAAAGGTCTTGACAAGGATATTCATTTACGGGGCTTAATCGTAGCCTTTGACTACCAGTGAGGTTCCCAATCACTAAAAAATGTCATTTAGGCCCTCAAAATGGCCCTGGAAAATTAAGACCCAAAAAACTGCTAAAAATGGTAAACTGCCAACAAACTGTTTTGAGCCAGTTGGAATAGGTGGGTGGCCACCGATATCCACCTAGATCATGTTTACCATATTCTACCTATTTTCATTCATCTTCTTTTCCAATTGTTCCATTTGGTGAAAAATCTCTTCTTTCTCTTCTTAAGCTAGGGTTGAGTTCTCTGGAGGTTTAGTTGGTGAAGTAAAATTTGGAACACCCTTTGGATCCATGTGAAAAATAATAATACTCCTATTTTTCCTCTTTATCACAAATTTTGAATCAACATAAATATTGTTAATCCCTAGAAAAATCCCCATGTTATGTATAAAACCAGTTATTAATCCCTAGATATTGAATTATTGGATTTCTAGTGTCATATTTGTATGTCAGTTAGAACCCTTCATTGCACCCTTTCATTATAATTGTACCCTTTGTCTCATATATACTTATGACTAGGTCTCCTTGATATATATATATATATATATAGAGAGAGAGAGAGAGAGAGAGAGAGAGAGAGAGAGAGAGAGAGGACACCTAGTATTAGGATCATCTTATCTCATCTCATATTGTATTTTGAATTGGATATATTCTAAAAGGAGGTTTCCCCCTTGAAGTCGACTGTATTCATTGAATTTCTATAATTTTGAAGGCATTGGATCATAACATTTGGTATTAAAGCAACGATCCTAGGGTTATTCTTCTCCAGGCGAGTCATCTTAGCATTTTTGCTCTAACTTTTTTCTAGGTTGATTTAGACTGTGAAATTTAGAGGATACTTAGATGACATATCAAGGTATCTGTAGTAAAAATTCCAAGTTCTGGGTCGTTATACTTTTCGAGATATAGCCTGTGGAAGATAGGGTTTTTGACTCATCCAGAATTCAGTCTCAAAAGAGCCATTTTGGGAATTTCGCTATAAATTTTTCTTAGTGATGTTTCAAACTTTGAAATTTGTAGAATACTGAGAAAATATAGTGAATTTCACCTGGTAAAAATTTCAGATTTTGGATCATTTTAATTTTGGAGATATAGTCTGTGGAAGGTAGGGTTATTTGACTAGTCTTATAACTAGCCTCAAATTTGTGTTCTGGGTAAAATAGTCATATCTTCTTCAATGAGGATCTTAATTTAGTGCCATTGGTTGCATTTAAAATAGGAACGTCCATGGTATTTATGGTACAAATTTCATAAGTGGGTATTAAATATTGGACACGTGGCATTGTGTACAAGTTCACTCTCCAGAAAAGTCCAAAAATCAGCAAGGTTTGCGAAAGTTACCATAACTTTCACTTGGCACATCCAATTTTGGTCAAACCCATGTCATTGCATAGCATATCATAGTACTAAAGGCTGAAATTTCAGATTTATAAGGGCCAAAATTACATAAATACATTAGAAGGAAGGTCGTCAAGGAGGATAGACTCGAAATTAAGGGTTTGAAAGGTGTGTAACTTACAATTGACATAACTTTTTATTGGAAGAACTATTTTTGTTGATTCAAAATTTGTGGTAAAGAGGAAAAAGAGGAGAATTATTATTTTCTCACGTGGCTCCAAAGGATCCTCCAATATTTAATTCACCAACTAAACCTCCATATAGATCAACCATGACTCAAGATGAAATCCAAGAGATTTATCACCAGATGGGAAAGAAGATCACTGAAAATATGGAACAAATGGAACAAAATATGGATGAAAATATGATAAGAAATATGGAACAAATGGAGCAGAATATGGATGGAAAGTTGGAACATATGAAAAAGAAGATTCTAGAAGCCTTAAATGGGAGGTTGCCTAAAATTGATAAGGTGTCATGTGAATGGAATCATGAAAATAAAGGTAGTGTTCAGGTTGAACAACTTTCCAAGAATAATAATTTTCCAGGGGGACATAACTCCAAAAATGGATTTACTTATGGATGGTCTCCAAAAGGAGTGAACCTTCCCAAGATTGAATCAAGGAAGTTTGATGGGACAAAGGCCTTTACTTGGGTGAACCAAATGGAGAAATAGTTTGATCTACATAATATTATGGATGGCAAGCAAAGGATTCACATAGAAAACTTGAACTTTGTGAATACACCATATCAATGGTATCAATGGATAGTTAAATGGAAGCCACTTTTTTATCATTATACTTGGTATTTATTTACAAGAGACCTAGAAGCACAATGTGGGAAAGTTTGGGAACATGACTACTTCAGTCAATTGACAAGATTCAAGCACTCAAGTGATATTGAAGATTATAATTTAGAATTTCAAATATTGACCACAAGGGTGGATGACATAAGTGATGAACATTTGTTAGAAGCTTACATGGGTGGATTAAATGAAGACATTAAACATGAACTTTTCTTAAAACATCCTACAAATATTATCGAAGCTATGTAATTTGCTCATCATATTCAAACCAAGAATAAGGCTACACACAAGTTTACCATTGGAGCATAAACAAGAAGAAAAGATCATTTTGGGGTTCATAAGACAACCATACCTCAACCGACAAGGTTGACACCTCAACAAATGGTTGAAAGAAGATAAAAGGGAGTATGTTTCAATTGTGACAACAAGTACAACAAGGGGCATAAATGTGGTGAGAAGAAATCATTCTACATAGACAATAAAGAGGAAGAAGATCAAGAATTGGAACCATCACAAGATCCAGATCTAGAAGAGATTAATCCAACAATGTATTTTCGTGCATTGGCTAGCATCAGTACTCCACAAACCCTCAAGATACAAGGATACAGCAAAAAGAAAAAGGTAATAATATTGGTTAATTATGGTAGTACCCATAATTTCATCAACTACAAATTAGCAAAAGATCTCATTGATTTGTTTATCTAGCACCAGAGTTTCAAGTAATGATTGCAGATGGAGGTATCATAAATTGTTATGGGAAGTACCATAATATTAAGCTGAACATGGGGGGTATTTTTTGGATAGTACCATGATTTCCATCCAAATGGGTGGTGTTGATGTTGTATTAGGGGTCCAATCGTTATAATCATTGGGAACAATGACCCTTAATTTTCAATATATTTTCATGATATTTTCCTCATATGGAAAGGAAATTGAGCTTAGAGGTATCCAAGGGAAACCCTCTAAGGTGATAACCTCTAATAGTATGAAACATTTTCTCAAAAAGGGACACCATGGTTTAATTGCACAATTGTGCTCACTTAATGTTCAAACATCTATATCCTCGGCTCCATTATATCTCCAAATACTTATCAGCAATCATTCCAAGGTATTTGGTGAAATTCCAAAGGGTCTTCCACCTGCTCGAGATCATGACCATGATATTCATTTGCAAATAGGAAGTGTACCACCTAACATTAGGCCTTACAGGTATCCATATGCATAGAAGAGTGATATTGAGAGTATGATCCAAGAAATTTTAGAGCTTGGCATCATTCAACATCGCCAAAGTTCTTTGTCTTCACCAATGGTGATGGTTACAAAAAGGATGGTTCATGGTGTGTGTGTCCAGATTATAGATAGCTCAACAAAATGACCATCATGTCAATTTTCACGTGCAACTCTATGTGACTAATTTCAGATCTGAAAATTGTTTCATATTAATTAAATAGAAAACCCTAACAGATATCATTGAACAACTTTACACTGAAATTATGACAGAAAAACTATAACAGCGGAAACATCAAGATTAGAGATAAATCATTTGCACATTTGAGACACAATTTTCTGCACTATAAATATTAATTTCTGAAGGAAAAAATCAGCCTTGTTTTCCACCTAAAAAACACCAAAATAGAGGACCAATCTTGTCCTCACAATTTCAAAAATTCAGCAACCACTCAGTAAAAATTTTCCCAAAAAATTTCCATTCAACAAACCATGCCATAGGTCACCTATACAACCTAATTATGTCATTTGTATGGTTGTTGATTTCATCTTGTACGGACCAGTCCCTTCACACGTGTGGCCAAATCTCCCGAGAAAACTTCCTCACACGTGCGGTATGTTGTACAAATCCATACAGTTTGTTGTATGATTCACACATGCGACATGTATTCTTAGTTGCTCCTCTTCTCCACATGTGCAGCCTCTCTCCTCTTTAGACAAAACATTTTCTTCCACACGAGTGTCCTCTTTCCCTACCAAGAACAAGATAAACAAGACTAGAAAACCCTAGGACATATTGCCTAGGTGCAGAAATTCCCTTGCTAAAATCTCCATCCTCCTAGCACAAGTGCTCACTCACTTATGCTAACTCCATTATGCACAATGATCAAATGTCACAATGAGATATATCCTTTATATACAAGTCCAATGAGTGATTTTAGGATCCCTTCCTAAACTCAACAATTAATTATAATATTTTATTCCTCTTTGTGGGTGTGAGACCCCTGCACAAGCCCACAAAGCCCATCAACTTGTCTGTGAGGCCCTAGCCTTATCCCAACGCTAGTTTCACTTAAACGAAAGGATAATATGATGCCAACGAATATTCCCACATGCCTGAAACCTTGGCCTCTACTGGGAATGCCTTCCGAAGCTACAAAAAATAAAAACTCCCTCTTAACGAGGGAGGTATTCTCCACCACTCCTAGTTTGTCTTTGAAGTAGACAATTTTCCTCTTCACTAGGGGTTTGGTGAGAAAATATGAAATCTAATCATCAGTGGAAATGTGTTGGAGCTTACTACTCCCTTCTGTGCTTTGTCCCTGATGAATTGGTATATGATCTCAATGTGTTCTGACATGTCATGAAACATTAGTTCTCAGAGAGCTTGATATAGCTCTATTTGTCGTAATGAATCAAAGTGGCCTCCAACTCCTGACCAAATAATCCTACAGTAATATTGTGAACCCAAATAGCCTCACAAATTGCCAAGATAGTTGCATTATATGCTTCCTTTGTTGAGCTAAGTGCCATAGAATTTTGTTTCCTACTATACCAAGAAACCATTGTTGATCCTAGGGTGAAGAAACCATTAGAAGTGCTCTTTCTGTCAATTGCACTGCTTGCCCAACTTGAGTCTGAGTATCCATGCAACCTCACTCCATCATATCTGACATATCTCAAACCAAATCCAACTGTACCTAAAAGGTACCTGAGCACATGTTTTTCTTCAACCCAATGCACATGTCACGATTCTACCATGAACTGACTCAATGTGTTGACAACAAAACAGATATTTGGTCTGGTATTAACTAGATACATCAATGACCTGATCAATTGTTTGTACATTGTGGGATTTTCCAAGTATGAATCTTAGTCCCCTAGTGTATTCATCTTTTTGGTCATAGGTGAAGTCATGAACTTACAGTACATCATCCCAAATCTCTTCAGTATCTCAACTACATACTTCCCTTGTCTAAGGAAGATCTTTTCTAGTTGTTTCCACACCTCTAATCCCAATAAATAATGAATCAATACAATATCCTTCATCTCAAATTCTAAGACTAGATCTCTTTTGGACCTGGCGATGAGATTTTTATCTCTTGTGAGAAACAAATCATCAACATATAACACCGATATGAGAGGATACTTACCAACCCATAGAAGATATAGGTTTGGATTTGTGTCACTCTTGGTGAAGCCAAAGATCTACAGGTACCCATCAATCATAGAGTACCATGCCCTAGGTGCTTTCTTGAGTCCATACATCGCCTTCTTCAGCCTGCACACAATATTGTTCCTCTCATGAACCTCAAAGCCTTGAGGTTTCTCTATGTATACCTCCTCCTAAATCACACCATTGAGAAAAATTGTCTTCATATCCATCTGATGAATCTTCCACTTCATGACTAAAGTGAGAGAAATGACTATCTTGATAGAAGTGTACTTGGCCACTGGAACAAAATTATCCTTGTAGTTTACTACCTCTTTCTAGGAGAACCCTCTTGCTATGAACCTTGCCTTATACTTCTCAACATTGCCATCTATGGTATGCTTGATCTTGTAGATCCATTTGGAGGTCACTACACACTTCCCTTTCGGTCTTGGAACTATATCCCATACGTCATTCTTCATGATGGACTAGTATTCCTCCATCATGTCATCCTTCCAAACTTGTTGGCCTGCTACTTCCTCAAAACTAAAAGGCTCGGAATCAATGATATTGCTCATAAGAGCCACATGGCTTGAGAATCTCTATGGTGGTATACTCTCCCTGAAGGTGCCTATGGGAGCTATGTGCCCTTTGACATCCTTCAAAGTGTTCTAAAGCCATCTGGGTATCATGTCCTCATCATTGGGTGGATCCCCTAGATCCACAAGATCCTCTGACTCATCCTCATGATATGAGGGTTGTTCCTTAGTCCTGGATGGTTCGGTACTTTCCTCAATCTTCGAAGCCTCATACTCCTCACGACCTATTGTGGTATCATGAGACCTCATGAATTCTAAGTCCTCTTCAAATCTGACACCCCTGCTAACCTCAACATATCATTTTCCTAGAATGTAGATGTGATAGGCCTTTGATGTCTCATTGTATCCCACAATCATGCCCTTCTTCCCATAGGGTTCTAACTTCATCCTCTTTTCCTTAGGAACATGAATGTAGACAGGGAAACCAAATATCCTCAAGTCCCTATATTTGGTTTCACCCATGTGAATTCCTCATCAAGATTCTTGTCCTCGAATATCCTACGAGGGCTCTTGTTCTGAACATAAATTGTAGTGTTGCATGCTTCTTCCCATAGCATCATGGGTAGATCCTATTCATGTAACATTTCCCTGGTTGCCTCAATTATGGTCCAGTTCTTCCTCTCTGCAACCCCATTTTGTTGTGGGTTAAAAGGCACAATCAACTCCATCTTAATCCATGCTTCCTTACAAAAATTATTGAACTCATTGGAGGTATACTAACCCCCATTATTTGACCTCAAAACCTTGATATTCTTTCTTTTTTTATTCTCCACCAGAGCTCTAAACTCCCTGAATCGACTGAAGACTTAATCCTTAGTCTTCATGAACAATATCCATGTTCTCCTACAATAGTCATCAATATAGGTTACATAATATCGACAACCACTTGTATATGGAACTGACGTTGGTCCACATACGTCTGAATGTACCAGGTCTAGGATATCCTTGGACCTTCTATCACTACTTGGAAAAGAAACCTAGGAATTATTTCCCAATGCACAACCTCTGCATACTCTCTGGTGTTCAGTTCCAAAATCTGGAAGACCTATAACCATCTTCCTCAATATTGAAGGGGCCTGGTGATGTAAATGTCACAATATCCTATGCCAAATATGACATAGATTATCATTTTCATGCACTAGGGCATGAGTTGGCTGACCTATAAACTTGTAGAGATTTCCATCACAAGTCCCAATGACTTCTTCTTAGTCAAGACTCAATTCCCTTGGCCAAGAAATAACATTTCCATCAATGAATGTCACTACATGTCCTCTGTCCTCCATGGCATAGATAGAAAGTAGGTTCTTCTTCAATCCAGAAACATACAACACTTCACTCATCTTAAGAGGTTTTCCATACTTCAGTTGAAATGAAGTTGTTCCAATTCCCTTGACTGCATACTTGACATTATCTCCAAGTTCCACTTGCAATCGATATTTATCCTCTATTAAATTGGTGAGTGATTTATGTGACCATGTCATGTGATGAGAAACTCCATTATCCACCAACCAAGTCTCCATGGTGACCTGCCTAGAACAAAAAATATGCACCACTATGTCTCAAAGGATGACTCCCTCTCTTTCCTTCAACCCTTCAGCTCTGAAACCATGTCAATTTTCACATGCAACTCCATGTGACTAATTTCAGATCTGAAAATTTCTTCCTAGTGGTTCAATAACAAACCCTAGCTCATATCATTGAACAACTTTACACTGAAATTATGACAGAAAATTTATAACAGTGAAAACATCAAGATCATAGATAAATCATTTGCACATTTGAGAGACAATTTTCTCCTCTATATATGTTAATTTTTGAAGGAAAAAATCAGCCTTCTTTTCCACCAGAAAATCACCAAATCAGAGGACCAAACTTATCCTCACAATTTCATAAATTCAGCAACCAGTAAGCGAAAAATTTTCTCAAAATTTTCCAATCGACAAACCTTGCCACAGGTCACTTGTACGGCTCTTGACGTCGGCTTCTATAGGCTTTTCCCTTCACATGTGCGTAAAATATGCCCTAAAAATTCCTTACACGTGCAACCTGTTGTATGGATCTGTACGGTCTATTGTATAGACCTATACGGTTCGCATGTGTGGTTTGTACCACACATGTGACCTGTCTTCTCAATTTATCCTCTTCTCCACACATGCATCCTATCTCCTCTTGAACTGCAACCTTGCCTTCCACACATATGGCTTCTTTTCCCTACCAAGAACAAGACAAATAAGACCAGAAAAACCTAGGAAACATTCCCTAGGTGCAGAAATCCCCTTGTTAAAATCTCCATCCTCCTAGCACAAGTGTGTTAGAAGCCACTAATTAATTTTGATTCTTATCACAATCAAAGTCCCCACAAAAACATCACATCTTTCTATAGCTTCCATCACCCCCCATTTTGTAAATGTTTATATTTCTGAGTTTCGAAGCGATGATTGGATTAAAGCTTACCTCATTGAGTTTGTTTTGTTTGTTTGCATTTTTGTTTGTTTTTTTTTTAATTCATGAATGTAAGCATGAATTTAAACAGAAAACTTGGCTTGGTTTCAAAATCTTTTACCTTAAAAATATCGTTTTAAAAGTCACCCATAAGTGATTAAAATTCAAATCTTGTGAAATGGTTGATTAGTCCATTATCAAAATTTTTGTTTTATCATAGTTGTTATGAATTCAATGGTTCGATAGTTCATTGTTGAAATTTTTTGACGCATGAAAAACCTTGGTTAACTCTTGATATTCTTCTCATGAGTTTAATTGTCATATCATATTTCATGTAAATGTGTACAAGCATGTTGTACTTGTGTTTTCGCCTTACCTTGCTGGCCCAAAACATTAATGAAGTTATTCATTGTGCACATAGTGTTTTGTACTCTGTAGGTTTTGGCACTCATCGCGAGAGATGGTTTGGAATTCTATGAACCCTCTGGTTTTCGTTCTCCATAACTTTCATATCTGAATTATGATAGCACCCAGACTCAGCTATTTTTATGCCTTCACTTTCCGCCTAGACCTATTTCTGTTGCTCGTCCGTTGGAAACCTAAACCTATCCCGGGTGACTTCTGTTACATCCTTATCACAGTGGTAATGGCACCTGTAGTCCGTATCGAGCCAAATGGATTCCAAGCTTTTCTATCCCATGACGAAATTATTGACAACCTAAAGGCTCAGGGGTGGGATGTATTCCTCAAAACGTTTGAGGGCTATAATCTCCAGGTTGCAAAATCTTTTGCACAAACCTTCAATGGATTCAGAGCTAAGATTGGAGATATACAGTTGGAATTGACAGAGGATTTTGTGAGCAAAGAGATAGGGATCCCATCAAAAGGCGAGAGGTGGTTTAAGAATGCCAAAATAGAAGAGGTCTCATGGAGTTTATTTATGACCTCTAGTAAAACCACTTGTTGTATAAAAGGTATTCCTATCGCTCTGTTAAAACCTAGATGGCATAGTCTCCTTTTAATTCTGAAGTAGTTTGTTACATGTGAAGGCCGATATGGGATAGTATTTCTATACCATATTCGTTTTCTTATGAATTTCATAAGGTTTGAGATGGATATGTCTTTTTACCTGTTGATGAGTCCTTACAAGATGTCCAAGTGTTATAAACAACAGGGTATCAATTTGAGTTTGTTTCACGATGGACTCGTTAAGATATTTTTGGTTTATCACTTGTCGAAAATAGGTGACAACTGGGAAACCTTTCTGATGAGAAATGGCTTCACCTAGGCTGACACTATAGCCAACCCTCTTTTAATTGCAAACCCTAACCCGTACATGCCAGTAGTTGAAAGCCAGTTCGTTGATTCAATTGATGGACCAGAATTTATTGATGAAACCCCTCTAGATAAAGGATTACCATGTAGGTTTTCACCTAGAAGATCTCCAGAACAAGAGAATGTTGACTTAAAGGAAAACGATCCTCATGTGCCTGTGAACTATTCTAGTTTAAACGTTGATGTTAAATCTATTGTCAAGAATCTCTGTGAAGGAAGGAAACAACAGAGCAAGGATTTAAGTTTCAAGAATAAGAGTGTGGGTCGTCTGATTTCTAGAAAACTAAGAAATCGAAAGGATAATCATATGATATTGATCGATCCAATCGAGATCGATGAGTGTTCATATCATGAGATAGAAGATTTCTTGGCTCGAGAAGACCCAGAAAATCAGTGTTCCAGGAGAGAGGTTATCACCCATGTCGAACAATATGATTTCGTGACCAATTTACCCCTGTATCTTAAGTGTAAAGAAGGGTTTTTGAGTATCGGGCACGATCTGGAACAAACCGCAGGTAATATTGAAGCACCCCTTGTCGACCCTATTCCACATCGATCTTCCTTTTCCCCGGTGCATTGTGATAGGTGTCTCGACTGGATAGAGAGTTACTACATAGATGTTCCACTCTTACAGGCCTGAATTAAAACCTTGACTGCTCAAAACGCTATGTTGAAACAAGAGAACCTTGATCTCAAGGCACATACAGAGAGGGAAAATAAATGAATCAAGAGGGCTAGAAATATAATCATAAAGAACACGACCATTTTTAAATCAATTATAAACTCCGAACTGTCAGATCCCTCTTTGGCTAATTTTTAATGGTAAAACATTTTTTTTTTATTTCATTCAATTCTGTTATAAAAAAAAATGGAATAAGTAGATTTCATTTTTGATTTCATTTGCTAAAAATAAGACTAGATACAGAATCTATGATTCTGTAGCTAAGTCTCTTTTGAATAATTAGTAATTGTTTTTTCTAATATATCAAATCGGTTTTTCTATTCTCGGGAAATGGAAGATTGTGTTGTTGATTGCTTGGAGCAAAAAACTTTCAATTATACATTCAAATGTTTAGTAGTTTCTCCTTTTTTATGTTTTATCAAACTTTGGTTTAATTTTGAACAAACCAACTCTTGCATGAGTGGTTACTATTTTCGCTATTTTTGTAATATTACCCAATTTTTGTGGATTCAACTCTATCTTGTGTGATATGAGCATTGGAATCCTGAAGTAGTTTAAATACTGTTCATTCTCAGTAGTAAGGGGACCTTTTTTGGATGCATTATGGACATGTAAATTTCAAGACTGTATGGACAAGTTGCTCACACCTCGGCTTTAGACCAGCATGGCGTTGTTCCATTACATTTTGCCTTTTATATTATGGAATGTTAATATGTTATACAACTTTAGTCTTATCAGCATATAATATTTCATTTTGTTCAGCACTTTAAATTATGTCTATAATTTGTCGTTCATATATTACATCTGTAATCATTATTTCATTTAAGTATCATTGATTTATGATTTGATGTTAAGTGATGTATTAAATGAATGTTTTATATTAAAATTTCTTTTACTATAAGTATTCATCATCACGAGATCACTAGATCTATATGTTTATTACTCTGCTCTTATATTTTTAAAATACCTTTGAGTTTACTCTGGGAATGTTAGTACATGTCTATCACAGGTTTTCCTCACATGCAAGATAACAGGGAGTTTGAATTGTGCAGAGACATAAAATCATTAGTTGATTAATATCAGGTTAGTTTACTCGTATTCTATTCATGTTATTAGTTTATTTATTAATGAAATAAGAATAGTTTAAATTGGCTTTGACTGTTATTCTGTTCTTGTTTCAATTATGTTTTATTAGTATTTTTGAGTTCTTAGATTTTAAATTATTAAACAGAAAATATAAAATGTATGTGCTTTCTTTATCTACTTCATAAACAATTGCAAAAAACATTGATTTTGCAAAACATCCACCCAAACTTGCAAATTGTAAATACTTTGTTCATAATCACATGCTCATGTTTCTGCTTTAACACTTGTAAATAATTAAATTCATGTACATAGTATTGTAGTTTCTTTTAGATTAGTTTCTTTTCTTTTTTGGCGTTCTAGAATTTTTAGTCGGCCAACGGAGCCATTAAACCCATCAGGTCATCTAACTCCAAATGGCTTGGGTTATTTAGACAACCACGGTCTGGATTTGACCTTCCAATTGATGGTGTGTCATTTACGCCCGTCAAAAAATGGCGCTAGAAGGATGGCTTGAATTTAATTGATGGCACGTGGAGGTCGCAAGACTCCTCCCCCACACACTTGCTCTCCTGTCGTAATGCGTATTCACTCAGACAATAACGTTACAATTGAAACAGAAACTACCTCAAATGATAACTCTGATATTCTCATTGAACCAGTGACACCAATTCCTCAAGGGGCCGACGTCCAAGAAATTTTTTGTCAGTCACTCATAAGAACGCATAGTGCCTTAGCCCGTATCAAACAACCTAGTAGGCAACTTAATCAACCCCTTGATTTCTCGGATATCCGAGAAAAACTTCAAGGCACTGGTCTGCTCCAAAACCCGTTAGGTGAAAATACTACCAATCCTACTGAAACGCCTATCCTTGGAGCCGGAGGATCTGGTATTCCACCTTCCCCACTTAATTCATCTCCATCCTCTTCAGGAGGAGAGTCTTCAGATGAAGGCAATTCTTCATCAAAACCATCACAACCTTCAACACCACCAACTCCCATGGAAAACCAAAACAATCATGCCAGACCTTGGTTCGATCAAGATGTTGTGGTTGTACCCAGACCCCAACACCCATTACCGAAACACCCGGAGAAATGGCTGCCCAAATTTGATCCAGATTCAAAGCAGTCCACTGAGGATCACATCAAAAAAATTATGTTGCCCATTAGACTCCGGAGTGTTGAACACAAGGATGTAGTATGAATATTATTCCCTTATACTTTTGAGGGAAATGAATCCACATGGTATTTTTCTCAACAGCCCCAAACCATTGTCTCTTGGGACAAGTTTGAAACTTGTTTCTTGGAAAATTTTGGAGATGATAAATCTCTGGAAGTCTTGGTTATGGAACTCTCCAGCTTAAAAATGAATCCTAAGGAAAAAGTAAAATATTTTAACCAAAGATTTCTTACTTTAAAGAATAAAATCCCTGCAGATTCAATGGCCGCTGAAAGTTTAATCCTTTCATATTATGCTAAATCCTTTCACAATAATATAGCCATATGGGTTAAAAGGTATAAAAAGAACACATTGCTTGAAGCCTTTGAGGAGGCAAGTCAGATTGAGAAAGATATATTGAGCCTGAAAGATAATCTTAATAGTGAAGTTGAAATAGCTTCATCCTCCAAGAAGAAAATAGAGATTCTCACTAGGCCTCCTCAAACTAAAAATCAACTAGAAACTTTAGACTTACAAAGCTTGTAGAAATCTTTCCAAAAAATTTCCAACCAGGTTGTTGACTTGAAGAGATCAGCCGAGGAGGCATCCACAAGCAAAGGAAGTTTTAAACCTCCTTTCAAAAAACCTTTTCCTCCCAACCGGCCAAACCCGACCATAGAAGGTCTAAACTTCGAAAGTTTATAGTATGCTTTGCAAACCATCTTAGAAGAACATGATAATTATTCTTATGTCCCTCCTGAAATTTCTAAATATGTAGTTGAGGAAGAAGTACCATAAGAGGAGGAATCATCCCCCACTGTCTTCGGTCACTTCTTGGATAGTATCTTCCAAGCAAATTTCAAAATTGTTCACCCCTACAACATAAGAAGCAAAACGCAAAACAAACCCCCTTCTGAAGTGAGTAAAAATGTGTTTCCAAAATAGTCAAAGCAAACTAAAATTAAACAAATATTAGCAACCCTAGTTTTAGAATACGATTTAATTTAGGATCTGAAAAAATTAAGGGCTAATATTTATGTTTTTGAACTGCTGAAATTTCCCCTTATTTTGCAGAAAATGCTTCAGAGCATTACTGAAAACAACAAAATGAACGATTCTAACAGCAAGAAATTAACAGAAATTGATTCAAACGTAGCTAAGAATGTTGCGACTAAAAAGACATCTCAACCTCCAAACAAAAGGGACTTAGCAGAAAAAACTGTAGCAAATGTAGATAAAATTGTTTTAGGGATAGCGGAAAAAAATCAGCAGAATTCTGTTGTCAACACTCGAAAAAATGTCCCGTCTTTTTTGTTAACATTTGAAATTTTTAATAGGAATGTACATAATTGTATGGTCGATTCTGGTGCATCGTCAAACGTGATGACTCTATTTGTGTGCCAAAAAATTAATGCAAAAGTTAAACCTTCTGATCTCAAAATCATTCAGCTAGACCGAACAAACGTTAAAGTAATTGGTAAGCTTAAGAATGTTTTGGTTAGATTATCTCCCAATCCTAAGGTTCATCAGATAATTGACATTATCGTTGTTGATATCCCTGAAGTTTATGGTTTGTTTTTAAGTAGGGATTGGTCAGAACAGCTGCATGGTTACTTTGCCACAGATTGGTCTCACTTGTGGCTGCCTGAAAATGGACAACCCAACAAAATCAAGATAAACAGAGAACGTTATCTGAAGCATACTGTAACGGATCTAAATGATCCAAAAGAACCTTTTGTTACATCTGCAAACTCATTTGAAACGTAGGGAATGAATACCTTCTTTGGTAATTTCATGACTGAAATTTCTTCTATTACTGATCCTGGGCAGCAATCAGAAGTTATGACCTATACTCAGACATCAACCTTGCCAAGTATGCCAAGTATTGTTGACGATGCACAAATCTGGTCATTATACTTTGATGGATCCAAATCCAAAGAAGGAGCAGGTGCAGGTTGTGTACTCATCGATCCTGCAGGAAATAAAACTTTTATCGCTTGTCGTCTAAAGTTTGAGTGCACTAATAACACCGTCGAGTACGAATCACTTCTACAAGGACTTAGGAAAGATTTGGATATGGACGTGCAGAATTTGATGGTATTTGGTGATTCGGAAATCATGTTCAAGCAGGTAAGAAATGCCATACACTTCTTATCACCACATCTGAAGAGCTGCCAAGTTGAGGTATGGAGTTTGATACAAAAAAATTCATCATTCAACATAAATTCCATTCCTAGATTAAGTAATTCAGAAGTTGATTTATTGGCCAATGTTGCTTCTAAACTATTTCCCATTGAAGTTCTTTCCCCTAATGCGTTTTCGATTGAATTTTTGTTCAGACCGTCGATCCCGGATAATATTACAAATTGGAGAGTATTCGATGATGACCAACATATTATCAACTTTCTGCATATGGAAGACACCTTCCAAGGTGCATTCATTGATGAAGGAACTCATGATGAGAACCTTTGGAACTTCACGGTAATATCTTATCCTCGATCTCCTGAATCAACATCCGACCTGGTAAACTCTATCCCTAGATCTGTCATAAGATTAGAGAAATGTTATGATTTGCATGATAAATTAAGGGGGGGCGATAAATTGTAAAACTAATAGTTCGTCTTTGATTTATGAAACGGTTAATTTAGGCACAAAAGATAACCCTCAAAATATTAACTTGGGAAAGGGATGCTCCGAGCAAGAAAGATCCTCTTTTATAAATTTATTTAAAGAATTTAAAGACGTTTTTTCTTTGATGTATGATGACTTGAAAACATTTGACCCTAACATCATACAACATGTTATTCCCATGAAACCCCAGAGTCATCCTTTTCAACAGAAATTAAGTAATATGCACCCTAAACTAGAACCCACTGTTAAAAAGGAACTAAACAAATTACTAACTGCAAAGATAATTTTCCCGGTTAGACACACACAATGGGTGTCTAATCTAGTCCCTGTAAGGAAGAAAAGTGATGAAATTTGTGTTGGATCATTGAGAGGGGGGGGTGAATCAGTAATAACGTAATTATAATCCTTTTTATATCAATGTAGAATTATTATCCAATAATGAGCAGTAATAAATAAACAATCACACACATACATAGTACACCAGTGTTTTACATGGAAACCCAAATCGAGAGAAAACCACGGAATGCTTTTTCTTATATGTCTTGAAAAATTACATTCATTGGAAGCACCAACTTCCTTTGTTTTCCAGCTGCAACTGGAAGGAGGCTCCAACCCCCTAGTTTCTTAGGCTACAACCAGAAGGAGGCTACAACCCCCAATGTTCTCCGGCTACAACTGGAAGGTGGCTACAACCACCTGTCCTTGCCCCGTCCTGCCACCCTGAAGTAGAAGTAGAATGATGGAACCANTGTCACACTATCACTGTGAGATATACCACTGTAAACCTGTACCAATAAATCTGAACCATGCATCAACCATGCATCAACCTGTACCTCAACCTGTAATCAACCTGTACCACAAAAAAGTGCATCAACCATGCACCAACTTGTAATCAACATGTACCATCAACAAGTGCATCAACCATGCACCAACCTGTAATCAACCCGTACCATAAACAAGTGCATCCAAAAATGTGCCAAGTATGTACCAATCATGTTTCAACTACTCATCAACTATGACTCATCAATATGTACCAACATCATCAACTATACACCTCATGTATGTGCACCAACTCATCAACTACTTGCCTCAACCATGTACTCAACATGTACCTCAACCAAAAGCCCTCATCAATTTCATCATCCAAATCTGATTTGTAGCTCTGTAATAGACCTGGTGTATATGATCACATTCCTGCAAACCTTCCTTAACTTTAAAAACAAGAGACTAG
>ML779961.1:251035-263106 GCA_009831015.1 Picea engelmannii
AAAGACTATCTCTGCTAGATGGTTTTTCAGGATACAACCAGATTCTTATGTCTCCCTCAGACTAGCTTAAAACCACCTTTCGTACCCCATGGGGCACTTATGCCTATAGGAAAATGCCTTTTGACTGATAAATGCCAGTGCCACTTTTTAGAGAGAAATGGATATTTCTTTCCGTGGCCTCATTAACCAGTCAATTGTGGTATATCTTGATGATGTCATTGTCTTCTCTCAAAACAAGAAAGATCACTTGTCTCACCTCAGGGCTGTCCTGGAACGATGCCGCAAGTTCGTCATATCTCTCAACCCTAAGAAATTGGTCTTTGCAATGGAGCAAGGTAAACTGCTTGGATTTATCATGTCTAAATATGGAATGATTATTGACCCCGAAAGAACCCAAGATATCGCTAAAATCCCCCCTCCTTCTTCCAAAAAAGCCATGCAGTCCTTTTTGGGCAAGATTAATTTCGTCAGAAGGTTTGCCCAAGTTTCTCAAAAATGGTAAGACCATTACAGAATTTAATTAAAAAGGATGTTTTGTACCTTTGGGGACCACAAGAAAGTCAATCTTTCGACTCAATTACAAAAGAGATAATAGAATCCCCTTCCTTGATGAGTCCCGATTTTTCTCAGGATTTCACTCTTTACACCTTTGCTTATGACTGGTCTTATGTTGTTGTGTTAACGCAGAAAAACGTTGAAAGTAATGAGATACCCATTGCCTTCATGAGCTCAGCTTTCAAAGGAGCAGAGCTTAATTATCCAGCAGTAGATTAGCAATCATATGTTGTTTTCAAAGCAGTGAAACACTTTTGGTCTTACCTGTTGAAATCCAGAACCAAGGTTATTGTTCCTTACCCTACTGTGAGAAACCTATTAGTACAAAAAGAGTTGGGTGAGAAAAGGGCAAATTGGATGACTTCGTTACAGGAATATGACCTTGAAATAACCCTTGCACAAATTGTTAGAGTTCAAGGCCTGTGTAAACTGGTGGTTCATTCAGTTGAAGAGAAAGAAAGCCAAATAAACACATCAACTGTCAATCAGCCTGACGAAAAATAGATCATCTATGCACAAGTTGTTGCCAATTCCTAGTATGAGAACATTAAATTTTATTTGACACATGGATCTGCTCCCTGTAATCTTGATCCTAAAAACAAAGGAGCACTTAGGCTTAAATCCACATCTTTCCAGTTAATAAATGATGTATTATTTCGAAAGAACTTTGATGGTGTTCTTATGCGTTGTTTAGAAAAGGAAGAGTCAGAAAAAGTGCTATATGAACTTCATGCAGGAGAAGTCAGTGGTCATTTCAGTGGATATACCATTGCCCACAAAGTTCTAAGAGCTAGGTACTATTGACCTACCTTGTTTAAAGACGCCTATGTGTTGTGTCATAAATGCATAATCTGCCAAAAGGCTGCAGGACAGGTGAAAAAGGCAGCATTCCCTTTGCAGCCTGTT
Source organism: Picea engelmannii (assembly GCA_009831015.1). NCBI lineage: Eukaryota > Viridiplantae > Streptophyta > Pinopsida > Pinales > Pinaceae > Picea > Picea engelmannii. Next base: position 252,497 of record ML779961.1, read on the forward strand.
ACTGTAGATTCCTCTTTTCAGCAATGGGGCCTTGACATCATAGGACCAATTAATCCCTCTTCTTTGCAGCAGCACAAGTATATCCTTACAGCAACGGATTATTTTACTATATGTTCTAAGGTTGTACCTTTGAAAGTGGTGAACACAAATCAGGTAGTATATTTCCTTGACTCCCATATCATCACTCAATTCGGCGTCCCCGAATGTCTGGATTTTGATAATGCCTCTTACTTTTCATCCCTTTATATGAACATTTTTTGCTCTGGAAAAAGGGATTAAACTGAAGTATTCTGCTAGCTACTACCCTCAAGGAAATGGCCTAGCAGAATCAACGAACAAAAATTTAATCAAGATTATTAAAAGGACAGTTTTAGAAAATCACAAGAAATGGCACAATGCACTGTATAATGCACTTTGGGCTGATAGGGTAACCCCAAAAGCATCTGTTGGTAATTCCCCTTTCTTCCTCGTCTATGAAAGAGAATCAATTCTCCCTCTGCATGTTTTACTTCCCTCCCTGCAACTGTCGCAGAAATTTCAAGAAGAAGAGTGCCCTCCTCTAGAAAATCGAATAAATGCCTTATTAAAAATGGAGGAAGTGAGAACACAAGCAAAGAAGAAAATGGATCAGCATCATCAAATTGCAAAAATTTGGTTTGATTCAAATTCTTCTTTAGATAGGAATTTCAATGTCAGAGACTTGGTTCTCAAGTGGGACAAAGCTCACGAGGGAAAGGGGGAACACACCAAGTTCCAGAATCTATGGTTGGGACCATTTGTAATTTCTGAAAAATTGGGTCCCAGCTCTTTCCGTCTGCATAATTTGGAGGGACAACTAGACACTTTCCCAGTGAATGGCCAAGCTCTCAAAAGGTATTTCACCTAATGATTTCATATCCACCCCTTTGTACATATTTTTAATTTTCTTTTCTGGTTTTAGTTTTGGTTATTTTCATTTTGCTTGATTTTGATTTGTTTTCAAATAATTGTGTCTGAGTCACCATTTCATTTGTGGAAGGGAAACCATAATTTTTCATTCATCAGTAGCAGTTGATGACTCCTCAAAGCACCAGTGCTGTAAATACTAAAACTTAGATCGGCAGAAGTAAATTTATGTTCAAAACAGTGTTCCTGGTGTCTCATTAAAATTACGAGAGGATACGATTATCATTAATAAAACTCTTAACGTTGTCCCTGTTTTAAGGAAAACAACTCAATTATACCTTCATGTCCTCGAGATGGTTTCTTAACTGAAATCTAAGTGTTCATATTATGATGAAGGTCATCAAGCAAGAAAATAAGTTGCAAAGGATCAAGTTTTGTTTTCAAAATATGAGATTTTTCAGTATCACCCCGCTCTCTTGAATATCATAAAGTTTCTGCAAATTTATAAACAAATTCTAGAGAGTTGAAAGCACTGCAAGGTGTGGGAAGTGTTTGTAAACCCACCAAGACACTTAACAGGTCCGCTGGTAGTGGGTAAATGCATGCATGATACCAAGGAAACTTCGTCGGGGTACTGAATAGGCCTACTGGCAGCGAAGCAATGTTGACTTTAAGAAAATTTTCAGGTATGTCTTTTGAGTTGATCAAAAGTAAAGATGTTCTTTATCATGAATGGACGACTCTTAGATAGGACAGAGGTGTTAGAGTGGGTTAAATGACATCCCTATCAAGGCTATGGATGCCTGTTGGAAGCAATGGCCCTATCAACAGTATCGGAGTAGGTTGCATAAACATCGTGTCACTCGTAATCAAGATTTGATACCAAATTGCATTTTTGACAAAAATACATCTGATGCTAAACTATGTTATTTTCTGAGTTGTGATCAAAATGCTTGACTTGTTGTGAACTATTTCTAAACATTCATTTAATTTGATTCACCCTAACATGAATTTTTTGGTGATGCAGAGATAACTGCTTCGCCCAGTACATCGCCATTGTTGGCAGCCACTAATTAATTTTGATTCTTATCACAATCAAAGTCCCCACAAAAAGATCACATCTTTCTGTAGCTTCCATCACCCCCCATTTTGTAAATGTTTATATTTATGAGTTTCGAAGCGATGATTGGATTAAAGATTACCTCATTGAGTTTGTTTTGTTTGTTTGCATTTTCATTTGTTTTATTTTTAATTCATGACTATAAGCATGAATTTGAACATAAAACTTGGCTTGGTTTCAAAATCTTTTACCTTAAAAATATCGTTTTAAAAGTCACCCATATGTGATTAAAATTCAAATCTTGTGAAATGGTTGATTAGTCCATTATCGAAATTTTTGTTTTATCATCGTTGTTATGAATTCAATGTTTCGATAGTTCATTGTTGCAGTGTTTTGACGCATGAAGAACCTTGGTTAACTCTTTATATTCTTCTCATTAGTTTAATTATCATATCATCTTTCATGTAAATGAGTACATGCATGTTGTACTTGCATTTTCGCCTTACCTTGTTGGCCCAAAACATTAATGAAGATATTCATTGTGCGCATAGGGTTTTGTACTCTGTAGGTTTTGGCACTCATCGCGAGAGATGGTTTGGAATTCTATGAACCCTCTGGTTTTTGTTCTCCATAACTTTCATATCCGAATTATGATAGCACCCAGACTCGGCTATTTTTATGCCTTCACTTTCCGCCCAGACCTGTTTTTGTTGCTCGTCCATTGGTAACCTAAACCTATCCCGAGTGATTTCTCTTACATCCTTGTCACAATGGTAATGGCACACGTAGTCTGTATTGAGCCGAAGAGATGCCAATATTTTATATCCCATGACAACGCTATTGACGACCTAAAGGCTCGGGGGTGGGATGTATTCCTCAAAAAGTTAGAGGGTTGTAATATCCAAGTTGAAAAATATTTTTCACAAACCTTCGACAGCTTCAGAGCCAAGATTGGAGATATATAGATGGAATTGACAGAGGATTTCATGAGAAAAGCGACAGGGATCCCATCAAAAGGCGAGAGGTGGTTTAAGAATGCCAAAATAGAAGAGGTCTCATGGATTTTATTCAAAAGGTATTCATATCACTTTGTTAAAACCTAGATGACATAGTCTTCTTTTAATTCTGATGCAGTTTGTTACGTGTGAAGGCCGATATGGGCTAGTATTTCTATACCATATTCGTTTGCTTATGAATTTCATAGGGTTTGAGTTGGATATGCCTTTTTACCTATTGATGAGTCTTTACAAGATGTCCAAGCGTTATAGACGACAGGGTATCAATTCGAGTTTGTTTCACCATGGACTCGTTAAGATCTTTTTGGTTTATCACTTGTCGAAAATAGGTGACAATTGGGAGACCTTTCTGATGAGAAATGGCTTCATCCACGCTGACACTACAACCAACCCTCTTTTAATTGAAAACCCTAACCCGGACAGGCTAGTAGTTGAAATCCATTTCATTGATTCAATTAATGGACCAGAATTTATCGATGAAACCCCTCTAGATAAAGGATTACCATGTAGGTTTTCACCTGGAAGATCTCCGGAACAAGTGATTTTCGAATTGAAGGAAAAAGATGATCATGTGCCTGTGAACGATTCTAGTTTAAACGTTGATGTTAAATCCATTGTCAAGAATATCCATGAAGGAAACAACAGAGCAAGAATTTAAGTTTCAAGAATAAGAGTGTGGGTCGTTTGATTTCTATAAAACTAAGAAATCGAAAGGATAATCATCTGAGCTCGATCGATCCGATCAAGATCGATGAGTGTTCAGATCATGAGATAGAGGATTTCTTGGCTTGAGAAGACCTAGAAAATCAGTGGTCCAGGAGAGAGGTTATCACCCATGTTGAACAGTATGATTTTGTGACCAATTTACCCCAGTATCTTAAGAGTAAAGAAGGGTTTTCAGGTATCGGGAACAATCTGGAATAAACCACAGGTAAGATTGAAGCACCCCTTGTCTATTGTGTTCCACATCGACCTACCTTTTCACCGGTGCACTGTGATAGTTGTCTCGACTAGATAGAGTGTTACTACACAGATGTTCCACTCTTACAAGCCTGAATAAAAACCTTGGCTGCTTAGAACGCTCTGTTGAAACAAGAGAACCTTGATCTCAAGGCACATACAAAGAGGGAAAATAAATGAATCAAGAGGGCTGGAAATATAATCATAAAGAACATGACCAGTTTTAAAACAATTATAAACTCCAAACTGTCAGATCCCTCTTTGGCTAATTTTTAATGGTAAAACGTTTTTGTTTTGATTTCATTCAATTATGTTATAAAAAAATGAAATAAGTAGATTTAATTTTCGATTTCATTTGCTAAAAACAAGACTAGCTACAGAATCTATGATTTTGTAGCTAAGTCTCTTTTGAATAATTAGTAATTATTTTTTCTAATATATCAAATTGGTTTTTCTATTCTCAGGAAATGGAAGATTGTGTTGTTGATTTCTTGGAGAAAAAACTTTCAATTATATGCTCAAATGTGCAGTAGTTTCTCCCTTTTTATGTTTTATCAAACTTTGGTTTAATTTTGAACAAACCAACTCTTGCATGAGTGGTTACTATTTTCTTTATTTTTGTAATATGACCCAATTTTTGTGGATTCAACTCTATTCTGTGTGATATGAGCATTGGAATCCTGAAGTATTTTAAATATTGTTCATTCTCAGTAGTAAGGGGACCTTTTTTGGACGCATTATGGACATGTAACTTTCAAGACTGTAGGGAAAATTTGTCCACACCTCGGCTTTAGACCAGTGTAGCATTGTTACATTACTTTTTGACTTTTATATTATGAAATGTTAATATGTTATACAACTTTAGTCTTATCAGCATATAATATTTCATTTTGTTCAGCACTTTAAATTATGTCTATAATTTGTCGTTCATATATTACATATGTGATCATTATTTCATTTAAGCATCATTGATTTATGCTTTGATGTTAAGTGATGTATTACATGAATGCTTTATATTAAAATTTCTTTTACTATAAGTGTTAATCATCACGAGATCACTAGATCTGTATGTTTATTACTCTACTCTTATATTTTTAAAATACCTTTGAGTTTACTCTGGGAATGTTAGTACATGCCTGTCACAGGTTTTCCTCACAGGCAAGATAGCTAGGAGTTTGAATTGCGCAGAGACATAAACTCATTAGTTGATTAATCTCAGGTTAGTTTACTTGTATTCTATTTATGTTATTAGTTTATTTATTAATGAAATACGAACAGTTTAAATTGGCTTTGACTGTTATTCTATTCTTGTTTCAAATTATGTTTTATTAGTATTTTTGAGTTCTTAAATTTTAAATTATTAAACAAAAAATATAAAATGTATCTTATTTTTTTGTCTACTTCATAAACAATTGCAAAAAACATTGATTTTGAAAGACATCCACCAAAACTTGCAAATTGAAAATACGTTGTTCATAATCACATGCTCATGTTTCTGCTTTAACACTTGTAAATAATTAAATTCATGTACATAGTATTGTAGTTTATTTTACATTAGTTTCTTTTCTTTTTTTTTCATTTTACGATTTTTAGCCGGCCAACGGAGCCATTAAACCCGTCAGGTCATCTCACTCCAAACGGATTGGGTTATTTATACAACCCTGGTCCAGATTTGACCTTCCAGTTGACGGTGTGTCATTTACACCTGTCAACAAAGTGCTCACTCACTTATGCTAACTCCATTATGCACAATGATCAAATGTTACAATGACATATCTCCTTTATATACAAGTCCAATGAGTGAGTTTAGGAGCCCTTCCTAAACTCAACAATTAATTAGAATATATTTGTGTTCCTCTTTGTGGGTGTGAAACCACTACACAAGCCCACAAATTCCATCAACTTTACCACAAGTCCCTAGCCTCATCCCAAGGCCAATTTCACTGAAATGTAAATCTAATCTAGTGCCAACAAATATTCCCACATGCATGACACCTTGGCCTCTAGTGGGAATGCCTCCCGAAGCTACAAAAAATCAACACATCAAAGATAAGTTTCCTATTCTTGGCATTTATGAATTATTAGATGAATTGCATGGAACAAAATTTTTTACTAAGTTGGATCTTTGTTTAGGATATCATCGAATCAAAATGAGGCAGGAAGACATTCCCAAAACATCTTTTAGAACACATGAAGGTCATTATGAGTTTTTGGTTATGCCATTTGGACTTACTAATGCACCTTCAACATTTCAAAGCTTGAAAAATTATATTTTCAATGCCGCCCTTAGATGTGATGAACAGAGGTTGTTCATACAGAAAACATCCAATATAAATAGGATAGTACACAATAATCCATTAAGCATAGTAAATATATTTGAATAAGTATGAATAATATATGAGATGATATACAATGATGAATGTGCCAAATATATAGAGAACCTAAAGACACATATGGTGGCCATCCATGAAAGGATGTGTTCCTTAGATAATTAAGAACTATTATTGTTGTTGTTGTTGTTGTTATATATTTTTTATGTTACGTTTCCTTCCCCTTAAGAATGCTTTGTCCTCAAAGCATGATTAGAGAAAGACTTATCTCTTGTTCTAGCTCGAACAATATTCTCACGATCTTTTGTTTTTGTAGTTGCGACACTTTACAAAACAAAAATATATAATTTTTGAATTCCTGAAGTAATATGTTGCATCTTCTCGGGAGTGATCCATCCCAAATATACTTTCATGGAAACCTGTTTATATTTCGCTTGATCTTGTTGTTGGTTGTAATGATTCTTGTGATTTGGATGATGATAAGGCATCCTAATCTCTTGTGAATTTTATTTGATAGAACTTTCTTCAACTTTTGATGCTTCTAGTGATTTAACTAGATCATTTTTTGTTCCTTTTTTTTAAGTTTGGATATCTTTAACTGGGAGCTTTTCTATTTCAACATGGTCAGTCATTGCTTCCTTACTCGTGACTTGTTCTAACTTTTCTTTATGTGATCTCTTTTTGTTCTTCAACTTCTTGATTTGTGAAACCAAACTTTGAGTATGGTTCTTTAAATGACAATTCTCTTCATCTTTCTCTAACAATTTTTTAATGATATTTTGATTAGTTTGTTCGAACTTTTGATTTTGATCTTTTAAGCGAGAGATTTCTTGATTTCATTCTAGTTAGGTCTTGTCATATTTTTTTCTCTCGGCTTTAATTTGTGCATGCAACTCCTCATTATGTTCTCCTTGGAAAGAATATAATTTACTATGAATTTTCTCCAAGACAACTTCATTTTGTAAATTTATATTGGTCTCTTTATAATATGCTAGTTTGTCTTCCAATTTCATGTAGTCGTTTTGATCTTTTGTTAGAATAAATGCTTTTCAAAAATTTGTGCAATTAAAATTTGGATTTCTAAAGGATTATTGATAATTAAACTCCATTGCACAAAATGGACATTTTGCCAAAAATGTAGGATTATTTGTAGTTGTCATAGTTCACTTTGTACTTCTTCGAAACTAAGTAAATGTGTAAATGTATTGAATGCAAAATATCCTTGAAAAAATTTTAATAAGAACTCTTTAAACTTTATCACTTTCCTTTTTAATATTCTTAAAATCATTTTCTATATACTTCATTTTTCCACTTACAAATACTTCACCAATTAAAAATTTTAAATATCTTAGAAGCCTTTAAATACTCCTTTTTACACTCTTATGTATTTGTTAGCAGCGGCTAGGGCTCAACAAACCCCACCCTATGTTTCATTTTCATATACATATAAGGTATGGAATACCATGGGCCGGTAAATCTCCAAAGGTAAAATAAAATATTCACTTTTCCTCTTCTTTGGAACTTTTTCTTTTAAATTACCTTTTCTTACCTTTTAAATGATAATTAACTTAACTAATGTCTAATGTGAAAGTTTTCCTTCAAACTTCTTGGTGTGCACTTATACTTCTTCATGTGCACTTTAAGAAAACCTTTTTCTTTTTTTTTCTTTTTTTTTAATATTTTTTTTTCTTTTCCTCTTCTTTTTTTTTCCTAATTTCTTCTAACTTTGCAGCCGGAATAATATTTCATAGCCTAGTAATTTTATTTTTTTTATCTTTTTATTTGCAGTGGCAGATTATAATTCTTTCCTTCACGTAAACTTGTGTGGTGAATGGCCAAGGGCCGCTTGTGGTCAATATGACCCGAAGATCAAAGAAACTCTAAATGTTTTTCAATGTGGCTAGAAGGCTATATGGCCAATGGCCAGGATCAGCAACAAAGTTCTGATACTAATGTAATGAAGATAGGTTATTCATACAGAAAACATCCAATATAAATATGATAGTACACAATAATCCAAATAAATATATTTGAATAAGTATGAATAATATATGAGATGATATACAATGATGAATTTGTCAAATATATAAAGAACCTAAAGGCACATATGGTGACCATCCGTGAAAGGATGTGTCCCTTAGATAACTAATAACTATTCATTATTGTTGTTGTTGTTGTTGTTGTTGTTGTTGTTGTATGTTACATTAGAAAATTGGTGTTACTATTTTTTTATGACATACTAATCTACAGTAAATATTGGGAAGAGCATGTACAACATGTTGACAAAGTATTACAACTATTGGAAGAGAAACGACTTTATGCAATTCCTTACAGTGTGCCTTTGGGGTTCAAGAAGTGGAACATTTGGGTCATATTATATCTCATGAAGGGGTAAAAGTGGACCCTAACAAAATTAAAGCTATGAGGGAATAGTCATTTCCAAAATCCTTGAAGAAACTTGGAGTATTCTTAGGATTGACGGGATATTACCACAAGTTTGTCAAGAACTATGGTCAAATAGCAGCACCTCTAACAACATTCATGTTAAAGAAGGAATCATTTATGTGGACTGAAGCAACAACCAAAGATTTTTAAAAACTTAAGGAGGCTATATGTAAAACTATCGTCCTGTCCATGCCTAACTTTACAAAAACATTTATTGTGGAGTGTGATGCCTCGGGCCATGGAATTGGTGTAGTGATAATGTAAGAAGGAAGGCCCCTTTCCTTTGAAAGCAACGAACTTAAAGGGAAAAATTTATTCAAACCCATTTATGAAAAAGAAATGTTTGTCATACTACATGTATTTCAAAAATGGCACCCTTACCTAATAGAAGACACTTAAAATTAAAATTAAATCATGAGAGTTTGAAGTACTTCTTGGAGTAGTGATTATCTTCAGAAGAGAAACAAAAATGGGTTACAAGGATGTTAGGTTATGACTTTGAAATTATATACAAAAAAGGAAAACATAATGTTGTGGCAATTGCCCTTTCAAAGAAAGAAGAAGAAATAGAAGGTTCATTATGTACTATTTCTATTCCACAATCTGATTGGGTGGAAGAAGCAAGGATAGAATAGAAGCAATATCAAGAGGTAAACAAGATCGTTCAACAACTACAAGAGGACTCCAATTCATTAGATAATTGTGTATGGAAAATGATTTTCTATGGTATCATGATAGGCTATATTTATGTAAGAATTCCCAACTCAAACAGAAGGTCCTTCTGGAATCACACACTTTTCCTATAGGAGGACATTAAGGATTTAGGAAAACATACGATAGGATCAAGAAGAATTTCTTCTCGGAAGTTCTTAAAACCGATTTTCAAAATTTTGTGTCTGAATGTTTGGTCTATCAACAAAATAAAGGAGAAACAATCAATATGTCAGGTCTCCTACAACCATTAGTTATACCAAGTCAACGTTGGGAATAAGTTTCAATGGATTTCATTATAGGTTTACGAAAATATGAAGGAAAAACCGTCATCATGGTAGTAGTGGATCAACCGACAAAGTATGAAGATTTTTTCTCTCTTTCTCATCCTTTTAAAGAAAGTACATTAGCCATAACATTTATGGAAACAGTTCAAAAGCTACATGGAATCCCCAAGATTATTGTAAGTGACAGAGATCCAATTTTCATTGGAAATTTTTGGACTGAATTATTTTATTTTTTGGGTACTCATTTGGCTCACAGCTCATCCTACCATAGTCAATCTGATGGGAAAATTGAGATTGTGAATAAATGTCTAGAAAGATATATTCATTTCTTTGCATCTAAAAAACATACACAATGGATCAAGTGGTTGACCTTGGCATAATGGTGGTACAACACATCCTTCCATAAATCATCAAAAATATCCCCATTTTTTGCACTTTATGGATATCATCCTCCATCCATCACATCACCATTGAAATGTATTGCAAAGGTTCAAGCAATGGAGGAACACATAGGGCACCAAAAATAAGTTCTCAAACTATTGAAGGACAACCTGATTATGGCACAAAATAGGATGAAACAACAATCTGATCAACATCATAGTGAAAGGAAATTTGAAGTGGGGGATTGGGTATTTATTAGGATGCAACTTGTTGAATGCCATATGTTTTCCCTTCTTTCCTCTCGTTTTCCTTTTATGACTTTTCCCCTCCCATAAAATTTATTTGCCATATATCATACACCTCCTAAATCCCTCTCTTTGTTTCATCTTGATTACCATATGTTAAGAACCAAATATCAATATAGCATAGAAAAACCTCAGAAAAAGTACTCAACGCCTTGAAAAAGAGATAATTTCAGATAATAAGCCTCTTCGAGGGGGCAACCTCCTTTTACCCCACTTAAATGTTCAAGTAC
>ML779961.1:286448-300493 GCA_009831015.1 Picea engelmannii
ACTTAACACATAATTTTATCTTGCATATTTTAACACATGGAGCAAGGTCCTGTAAAGTTTATTTTAATGAAGTAGAGGGTGCTTGCATAGCATAACAAGTCAGCCCACTATTTTCAGATCAATGAAGTATATAATAATTTTGTGTCTCAATTCAATAATTTACTCTTTGGAGATGATACCTCCAAGATTTATTTGGAAGCATCGACTTTTCTGAATGGAAAGGGAGTTCTCGAAAAATCGGATGATTATAACATCATCAGGATTTTTTGTTCTCACGAAAAACCTATATTTCTTCCCTACTATGTGCCTGACAAATTATTTATCATAGAGGTGGTGAGACAATACAAATTCTGATTTCATACTTTTTACGAAAAAAGGAAAAAGTAGTTTATCCCACTTCCTTAGAAGGTTGGCGAAATTCTCTTAAGAGGAATTTCCAAGATTGATGAGTATGCTTCCTATTTTGACCATTTTAACATGATATTCTTAGAACAGATCAAAGAGTTTGACCCTGATCACCTTTTTTTATAACCACATAACATCAATTGGGCTTAGCCATGCACTTATCAATGCACTTATATTGGGAGAAGAAGAGGGTGATAGTCACAACCCTCATTGATCCAAAAAGATCTTTTAAATGACAATGGTTGAGTTATTTAGCATGCATTAATTAACCATTTAGGAAGTTGAATGAAAGAGGAAGAATTATAGAAGAAACATAACAGCCATATAAACATATACAGATCTGAAATAAAGCATGGGGATCAGAAAACCATAAACACCAATGTGATAACGGAGTTCGGAAATCTCACCTACATCTCCAGGCCTTTGTCTCAGTGGGTGAGGCTTTATTATTTATGTTCAAATATTTAAAAGTACATCACAGCAGTGCCAGAAAGGCTACAAACTGATTTGTAGCCTATGCAAAATTTGTATGTTGAGGCCTATGCACATGTCTGTTTTGAGGATATTTTGATCATTTTTATTTTTAGGCTTTTCTGAGCCCTATTTGGCTTCTGGATCCAATTCTGGATCACTCATGTTCTAGAAATTGATAGAAATATTGGCAATATAGAGACCATTGTAAGCAACATAGAACATCACAAAGATATAGGAAAACCCTCTAGTGAAAAGAATGCTCAATCACCCACCATTTCCTACGGAAGTGTTTTACCTAAGATAAACCATCATCCTATAGTGGCCCAACAAAGAAAAACCCTGAGTAATAATTTAGGAGATAATGAAGAGAGAAATCCTCCTCAGGGAAACTTAGAAAACCCCCATAAGCTAACAGTTAAAAAGAAAAGAACTAATTCATAGCAAGTAGGAGGAGAACCAGACACGCCTGAAAATGATATCTTGTTGGATGACATGGACCTGGATGTTGATATCAAAAATATTTTCTTCCCAGACGAAGAATAACATGCTCAAGAAAATGTACAACGCTGATGGTGACAACCCCCCCTTCCTTCCTTTGGGGCTGGCTCAACCTCCCGGTCTAGGATCGTTCAATTCATTGAGTCAAATGAATCATTAGGCTCCTGATGGAACTGATTTCAACTTGACATAGGCACCTTTCCTTTTTCCTCGGCACCCACGATGTGGTACTTGCGGACCCTCTACTTAGCACCTTCAAATATTTCACCTACAAGCACTAGCTCTCGATGCTAGGCTTCCTTGTTGATTTGACCATGGACTACGACCATGGGCCAACTCCCCTCATGACCCCACGCTTCGGGAATTTTGCGCATGGCTTACTCCTTCTTCCCGATTTCTGAATTAGTGAATGCTTCAGGACCAAATCTACGGTCCTCGTTCCTCTTGCGATCAACGGTTGTGATCGAATCTCGAGTTTGCACTTCACGATTATTTTCTCCTTCTAACTCTGTCTCTTCCGGTTATGAATCAGCGATGCACTGATCCTTTGCCATGTGTCCTTCCAGATCCAACGGCCTGGATTTTGAAATTTCTCCTTGTGACTTCGCGAAGATCCTTATTTGCTTCCGGCAAACTTTTTGAAGCTCTTGCTCCCAAACTTCTTGATCTTCTGTCACTTGTATCCTCTTTGATGATGGGTGACTTCTCCATCTTAGATACTTCGGCAAGTCCTTGACTCCTTTGCACACTTAGTGCAATTTCACCTCTCGAGACTTAAGCTATTCTCGAAGGCTTTCTGTACTCCTTGCAGAAATCTCTGCAACTCTCCTGTGACTTTGCTCAGCTTGAAAACCTTCACAGTTCCAAGTTATTCTGTGAGTTTCTCGTGCCCTCCTGGAAGTTTCTCGGTCTACTTCCTAAGCTTATAATTTGAACTCACAACACCTTAGGCACACTCCTTGCACTTGGATCAGTTCTTTGGATGCTTATCACTTGGCCTTGTGGAAAGGTTTAAGGCATCTCCTTTCTTTTATCATTGCACTTCTTGCAAAACCTTCCTTCACCAGAATGTTCAGCAATTCTGGGGTTCTTTGACACCTTCAATCGTGTAGTTCCTGGGTATGCTCACGCAAGCTCAATTCCCTCTTGGCAGAGTATTCCAGAGTGTTCAGTAACTCTGAGTTGTGTTTTCTCTCACACGGTCTTTCTTTCCCAGGTATCTAACCACCTTGAAATTTCTCCCTGAGTCTATGAATTAATATTGTATGCCCTCCTAGAAGTTTCTCTCCTGAATCCATTGAGTTCAGACATGCACTCCTTGTGTCGGATTACATAGTTTTCCAACTCTGTCGTGCACTCCTTGCACTTAGCCTAGAGAACCAAACTTAAATCATCACACTCTCGGATAGAAAATTGTCTCTCTATCCCTGCAGACGATTTCTAACATTCATCTACAATTCAAATGCATGTAAATGACATTCATAATATGGCATCCATTGAACAAAAATGTAAAATAGGAAAAACTGTCATTTTCTATTAATCGTAGAATGCCAAATTACAATAGTGGAGTCCGAGTAGCAACTGAGTCTCGGCTCTCATCAACCTCCTACCTACCAAATGTCTCACCTTTGTAATAATCAACCAACCCCTACTTAGCTTACAATGCTAAAATTTATACAAGAGGGGCTCTACGAGCTTCCCTTACAAGCTAACTAATGGAGTCAAATCACCATCCCCAATGCTTATTGAAAGGCCAAATTACAATGATGGCTATTCTGCTCCAAATCGGACGCAGATCCATTTTGTTGTCAGCCTATTAATGACGACCTTATCTCGAGCTTTTGTGAGAGCACGATTTGGCTCTTCCATCTTGTCTTTAATTAATGCCTGGATCACGCCTTGGATTCTCGAGGTAAAATGAGAGGGTGGCACCTCTCCTTCCTTGAATGCGCACCACGCGTGTAGATTAGATGGCACGTGATGAGATGGAGCGATGCTCCTGCATCATACTCCATTGCAGAAAAAATCATGAGCTCATGCTCATGAGCTTTCCAACGTGGCTGAAATTCACATGGATCCCAAACTTTTTCCTGGAGCTGTCTCTCGACTCCTCTGATCCATTATTTATGTTCCTGCATCTTCCCCCCTGCTCGTGCAGGCTTTATTTCATCCAACTCCCTCTTGTTTACCAACTCCTCTGTCGACTCTGACATCAGCTTTTTTATCTTCTCAATCACTTCGTCTAGCTTCTCCATCGACCGGTTCTTCTGTTGCAGACTAGCTCGCTACACTCCCTCCTTGTCGATGGGTGAATCACAAGAAATTTGAATCCTCTCAAGAAATTTTGATGGCGAAACACCCCCCCCCCTTCCTTCCTTCATGGATGGTGCAACCTACCAATCTAGGATCGTTCAAGTCATCGAGTCGAATGACTCTTCGGGCAACTGATGGAACCAATTTCAACTTGACACAGTCCCCTTTCCTTTTTCCTCAGCACCTGCGATGTGGCACTTGTGGACCCTCTACTTAGCGCCTTCAACTCTTGTGCCTACAGGCACTAGCTCTCTGTGCTAGGTTTCCTCATTGATGTGACCACAGACTACGACCATGGGCCAACTCCCATAGTGACCCCGCACTTCAGGACTTTTATGCGTGGCTTACTCCTTCTTCCCAATTTTCAAATCGGTGAATGCTTCGGGACCAGATCTATGGTCTGCATTCCTCTTGTGATCAACAACTATGATCGAATCACGAGTTCAGACTTCACAAGTCTTTTCTCCTTTCGAATCTTTCTCTTTCGATCATGAATCAGTGATGCACTAATCCTTTTCCATGTGCCTTCTAGATCCGATGGCCTGGATTTTGAAATCGCTCCTCGAGACTTCACGAAGATCCTTGTTTTCTTCCAGCAAAATTTCCGAAGCTCCTACTCCCAAACTTCTTGATCTTATGTCACGTGTCTCCTCTTCAACGATGGGTGACTTCTCCATCTTCAAGACTTCGTCAAGTCCTCGACTCCTTTTCACACTTAGCGCAATTTCATCTCTCGAGACTTAAGTTGTTCTCGAAGGCTTTCTGCACTCCTTGCATAAATCTGTGCAACTCTTTTGTGACTTTGCTCATCTTGAAAACCTTCACATTTCTAAGTTCTTCTATAAGTTTCTCGTGCCCTCCTGGAAGTTTCTCGCTCTACTTCCTGAGCTTATAAGGTGAAATCACAATACCTTAGGCACACTCCTTGCACTTGGCTCAGTTCTTCGAATTCTTCTCACTCGGCCTTGTGGAAAGGTTTAAGGCATCTCCTTTCCTTTGTCGTTGAACTTCTTGCAAAACCTTCCTTCACCAGAATATTCAAAAATTTGGGGGTTCTTTGACACCTTCAGCCGTGTAGTTCCTGGGTATGCTCACGCAATCTTGATGCCCTCCTAGCAAAGTATTCCAGAATGTTCAGTGACTCTGAGATGTGTTTTCTCTCACACAGTCTTTATTTCCAAGTTATCTAACCACCTTGAAATTTCTCCTTGAGTCTGTGAATTAATATAGTATGCCCTCTTGTTAGTTTCTCTCCTGACTCCACTGAGTTCAGACACGCACTCCTTATGTCAGCTTATAGATTTTTCTAGCTCTGTCACACACTCCTTTCACTTAGCCTAGAGAACCAAACTTAAATCAACACACTCTCGGATAGAAAATTGTCTCTCTATCCCTGCAGACGATTTCTAACATTCATCTACAATTCAAATGCATGTAAATGACATTCATAATACAGCATCCATTGAAAAAAAATATAAAATAGGAAAAACTGTCATTTTCTATTAATGGTAGAACGCCAAATTACAATGGTGGAGTCCGATCTGCAACTAAGTCTCGGCTCTCATCAACCTCCTTCCTACCAAATGTCTCACCTCTGTAAGACCCAACCAACCCCTACTTAGCTTACAATGCTAAAATTTATACAAGAGGGGCTCTACAAGCTTCCCTCGCAAGCTAACTAATGGCGTCAAATCACCATCCCCAATGCTTATCGAAAGGCCAAATTACAATTATGGTTATTATTCTCCAAATCGAACGCAGATCCCTTTTGTCGTCAGCCTATTAATGGCGACCTTATCTCCAGCTTGTGCGAGAGAACGATTTGTCTCTTCCACCTTGTCTTCAATTAATGTTTGTATCACGCCTTGTATTCTCGAGGAAAAATGAGAGGGAGACACATCTCCTTCCTTGAATGTACACCACACGTGTAGATTAGATGGTGTGTGCTGAGATGGAGCGATGCTCCTCCATAAAACACATTTCTACAATTGTTGTCGAGGATGAAATTTTTTATGATGAAGAAACCTTTGTTGTATAGAACGCCTCATTTGATAAGGATTCAAATAAAATGGTTTTTGTATGGACCTTGAAGAGTAATAGGGGGAAATCACAGTCTACCATTGACACCCGAAACATGTTTCAATCAAAATTGTCTTCAATTCACAAGGTCACAGGGGACGAATTGGACTTTTCAATAGATAATATGTAAGAACAAAATGTTCGGATAAAATAAAAATTTAAATAATTGGAAGAAACCCTCATGCCTCCACCTATTTTGGCTACCCCAGTTGCCATGATTCAACCTGACATAAGTCTTCAATAAATTCCATAGTCAAGCTCTAGAGTTAAAGGAATTTCAAGTTTGCTTGTGGCCACTCAACATTTCGTCTAGGAAAATATAAAGAAAAGAATGTCATTAATTTTAGAATTATTGGACTTGGCAAAAATCTTTGCCTCTCTCGTCCTCAAAATCCATAATCCTAAAGAATATTTGAATGTAGATTTAAAGAATGATGAAGGATTTTGCATAGATGGAGTTGCAATGTTCGTAGCAAAGGTCTCAGTGATGACAAGCTAAAGAAGAAAACAGGAATATTTTCCCTCCCAGAGTCATGTGAAGCAATTAAAGGCATGATGGATCGAAAGATTTAATACATTAAGGGGATTATTGAGTCAATTAAATGACGTGTCACGAAAAAGGATGGAGGCATATGCAAAGATGTTGGCTTGGATATTTCTAGTAGCACCATCGAAGTTTCAAACCCTAAGCTAATATCTAGTTCAATGCTCATGACCCAACAGCAATTTGAAGAACAAATCAAAGGCCTAAAGAAAGCATCGATTGAAAATTTTGATAGCATAGTTGAGTTCACATATGATGACATTGATAGTTGGCTTGATGAGTATACTAATAAAAATGAAGATATTGAAAATATGTTGCAAAATTTATCTATCGACTATAGATAAATTGAGGACAAATTGTTTAATATCAAAGTGAAACAAGAAGTGATTGTTGCTCCATAATTAGGGATTATATTGAAGAGTGGTTAAAAAAGTCTATTGCCAAGATTTCTAAAATACCAATGGAAGCAGTTACAATTGGCCACCTAACTGCAACGAGAAAAGGTACAAAAGGCACATCAACAAGCAAGTAAAAAGAGAGAGAGTCCATCATAGTAAGTCTACATTGAATCACATGTTTCCCTCTTTATTAGATTTTCATCCAATCATACTTATTCTTTCATTAGAAAATCATAACTTAATTCTGATAACTTCTTTGTGTCTTCTTTCCAGATCCTATTGTTCGCATTCCACTCTGCCCCTTGCTTCTTCAAAAAATTTCTTGTAAATATTTTTTTATAGTCTACGGGAGCCCCAATCCCAGTCCATTTATGGACAAACACATTTAACTTCAAGCACTGTAATAGACATTATCATTTTGATAAATCCCAAAGAACTAATTTGGGATTATTTTGAGTATATTTTATAATTCTGAATCTTGAATATAAAGCATTTGAAATCATTCTATCAAAATCATTTTTTTGATCTTTATAAGTAATACTCTTTCAAATTTCTCTCGTGCGATAGACCATTTCCTTTTTATGTTGAATGTGATCAGATCTTTATTAAACTATGACGGATGTGAGGATATCTACATTTTTATTTTCTTCCATGTGTGATGTTTGAAGTTCTTGGTCCACTTCTCAAGAACCCCCCTCTTTATATATATATATATATATATATATATATATATATATATATCAGCATTTGAATTTTCTTGAACATTGAAGACTTGGACTCATGTTATTTGACATAGTCCTATATTATTCTTGATTTAAAATTTCAACGAAGATCATAAGACAAAGAGGAGTACCACCTCTCTAAAAACGCAGGAGGATTCATATTCTCGTGAGGTTGTCATTTCGGTTTTAACAGATTCAAACGTCAACATTTTTGGCAACTCCACTGGGGAGCGAATTTGAAAATTTGAAGTTGGTTTTACACCACTAATTCATATGACTTTTCCTCAACTGGACCAGCCCCGGTTAGAAATTGGGTTGCAAAACTAGAGAAGTATTATGCATCAGTTGTATAATATTGCAATAATAACAGTTGGAACTTGAGAAGAATTATAAATATCTTGGGAAACTCTTGTTCAAGAGGAAGAAAGGTAAATTATCTGAAGACAAAGAAGAGACGAAAGGAAATTTGAAGAGCACAAAGACAAAATAGGAATTGAAACTTGACAATCATAAAGGACCAATCACTAGAAGTAAGAGCAAGCAATTACATATCCTAGAAATTGAAGGGAATATTTTTTAATAAAATAAGAAACTTTTAGATATGGCTAATAGAGAATATATGCATGAAGAAAGACGAGAAGAAAGAGATGAAGAAAGATGAGAAGAAATGTGTGAGGAAAGATGTGATCCAAGATATAGAATTCCAAGAAGAAGAGTAAGAGACTCCCCCCTGAACCTTCGAGGAGAACAACATGAGCTCCCTTTTCTTCCTAAGGGTACTTTGAAGAAATTTTATGGATATGGAACGATTGATGTTAAAAGACATGTTAATTTATTTTTAGATGTTTGTAACTTCCACCTTATCGAACATGATGATATAATGGTAAGATTGTTTCTCCAAACTCTGTTTGGCCAAGCCTAGGAATGGTACACATCATTGCCCATGAGATCAATCAATTCATTTGATGATCTTGAAAAAAATTTCTTGAATATCTTTTCTCCTTTAGTTTCTTACCATACTCTGCTTACCAACTTCACCCAAATTCGCTTGAAGAAAAATGACAGGATTCAATATTTCAATTTGAGATTCAATAAAATGTTGCATAAAATCCCTGAAGAGAAAAGGCCTAATGGTTCAATGATACTTGGTTGTTATGAAAATTCCATGTCGCCTAATGTAAAATTCGAATTAGAGCCTCTCAAATTGATATTTTAGATGAAACAATGATCAAAGCTACTGAAGTGGAGAAAATCATGATTGAAACAGGCTCTAACCCATACATTATCCTTGGAAAAGTCCAAAGGTAGATGGATAGTTTGAATATTGTTGATCAAGAAGTGTCTAGTTCGAAGAATAATGAGTATCAAAAGCCACGACGTACTGAAGATCAAACAGACAGTGGAGGATTCTTTAAAGGAACCATCTTGGATGTGAAAATTGACCCCATTGCAGCTCAGGAAACAAATCAAAGAATGGAGATTGCACAGATGAACATAACCATTAGACAAATGCAGAACAAAATAACAAGACTAAGAAGGAATGAGAATTTTATCCCTAACTCAAGGATGTCAATTCCTAGGCAAAGAAGAAATTCAGCTCAAGAACAAAGACCGAGAATCGAAAATGTTGATAATCAACAAAGACAGAGAATCCCAAGGGCACCAAATCCGAATGCAGTAATACTTGAAGAGCCCTATAATGAGAAAATGGTTGATCAAGAAGATGGTTATGTCCAAGAAGAAGCTTTAGAATCTATACAGACTAATGAATGTGAGTCATCCATGTACATATTTGAATAACATAAAGAATATCCTATCTCACAAGAAAATGTTGCCCAGACACAGGCACATGTAAATAAGTTAAAGAATAATGAGAATTTTGAAAAAGAAAAAGAAAAAGAAAAGGAAAAGGAGAATGAGAAGAATAAATCAGGCAACACAGAAACAAAGAAGTAGAAAAAGACTTCAAATCCTCCTCAGATGATATATAATGTGGTTGACGATCTTAGAAAACTAAGAATCACTTTGCCTTTTACAGAGGTAGTAAAGATTCCCCAACAAAGGGAAAAATTATCAAACTTTTAGATGAGCCAGCCGGTAGAATGGAAGTTATTATTACAAATCCTAAGCAAAACCATAATATATTAGCTATCATATTAAGAGACAAAGTTCCACACTTCTATATTTCAATTGAAAACCATGATGTTGTGCTTCACAATTGTTTGGTGGATTTCGAAGCAACAAATAACATCATGCCCTTAGCGGTGATGGAATCACTTGGCAGGAGCTACTCCAAGTATTATGAAATAGGTGAAAGTATCTATGCGATCGATTTTAGAAAAGTTCCATCTTATGGAGAGATCAAGGACTTTTACACTTGGATTATTGTTGCCCCTCATATTATCATTTTTTTCACTATTATAGTGGTAGATCTCCCTCGAGCATGTGGAGTATTCCTTGGAAGAGACTGGTCCTCAATAATTGGCAATTACATAATGAATGATGGTAGTTGCATGATGTTGTCATACAAATATGGGACAATGCTCAAATTTCCTCGTGAACCTAGAAGGTTGTTTTCATACAAAAAGAAGGACAATGAATTGATGGAAGATTACATAAATGTTGGTGTTGGAAATTATTCCATCCTTAATGTGGATCAATCAGAAGATGTAAAAAAATAAGACAATTCCTTTGTCGGGTATTGGAGAATGACTTTTGATGGTGCATGTTCAAGCTCGGGAAGTGGAGTTGGCATTGTACTCAAAAGCCTTGAAAAGGTCACATATCCACATGATGTCAGACTTGAGTTTCCATGTACAAATAATGAAGCGGAGTATGAATCTCTAATTCAGGGGATGATCCTCTCACTGGAGATGAATATTAAACATTTGATTATCACTAGTGATTCTGAATTGATCATAAATCAAATCACTCATAGATATAAGATTAAAAAGGAAAAACTCAAATTGTATTTTAAGAGAGTGAACGAACTAATGGAAGCCTTTAGCTCATTCAACATATCATTATTTTTGAGAGAGAAAAATAAAAAAGCATATTCTTTAGAACTTGTTGCTTCATTGTCGAATCCCGAGGATATGAAAAGTGAAACCTCCTTTTGAGTGAAAAGAGTCTTTAGACCTTCAGTGCCCGATAATCAAGAATATATTCAAGTATTTGAGAATGATGAGGAACTAAATGATTTCTTGGAAAATGAAAATGATGTTGAATAAAATGATAATAATATTGCTCTTGTTCCAAAAAATTGTGTCAAATCTGAATCTCTTTCCATAAGAGATGATCATGCAAAGATTCTCAAGGAAGAAGTATCAATCTGAAAGGTGCAAGAGATAAGGAAAATCAATATTGGAACTAATAGTTCCCTGAAGTATGTAAATTTGGGAGTTGATTGTACATCTAAAGGATTTGATCAATATATTTCCATTTTTAAAGAGTATTTTGGCGTATTTGCATGGAGTTATGATGATCTTAAAGCATATGATAAATCCATATTCCAACATATTATTCCATTGAGAGAAGGGATAAAACCCTTTAAGTAGAAGATAAGAATGATGAATCCCAAGTTGAATCCATTGGTGAAGATTGAGTTGGAGAAACTGAGAAATGTTGGAATCATATATCCCATCATACATTCATATTGGCTCTCGAATCTAGTGGTTGTGAGGACAGAGACCGAGGAAATTCGAATGTGTGCTGATTTTAGATATTTAAATAAGGAAAGCATAAAAGATAATTATCCCCTGCCTAACATGAAATTTCTTCTTCAACAAGTTATTGGGTCTGCTTGTATGTCCATGTTAGATGGATTTTATGGATATAATCAAGTTTTAGTAGCAGAAGAAGACAGGCCCAAGACAACTTTCATAACACATTGGGAGACATATGAGTATGCCCACATTCCATTTGGTTTAAAAAATGTTAGAGCTACTTTTCAAAGGGATATGGATCACGCATTCAAAGACTTGATAGGGAGATTTATGGTGGATTACTAGGATGATCTATGGTGGATTACCAGGACGATTTATGGTGGATACCATGATATTCATCATTTGAGACAAGTTTTTGAAAGGTCTAGGTTATACGGGGTTTCTATGAATCCAAAGAAATGTTTGTTAGTTGTATCTGAAGGGAAGTTGTTGGGACACATTGTTAACAAAGAAGGAATTTTCATTGATTCAGAAAGAATAAAGGCCATCAACCAACTCAATCCTCCATCTTCAAAGAAATGGGTACAATCATTTTTTGGGAAAATAAAATTTGTGAGAAGATTTGTTCCTGATTATGAAAGTATTTTTAAAAAGGGATCAAATATTTGAGTGGACTTCATATACTCAGAATGCCTTCAACAATATCAAGCGAGAAATCACTATCGCTCATGTACTCATTAGTCCATATTTTACAAGAGATTTTATCATATATTCCTTCGCTACAGAAAGTGTTGTTGCCTCAGTCCTCATGCAAAGAAATTCTAAAGGTGAAGAATTATCGATAATTTATATGAATAAAACCCTCCATGACTATGAGCTAAAATACTCGAGATTGGAGAAACAAGCTCTATCTCTCGTGAAAGCAGTAGCGTGTTTCCGAACTTACATTTTGAATTCTCGTGTCATAGCATATGTTCCATCTTCACCAGTGAAAATTCTATTGAATCAACAATTAAGAGAAGGGAAGTGGGTGAATTGGCTAGCTAAAATTCAGGAGTATGATGTTGAAATCAATCCTTTGAAGGCAGTCAAAGGGAAAGGATTGTGTAAACTTATTGCGGATAGTGGTGCCTTAAATGGAGTGGTTTCAATTTCACTTGGAAAATACATATCTAATACAGAGTGGTACAAAGACATTGCCTTTTATTTAATATCTAAGCAATTTCCTATCATGATGACTCCAAAGGAAAGAAGAGATTTGAAAATGAAATCGAATCAGTATGTGTTGGTTGCTGAGATATTATTTAGAAGAAACTATGATGGCATGATATTGAGATGTGTAGATGAAAAGAAGGCTCAAGAACTAATAAAGGAGTTTCACAAAGGAATATGTGGAGGACATTTTGCACCAACTGCTACAACGCATAAGATAATAAGGGAATGATATTATTGGTCGTCAATTTTCAAGGATTCATATGCAATGGTGAGAAGATGCCTTTCCTGTCGAAAATTCTCAGGAAAGATGAAGAGGTTTGCAATGCATTTGCAACCTATACTGGTAGAACAACCATTCACACAATGGGGGTTGGATGTCATTGGTCCAATAAATCCAAAATCAAGCAAATCGAATACATATATTCTCACTACCACAGAATACTTCAAAAAATTACAAGAATCAATGGCACTGAAAAAGGTTGATCCCGAGGAGTTGATCAAATTTCTTAAAGATAACATTTTGTCAATATTTGGAGTACCGGAGAAATTCATCACAGACAATGGCTCAATCTTCATTGGATCAAATTTCACAACTTTTTGTGGATAATATGGAATTATAACGGGGCAATCATCGAATTACTATCCACAAGGAAATGGGCTTGCTAAATCTATGAACAAGACATTGATCCAGATCCTGAAGAAGATAATTAACCAAAATAATAATAAAAAAATGGCATTTGAAGTTGATAGATGCTTTGTGGGCAAGCAGGATGGCACAAAAAGATAACGCCAGAATCTCCCCTTATGTATTGGTTTATGGAAAGGAAGCAAAAAAGCCACTCAACCTTGAATTGAATGCTTTGACTTATGCAGTAAACGTTGAGGACACAGAGGATACTTCTGCTTTGCATAAGATATTGAATCAATTATTGAAATTGGAGGAAGAAATAAATGAAGCTTTGAAGAAAATATCTCATAGGCAACAAAATGTTAAAAAATATTTCGATCAAAGCACAACAATTAAGAATTTTCAGAAGGGTGAAGTGGTGTTACTCTGGAACAAGGAAAAAGAGAAATCGTCAATGCATACGAAGTTTGAAGCACCTTGGATCAGGCCTTATCTTACTGAGAAAACTATGGGTTTCAACTCATATATGTTGAAATATGAAGGGGAAGATGTTGATGTTTCCTATTGATGAGAAACACTTGAAAAGTTTCTTCGCTTAAGATTCTCACTTCTCTTTGTACACAATTTTTATTTTTGTTTTGTATAATTTCACTTTTCCAACTCCATTTCCCAACCAATAAGACATATGGTTTTGATATTATGGATCCTTGACAACCCACAGGGGGTTATCATCCCACAATTGGAGCCAGTTATTGAATGCCATATATTTTCCCTTCTTTCCTCTTGTTTTCCTTTTATGACTTTTCCCCTTCCATAAAATTTCTTGGCCATGTATCATACACCTCCTTCACGCCTCTCTTTGTTTCATCTGTTGGATCATGTTGTCATTGATTCCAATGGTTTGATTATTTGGGAGATTGTTGGATCATACGTCATTGATGCAAATGGTTTGATTGATTGATGGCATTGATTGATGTCAAGTAATTGATTGATTGATGATTGATGATTGATGAACAATGTATATGCACTGTCCTTGATGAGAGTGATAGATGTCCAAGTGGAAACCAATTGATAAAGATGGATCATTGATATGATGCCCTTGAT
>ML779961.1:313120-341932 GCA_009831015.1 Picea engelmannii
TGTGAGAGCATCTTATTGGTGTGGATATCTTGAGCATGATTGAAGATCTATTCTGAGAAAGAGAGCGAGAGGAGGATCTCATGGACGCATCAAAGTTTCGGCAATGTCGGATATCTTGACGGAAAATTCTCGGATTCACAGAAAACCCTATATTCTGATGCCCGCGCGGGATGTCTGTGTATAGGGTGAGTGTACACGCGGGCTGGCTATATATAGGGTGAGTGTACATGCGGGATGACTGTGTACAGGGAGCGTGGAGTGGATAAAATCATGGAGATTTTTGTTTGAGCTGGTGCCAAGCTCTTGGATGATGAGGCAGGTTCCATATCTACATTCTATGGCCTCAGATCTATCACTGAGACACTGGTATGATTACATTATTGGCTTGATGGATAATATTGTTTGATTTGTTGTGAATTCTTAGGGAATTCTTGGTATGGCCTCTATGATGTGGTTCAGTTTGGTTGATTTGGTTGATGGAGTGAGCAGCACTCTTGTGATTCAGTAGTGACATTATTGCTATGGTATACTAGTTGTTTATACATGATTGAGATAGCATTCATATTGATTTGTTGTGGAGCATGAGCAAGCTATTGGAGATCTTGGATGTGTTGTGACTGGATGTGGGTCAGTTTGGACAGTGGAAGACAAAAGAGAAATTGATTGCAGGTTGTAGAGGATCTGAGCATGTGAAGAAAAGCAAAACCCTAGTTGCTTAGAAGCATACGCTTATTGCATTATACACTGGCTGCGTGCACACGCGGGTTGTAGTGAGCCAGGGCACGTGAACACGCGGGCTGAACTACTGACAGGTCGCGTACTTGTTGACAGATTGACATCTGTTGAGGATTGTTGCCTCATCCCAGTTGATGCTGAGAGTGTAAGTTGAGTCTTGCATTATAGAGCAGGTGCTTTTACAGAGTTGTACTCTATTCAGTTGTTGTTGATAAACCCCAAGGATTGTAGTCTGTAATAAAAAGAAAATTGTACATACATCTTGTGTTCTTTGTGTTCATTGTGGTGATTACTTATTGACGATATATTGTTGATATATGTTGTTGATATGTGCTCACATCTAACTGGTTATAAATGACAGCAATGGGTAATGAATAAATGTTGAATGCTAATTGATGAGTTTTTGTGCAAGAGGGAAGTTTTGGAAAAAGATCCCCACACTCATTCACCCCCCCTCTAACTGTGGTAGGTGTGTCCAACATCATCTTGCTTACCATACTTAGCCATTACCATCATATTCATGGACTTGTTTTTATTTTCGTTTTATTTTTCATCCGATTCAACACTTAGTTTATTTTTCTTATTGCAGACTCTTAGGCTTGCGGGATTTCACTTGATCACTTTTATGCCTCTCACAAATTGTCCGACGGATCTCAATACTTAGTTTTTTCATTCATCTCGAACACTCAGACTCACGGACTTGCATTTTCATTCGAAAACTTCCACTTCGAATCCCTACCATGACGTGTCCCATTCCTTCACATTTCTCGAGTCACATTAAATGTTATTTTTACGGACTCAAATACTAAATTCATTTATGAAAAGGTCGTTAATTAATTATGTTTATATCGAGGCAATTTACATTTATTTCAAATTAATGCTTTCACCAAGAAAATCTAACTTAAGGGTCATTTTACTGTGCTAAGTGATATTACAAAGAAGTTTTCCTACCTTTTGAAGATGGCCATGAGAAAACAGTATTTTTGTAGGGATACTTTGAACTTGTTCACCAGAGAAGACCAAAATTAACATTAGTCCAAGTCTTATCGATACTATTCAACATTACTGGACAGAGACAATAATAGGGTGTGGACATCAAGAATAGCTCTCGTCAGTTACATTCCGGAGGTTTTCGAATGTAAATATATTGTTACCTAGTGCATTGAAAAATTCATCCAGAATAGAAGAACCATCCCATTGCAAAGCGGCTCCCATGTTTCATTGGTGCCTTCAGTTTTTAAGAAGATGTTAAAATTTCCAGAGCCAAACATGGTTTACCAAGGAGAAGAGACCATAAATTTCCTGAAGGGAAAAAATAATGGAATTGAACTCCTGCAAGAATATCTACAAGATCCTGCTTCAATGCAAGAAGAAATATCCAAGATTCATGTGAGTTCTTTGAAGGACCCTTATAAATAAATTTCTTGGTTGTTTAATAGAGTTGTTGGTCAAGATTCTACAACAACTATTCCTGGGTTGGAATTATACATTTTTCATTTCACGATCCATGAGAATGCAATATTAGACTAAGAGAAGATCATATCAAATGAGGTTATTGTGCAATTGATGAATTTCAAAACTGAAAAGAAGTTCTACATGGCATCCTATTTGATTTTCTTATCTAGATTATTTTCGGCACGAAATGGGAGTGGAGATATAACAAATAAATATACTGAGATATATCGGATATCCAATAATGTAACATAGATATATAAAATACATATATAACCATAAACAAAAAGATATAGTAATACAAAATTTCTATTAATGAGCAAAATGTACAAAACTATAGAAATATAGAGTGAAAGACTCACTAGAATGGTGGCAGCTTATCTATGAGAAGAGATGTGATGGCTACTCACATTTGCAAGAATATGATTACAATGAGGCTCTAAAGTAATTTTTAACATAAATAAAATACAA
This sequence comes from Picea engelmannii, assembly GCA_009831015.1. Taxonomy (NCBI): domain Eukaryota; kingdom Viridiplantae; phylum Streptophyta; class Pinopsida; order Pinales; family Pinaceae; genus Picea; species Picea engelmannii. Next base: position 315,779 of record ML779961.1, read on the forward strand.
AACCCTAACCCCAGAAGATGAAAAGCCAACAGTTTTGTGGACCCCGTTTTGGGTAGTTTGTTGTATCAACTTCCCGGGGGCGAAACTTTGGCATATGATCTTTGTTTGGTGCGCACGATAACTCGTTGGAAAGGTATCGTCGAGGAGATTCATTTAGGGGTCACAATAAAATCATTTGACAATAATTAGGGTGCTCAATCCCAAAAAAACTTCATGTAGGCCCTCAAAATGGCTTCGGAAGTTTAGGAACCGAAAAACTGCTAAAAATGGTAAATTGCCAGAAGACTATTTTGAGCCAATTGGAATAGGTGGGTGGCCACCAATATCCATATGGATCATTTTCACTATCACGTACTATCATTTTTTCAAAGGATTAAGTATCGGCAAAAGGGTAAACTTAAAGGTGGACCTTGTAACTATGTTGTATCAAACTCTGTGGAGGCAAAACGCTGGCCATTATTTTTATGAAGTATATAATAATTTTGTGTCTCAATTCAAAAAGTTACTGTATGGAGATGATACCTCTAGGATTTCTTTGCAAGCATCAACTTTTTTGAATGGAAAGGGAGTTCTCGAAAAAATTGATGATTATAACATCATCAAGATTTTTTGTTCTCATGAAAAACCTATATTTCCTCCCTACTATGTGCCTGACAAATTATTTATTAAAGAGGTGACGAGACAATACAAATTATGGTTTCATACTTTTTACAAAAAAAGTAAAAAACAGTTTACCCTGTTGCCTTGGAAGGTTGGTGAAATTCTATTAAGAGGAATTTCCAATATTGATGAGTATGCTTCCTATTTTGACCATTTTAACATGAGATTTGCATAATAGATCAAAGGGTTTGAGCCTGATCGCCTTTTTTATAACCACATAATATCATTTGGTCTTGTCCCTGCACTTATCAATGCACTTATATTGGGAGAAGAAGAGGGTGATAATCACGACCCTCATGTTCCAGAAATTGATAGAAATGTTGGTGATATAGAGACCATTGTAAGCAGCACAGAACATCACAAAAAGAGAGACAAACCCTCCAATGAAAAGAATGCTCAATCACCCACCATTTCCTACAGAAGTGTTTTACCTAAGATAAACCATCAACCTGGAGCGATCCAACAAATAAAAACCCTGAGTAATAATTTGGGAGATGATGAAGAGAGAAACACTCCTTAGGGAAACTTAGAAAACCCCCATAAGCTAATAGTTAAAAGGAAAAGAACTAATTCATAGGAAAGGGGAGGAGAACCAGACGCACCTGAAAATGATATCTTTTTTGATGACATGGACCTGGATGTTGATATCAAAAATATTTGCTTCCCAGACGAAGAAGAACATGCTCAAGAAAATGTATAGCACGTTTCTACAATTGTTGACCATGATGAAATATTTTCTGATGAAGAAACCTTTGTTGTACAGAATGCCTCATTTGATAAGGATTCAAAGAAAATGGTTTTTGAAATGACCTCAAAGAGTAAGAGGGGAAAATCACGGTCTAGTGCGACATGGGAAGATGAGTTCTTCATGCAGAAACACTCGTAGTTAATCAAGTGTTGAGGACAACAGTTGTTTGAAGGGGACGATCATGTTATTCCCTAGACAAAGCCCCATGTTATGTATAAAACCCCTTACTAAGCCCTAGATAATGAATTATTACACTTCTAGTGTTATATTTGTATGTCTACTAGAACCCTTCATTGCACACTTTCATTATATATATATATATATATATATATATATATATATATATAAGGCATTGGATCATAACAAATATATCTTCCAATCAAAACTTATGCCAATTGTAAGCTACATACTTTTCAAACCCTAATTTGGAGAATGTCTAGATGGTTGAACCTTGTCCATACATATCTCTGAAATTTGAGCCCTTATGAGTCTAAAATTTTGGCATGTAGTACTCTAATATGAATTCTTAAACTCTTGAAAATTTCACAATCTGAAACTTCACTGAAAAAAAGTACTAGCAAAAATGCCAAAATGATTTGTTTAAGACTAATTTCAGAACTAGTCAAAAACCTTAAATTCCACAAGGTATATATCACAAACTATAATGAGTCAAAATACAAAAAAAAATCCACATGGAATCTGCTATGTTTCCTCGGGATTCTTAAAATTTCAGCGTCTGAAACTTCACCGAAAAAATTTATAGCAAAAATTCCAAGATGACTCTTTTAAAATTGATTTCAGGATTAGTCACAAACCCTTTCTTCCATAGACTATATTTCTTAAAGTATAGTGAAATAGAACGTGAAAGTTTTACCACATATACTTTAATATTTATTCTCAGTCTCCACAAAATTTCACTATCTGATACTTCCCAAAAAATGAGTTATAGTAAAAATTCCAGAATGACTCGTTTAAAAATGATTTCAGGATTAGTCACAAACCCTCTCTTCGATAGGTTATATCTTCGAAAGTATAACAAACTAGAACTTGATTTTTTTACTACTTGTACCCTTATATTAGTTCTCGGTCTCCTCAAAAAATTTTGTCTGAAACTTCCCCCAAAACAATTATAACAAAAATTCCAAACTGTATTAATTGGAGCAAAACCCTAGGATCATAGTCTCTAATGCCAAATTTTAGGCAACAAATACCAAAATAGCTTGAAAATATAAAGAGAAGAAGCTCGACACCTTGAGAAATAGATATAATAATGAAATATAAGCCTCTTTGAAGGGGAAACCTCCTTTTACAATAGAAAAATGTACAAGAATGAGATGAGATGATTCTCAAACTAGGTCTCCTTTGTGTGTGTAGGAGACAAAGGTTACAATTACAATTAAATGGTTTAGCCAACAACTCTAACATAAAAATGGAAATATAATTCATTATCTAGGGCTTTACATGGGGCTTTGTCTAGGGCTTAACAAATGATGACTCTAGAGTTACGAGAGTTGCATATGCGACTCCAAAAATTTATGGCTTTTGGATACATACATCAAAATGTATCACCATGGAGAGCGTTGGAAATATTCGTAAAGAAGAAAGACGGATCTTGGAGACTATTATCAACTATCGATTTCTAAACAAAGCAATGATAAGGAATCAATATCCATTGCCTAGAATCGATGATTTATTTGATTAGATGAAAGGAGCTTAAGTATTTTCTAAGATAAATTAAAGATCGAGATATCATCAACTAAGAATAAAGGAAGAAGATATTCCTAAAACTGCATTCAAGACATGGTTTGGACATTATGAATTTGCAGTATTACCGTTTGGATCAACAAATGCTCCAAGAGTGTTTATGGGTTTAATGAATGGAGTAATTCGAAAGTACCTTAACAAGTTTGTGCAAGTATTTTTTGATGATGTTTTGGTATATTCTCATACAACATAGGAGTGCAAAGAAAATATAAGACAAGTATTACAATGTCTTTAGAGAGCATAAGTTATATCGAAAACTTTCTAAATTATCATTTCATGAGTCAAAGATTCATTACTTAGGGCATATTGTTTGAGGAGAACGAATTGCATTAGACCCGACAAAGAAAGAAGAAATCATGGAATGGTCAATGCCCACTAATGTACATGAAGTACATAGTTTTATGGATTTTGCGGGATATTATAGATGGTTTGTAAAATTATTTTCCCAGGTTGTGAATCATATTATGGAACTACATAAGAAGAATAAAAAATTCATATGTACAAAATGGTGTCAATAAGCATTTCATAAATTGAAGGAATTATTGACAACAACTCCTATTTTGAAAGTACTAGATATGGATCAAGATTTCTAGTATGTACAGATGCATCGAAGGAAGAACAAGGTTAACAACTTAACGAGAACTCTCTAGAGTTCTCATTTTTTTAGAGTTCGTGTTCAATGGCTATTTTTACCCATGAATCAAAAAGTGGTGCTACCTACAACACCTTTTTGGGGGGAGGGGTTAAACAATGACTTGTTTGAAATCGTGACATTGGCAAAATCCTAAAATCTTAAAATTAACCTTTGAATCAAAAAGTGATGCTACTAATAGCACTGAGTTTTTTTTAGTTAAAATTCTAACTTAATTGAAACCATGACCTTGAGAACTAGTACCATAGTAAATTAAAAACTCAAAAACGACTCTTGAATCATCACTTGAAAATATATTTATCAATTACTTTTATTTTATTTTAAGTTTATATTAAAAAATAAATAAAATGAAAAACAAAATCTCCACACACAAGTTTTTTTTTAATTTATTTTAAAAAGATCATTTTTTACAACAAAATCCACCATCCATTTATGAATCGCATATTATTCATATTTTCGCGTAACGTTCCACTCAAGTGCTTTAGGGGGAGGGGCCCAAGCCTCGATTGGATCAGTGGACATCGAAAGGTAAAACGTAACGTAACGTAACGTGCTTCCGTTAGGAGATTGCTTAGGCAGGCCCCGTCGTCGTGTTCCTCTATTTTAAGTGGATTGATTGGTACAGTTGTATGCTTACAGCGGTATGCTTACACAGTACCGCAATATAATAATATGTTTACAACAGTACACACAAGTTTTTTTTTAATTTATTTTAAAAAGATCATTTTTTACAACAAAATCCACCATCCATTTTTTTTAATGAAAGAAAATAAGAAAAAAAAAAAACTAAACTAAAAATAATAATTTTGGTTTTAAAAAGAAACCAAAAAATATTACAAATATAAATCAATTTAAGAAAAAATTAAAAAACAAATTAGTTTTTTTTTAATTCATAATTTTTTTTTTTAAATTAATTTTAAAAATAAAACAATTTTATAAAAAATAATAAAAAAAATTATAAATATATTTTTAAAAAATTTATTTATTTTTATAAAACTTATGATTTTTTAAATAATTTATTTTTACACATTTTTTTAAATTAGTTTTTTATTATTATTTTTCTGTCTTTTTGGGTCTTTTTAAAATAAAAAATATTTTTTTAGTTTATATTTTCTTTTTAACTTATTTTCTTTCTTTTAAAAAAAAGGGTTATGTGTATTTTTTTTAAATGAGAATTTTTTCAAGAAAAAAAAAAACAAAACTTGTTTGCAGAGATTTTGTTTTTTATTTTTTTATTTTTTAATGTAAATTTAAAATAAAATAAAATGACCCCAGATGGGGTGTCAGGGACGAGACAAGCATGGGACTCTGTGCCAGGTGAAAACGTGTCCAACCGGCATCAAAGGCATGGAACGGACCCTGCACTTATGCTCGCATGTGGAGATGATGACGCCCAACCTAACAAGTTTAGTGTTGTCATTACTGTGGAATAAGGGAGTTTCCATCACCCAGATGGTGATATTAGCAAGGACGTTGACCACCTGCATGCGAAATGATAGCAATCTTCAGGGGATCTGACATTGTTTACATCTCTAGGAGTGGAGGAAAAGAGGAGGTCATCAATGAATTATGACAAGAGGAGGTCTAGTAAGGTGCTAGATCCATATGTCCCCGAGGTGTAGGACAGTCGGTGACGGAGTGTGTTGTTAAGCCACTCCGTGATGTTAAAGTCACCGGTTCGAAACCTGCGGGGACAAAAAATCCAACCATGTTAAGGGTTGGTGTGGCTCAGGCCGAGTGCGATCCCCGGGTGATTTTGACGGCTTAGATGCCCCTGAGTCGCGGTTTCTCAAGCCACAGGTTAATCGCAGGTCCTGCACAAATTAACAAACAAAAAAAAAAAGGTGCTAGATCCATATTTGTATAACCGGTGATTCACTTTGTGTCTTCAATAAGCTTGAAGTGCTCTCAGTCTCCCGGGACTCTACAAGAAACAACTCCAATTGTATATTGAACCCAATGGCGCCCACTCGAGGTTATTTGAGAGGTTATGACCAAGGGGGTGGCTCGCCAGACAACCCCTTCGATGCATGGAATCATACCTCATAATCATCACAGTATTGAGTCCAAAGGGAAGCTCAATTAGTGGCAACGACTTTTAGGAGAATAACCCCTCCTCAAATTCATGACCATCTGGAGGATCTCAAGGACGAAATTCACTTCGAAAGAAGTATCGTGCATGACTAGGAAGTGGACGCAGACACCAGCATTTGGGTTTTCGATGTGGGGAGCTCAAGGGTCCATGACATTAAGTATTTGAGGACTTTTGATTTGTGGTGGTGCCTCAAAATGCTCCTAGGAAAAACATTGCAAGACCATGAGGATGCACAAGACAAAATTGTCCTGCAATTGGACGAGGTTCATATGTTTCTCAAGGAGATTCTGACAAGTCTTCCACTTGCCAATCCCACTATAACAGTTCTGCATCAAACGGTCCTTGAGTCGCCTCAGGAAACTAATGATGTTCCTCCGGAATGACTTCCAGTATGTTCTAGCTTCTTTCTTTTTTCTCTTTTAGAGGATGATAGATAACAACAAATATGTTACAGGATCTAGTATGTTTAGGCGTATATTTTGGACTATATATGTAACTAGAAAGGCCTTAATCCAAAATATCTCTCAGGCTAGATGGATTGTTGACACATACCATTGTTGTTGGTATGGTTTCCCCGGTGGTAGGCCAGTGGCAAGTTGTTTTTGTATGAATATTCCTCATTTTTATTAATATAATTAGATCAGTGTGCTTACAAAAGAATAATAAATATAAATTAATTGATAAATATATTTTCAAGTGATGATTCAAGAGAGGTTTTTGAGTTTTTAATTTATGATGGTATTGGTTGTCAAGGCCATGATTTTGTTGGACCTTGACCAATTTTTGGGGAAACATTGGTCGTGTTTGACCAATTTTGGGACTTCGACAGGCTGGTCGAAGGTGGAGCGCCCAGGCGAAGCGGAGATGGCGGGATCTCGCTTTTTTTGTGGGATTGTGGACTGAGCAAGGGGTTCATTAGGGTTTTTGTATTAGGGTTTGGGATGTCATCCCATGGGTTTACCCATGTTTAGGCCTTATTGTAATTGTATAAATAAGAAGTAGATAAGCGATGTAAGTAGTAGATCTAGTTGGCTATGTGCCCCATATGTTGTAGAAGATTGGCTTAATGCACGACTACTAGTGGCTATGTGCCTGATAGGTTGATTTTGGCTTAGTGCAAGAAGTTGTAAGTGCTTTGTACTATTAAGGAGTTGTCTCTGTGCCTCGACCTGATTTTGAGGAAGGTGGATCTAGTGTGTTGTTCCCAAATTACTTGTCCACTACGGAGTTGGGCTCTGTGGATTTGTGCATAGGAGCAGATGAATGTAAGGAGATCGAAGACTAATAAAGAAGAAGAATAAGTTGGTGGACTTAGCCCCACACTGGGGTGAACCACATATATCTTGTGTCTTGGTATGCTTTGTGTGGTGTTGCTTATGTGATTATTTGCTTAGTGTTGTTGATATGAATGCATCTGATGTTGTAGCTTAGTGCTTACTGATGTGAATGAATGCTAGATCTGAACTAATGTTGTGTGCTAAGTAATGGAAAGTATATAATCTGTATTGTTACTGCATTGATCTGTAGTAAGGGTTTGACCTACAATGTGAATAAGGTTCAAGAACTAATGCATATTATTGGCTAAGTGCTCTGTCAAGTACTGTAATCATAGATCTATGTCCCAGCTTGGTTGTAGACACTTGAATCCTACAACCCCCCCTGCCTCTACCTCGGGTGAGACTTCATCTGCTTCGTAGATGTTTCCAAAAGGGTCGGTAGTTAGGGTTTTTTTGGTGCGTTGTTGAAGCATTGAACCTTGGGTCTGCTCCTGTGTGCCAACAAATGGTTCCGTTGTCGAGACCTGAAACTGCGATTGTTGGGAACTGAAGAAAAATATATGTGCGTAGATTTGTTGTTGTAGTGCACATTATTCTACTTGAATTGTGAAGCTCTGTGATAAGAAAGAAATCGGATCTGGAAGAAGGAGGTAAGATCTTAAAGTTGTGTGCTCTGGTAAAGGTAAGATAAGTGGAATTTTTTTCTTCGAAAGTATGAATCTAGGTATGTTTGATAGATTTTTTTCTAACCTGAATGTTAGGGCACAGTTAGAAGAAAGGGTTGATCTGAATAAATTTGATAGAAATAGAGAAAAATATGTTATTCTTATGCATAGAAAGAATTTTTGGACTAATAAGTGGATGCAGGAACCTAGAAAGAATTTTTGCAGGTTGCAAGTACAACAATGTGATCCCAGTGCGCAGTACAGGAGAGGTTGGGGATCATTTAAAAGAAAGAGAGGATTGAAAATGTGTTATAATTGCAGAAGATCAGGACATCTTTCTAAAGAATGCCTTGGTATAGGTCCTATTTGTCTTTGTTGTAAAGTTATTGGTCATGAGGTTGAGGATTGCCCAAGAATGATTGCTAAAGTTGAAAAGATGAACAAGAGACAATAAAACTATAATGAAGGTCAAGAGACTGAGAATCATATAGATAAAGAGTCAGAGATACAGTTAAAAGCAGAAATGGATGATCACAAAGACATCATTTTACCAGAGACCGTGAAAGAAAAACAGTGCATAGTTACAAGGATAGAAGACTTCGACATAGACTGTGTATTAGATGAAGAAACACATGTGAATATTATGCCAGAAAGCACTTGGGAAATTTTGGGAAAGGCTATTATGATACTTTTGTTGGGAAGAATAGGCTTCTTTAAATAAAAGATGATAACCCTATGTGTAAGAGTTACTAATATACCTATGATTGCTCATGAAACATCAATAGAAGAGGACTTTGAAGTTATTAGGTTCGTTGATAACAGCACCCCTTTCCCTCTTTTATTACGAAAGACTTGGATTGAGAAAGATCGGATCAAAAGGCAAGCAGAGGAGGAAGCCACAGAAAATAAAAAGCAAGAACTAAGGAATTTCATAGCTCGAAGAAACTGATAGAAGAACGAGAAGTTGAGTCGAAGAAGCAGAATGAAAGAAAAGTAGTTGTCAACTTTGAAAGAGAGCAAGAAGGGTTGAAGGACCTATCTATGCAAGAAGAAAGTATATCCACCAAGGACCTAGTAAGCGAAGAGGTATTATCTCTTAACCCTGTGAAAGAACATCAGCAGCATGAAGTCACTACTCTAAGAATGGAAAGAGGAATCCAGAGACTCATATCACAGGAAAGAAGGCAAGGAAGCTCAGTAAGAAGAAAGGAAAATTAGAGAAACTACAGCAAATTCCAGAAAAGACTTTGAAGGAGGTAGATCTGCAAAACTTGAACTTCGTCAGAATAACAAAAAAACGCAGAATGGGACTTTCCAACAACGAAGCTATATGATCGTTGGAGGCACCCCGACCATTAGAACAATGCTCTGGAATGGCTAGAAACGTAGTTATTGCCAGAAATTCCTCCATTGGACCGTTGAGACTGCGCCATAACGGATGGAATTGTATTGATTGAGGAATTCCTACCCATTGGAGGAATATGTTACGATGTTGCTTATTTAACTCGTCGGACGTTGCGTCCATACCACTTTTTGCAAACCGTGATATCTGAGCTAACAGAGAACCCACTATACTACGTTGTGATTTCTATACCTCGCCATCCATTTGAGTACCCTGCTTGTATGTTCGCCTACCTGATTGATTTTATTAAAAGTGTGAATGTCGGGCGAACATAGTGCATTAGAGAAGTATGTGGAGGAAATACTTGCAGACCTCATGACTAAGAGATTCATGTCTGTGAGAATACATGCATCATCGACTGGTGGATTGCAAGCATCCCCATCGACTGGATGGCATTCTGGTCGCACTATTGAGAAGCGAAGCAAGCACCGAGACGATCTGGCTAACACGAAGCATATCCCGTCGATCTTGACAGACTACATGCCCCCTTTAGTTGGCACAGTGAATCGCGACAGCATCCCACGGTATTTCGAGTAAACATTCATCACCACGTACATCTCGAAGGGGATATGCATAGTTGGAACACAGTTAGAACACATCCCAACACTGAAGAACAACGACTTCAACCTTGGATACAGGAAGAACTATGTGATCCTCGCAGCGCATAGATATTTGATGAAGACGACTGGGAATAAGCCGCACATAGTCTCCTAGACGTGAATAAAGGAGCTCGCGCATTCAATGATCTTGAATGTAATGAAGATCCCCCACTTTGGTCAACATTAGGAGGTTAACAATTGCGTTAAAATCCTCCTGTCGCGCTACCATGGAGGGTATCTATGGTTTGACAGGTGCATCACTGTGGATCCGGCTCTGATCAACCTCATCACAAGACTGAGCATGTAAGGACCAGACCCTCAATAGTTCTACCTAGGGAAGGCTGTAGATCGCTCCCTGGAACAACACATAAAGGAATCCTATGGCAATGTAGAGAAGGGAAAGCGAGGTTACAATGTAGCCTCCATCCAGGATGGCGTAGAACGCCTAGCTTGTCAGCTTATAGCTGGTAAGCTTGTCAGAAAGAACCGTCTAATGCAGGTCATTGGATTTGTAGTAGACCTCACAGGGAAGTGTGTAGAATGCATGCAAATGAACTAGGCAAGTTACCTCGTCAACGAGTTGGAGAAGGATTGTCGCAAAGCGCAAGATCAAGGATATGAGTTTCACTTCAATTGGCTACTGGTACTGATCACCTTCATCGCTTGGCAGATGCCGAAAGGAGCGTCATTCCCGGAAGTTGAACCATCGGAGTCGTTGGCCACAAGGTTCTCCACCTTGTGGTATACAAATGATATGGCGAAGCAGTGGTAATCAAATGCAGTGTTCCATACTTACTACTTGCAGTTGAAGCGCGTCATTGAAGCATTCCCATGGATGACACCCAACACTTTGCATCAGTACATGCTGCTAGCAAGGTTTCGCATAGATCGACACTTTATCTACATCACTGTGTGTAGATATGAAAGTAAGGAGGAGTTGCAGTCCTATTACAAGATGACCGACGAAGACATGGAAGAGATCACCAAAGAATGGCCAAAAGAGTTCCTTGTACCGGTGTAATATGTAGAGCTCTCCGACCCCGACATCATCAGAAGTCCCCTAGTTACCTGGGTCAAACATGATGGACAGACTAGCATGAAGAAAAAGAAGAAAAAGGAGCAAGTACAGAACATAGAAACCGATGAGGAGGACAATGCCTCGGAGGAAAGTAGGTCGGACTCACCTGTAGGTGGAGGAGGAGACGAAGTGAACCAAGAAGAAGGAAGGGAAGAAGGAGAAAAGAAAGACAAAGACGAAGTTACGTCGCCGAAGGATCCCTTTATAGAGGTTGAAACATCGAATAAAAGGAAGCTTTCCCTACAGAAACCCTCAGCATGGAAGAAGACCCGAGCCAATAAACCTCAGTCGAAGAATGTGCTCACAGTGGACGATATCGATCTCATCATCACAGCCGTGGAGGATGCCTCATAGGATGTCCTATAGAGACATGAAGCAAAGAAAGAAACATTGTATGAAAGAATATAGAAGGAGCTCAAAGACATACAGCAAGCTATCCACTCGAGCCACGCAACACCTACTGCACCTTCTTCAGCGGAAATTACAGAATTGAGGGATGAGCCCGCCCAATTACAAAGATTGGCAGGTGCAACAGAGGCTCGACTTCGTCGAGCCCAAGAAGAAAAGGAGTAGGCTACAGAAGCCTTGAAGCAAGAGAAGGAGGAGGTCTTAGAGAAACTTTGAGTTGCGCAGTAGGAGAAAGATGAAATCAGGGCGATGTTCGAGGAGGATAAAGCGAAGATGCAGAAAGAAAAAGACCAGTTGCTCGCAGAGCAGTCTGTGATCAAAGAGGAAGTGACTAAATTACTTCGCTCTATGTCGGGCTTGGCATAGGAGGAACCAGAGTCAACTAATATGCAAGTAGGGAAGCTCTTCAAAGCCATTCAGTAGCTTCAAGCAAGAGCAATGGAGCTAGAAATCCAAGTAGTACCTAGCACCCCGCAAGAAGTGCGCAATCAGAGGGAAGAAGCTGCCAGGAACGTAGTAGAACGAATCATAGAAATCACCTTAGATTGTAAGCAACTGAGTGATAGGAGTGCAAAAACCTATGAGCGCCTTGCAGAAGACCTCGATTTGAAGAAACTGGAAGCACAACTCCAGGAGGCAAAGCAGCAAGCATCCATAGTGCAGGCACAGATGAAGCTGCTAACTGCAGTTGAGAAAATGAAGTGATCATAGGAACAGCGCGCAGTCCAATAGTAGGTTACTGTCATCCAGAGCAAAGTCATGGAGGTGACACAGAGACTCCAGTCAGTGCAGGATGAAGCCTACATGCTTTTTGAAGAGATTGAAGGCCGAGGCTCGTAGCTAGACCAAGTAGTTGCGACGGTAGAACAACGCCTGGAAGGGCCTATTACAGAGCAAGTAATTCAGGAGTTCGCTAAGAAGGACGCTCTAGCAAAGCTGCAAGTCGAGGCAACTTGAGCTAAGCTCAAGGCCTTTAAAGCAGCCCTGCCCAGATCTGAGTGACTCGAGACGAGTCACTGGTGAGTGTTGGGGGCCTGTTGGCCCTTGACCAAGTTTTAGGGAAACATTGGTCGTGTTTGACCAATTTTGGGACTTCTACAGGTTGGTCGAAGGTGGAGTGCCCAGGAGGAGCAGAGATCACGGTATCTCGCTTGTTTTGCGGGCTTGTGGACTGAGCAAGGGGTTCATTAGGGTTTTTTTATTAGGGTTTGGGATGTCGGCCCATGGGTTTAGCCATGTTTAGGCCTTGTTGTAATTGTATAAATAAGAAGTATCTAAGCGATGTAAGTAGTAGATATAGTTGGCTATGTGCCCCATATGTTGTAGATGATTGGCTTAGTGCACGACTACTAGTGGCTATGTGCCTGATAGGTTGATTTTGGCTTAGTGCAAGAAGTTGTAAGTGCTTTGTGCTATTAAGGAGTTGGCTCTGTGCCTCGACCTGATTTTGAGGAAGGTGGATCTAGTGTGATGTGCGCAAATCACCTGTCCACTACGGAGTTGGGATCTGTGGCTTTGTGCACAAGAGAAGATGAATGTAACGAGATTGAAGACTAATAAAGAAGAAGAAGAAGTTGGTGGATGTAGCCCCACACTGGGGTGAACCACGTATATCTTGTGTCTTGATGTGATTTGTGCGGTGTTGCTTATGTGATTATTTGCTTAGTGTTGTTGATATGAATGCATCTGATGTTGTAGCTTAGTTCTTAATGATGTGAATGAATGCTAGATCTGAACTAATGATGTGTGCTAAGTAATGGAAAGTATCTTATCTATATTGTTACTGCGTTGATCTGTAGTAAGGGTTTGACCTGCGATGTGAATAAGGTTCAAGAACTAATGCATATTATTGGCTAAGTGCTCTGTCAAGTACTGTAATCACATATATGTGTCCCAGTTTGGTTGTAGACACTTGAGTCGTACAACCCTCCCCTGCCTGAAAAACAAAGGTGCTACCAATAGAATCACTTTTTAATTCATGATTTGATTTTGGTGTTTTTTAGTCTAGAGTTCTCATTTTGAGATCACGGTTCTCATTAATTTGGTAACTATTTTGAAGGATTAGGTGGATTACTAATGCAAGAAGGTAAGGTAATTGCCTATGCTTCAAGGAAGCTTCAACCACATGAGAAGAATTATGTGATGCTTGATTTAGAACTCATAGCGATTGTTAACGCATTAAGAATTTGGGGGCATTATTTAGTAGGGAGGAAATTTGAGTTGAAGACAGATAATCAAGGACTTAAACACATATTTAAAGAGAGAAATTTGAATGCTAGACAAAATTGAAGATTGTTATAATTACTAAGCGAGTATGATTTCGACATATCATACATTAAAGGAATAGTAAACAAAGTGGCAGATGCTTTAAGTCGCAAGCCACGCGTTTTCTCAATTTTACCATTAAATATGAATTTGAAAGAAAATATATCGAAGATGTAATTAGAAGATGAATGGTATAAAGAAGCTAAATCGGAGTTAGAGAATGAAGTATTGAGAATTTTGAAATATGAAGGATGTGCCTTGGATAATGATGGCTTATTATGATTTTATGGAAGGATATGTGTGCCACTAAATGATGAAATTTGCAATTTGATATTAAGAGAAACTCATGGAGCAGTTTATATGATTCATCTAGGAATAAAAAAGATGAATGTAGAAACAAAATCGTTATTCTTGTTTGTTATGTTTCTTTGAGGTATTTGCAAGAAGTTGTAGAATCTGGGAATTGGCTTAAGAAGGAAGTCATAGAAACCTAGCCATGGAAGATGAGTCCAGTCATAATAACCCTCGAGATGTAATAGAATAGAGATTTGCGAGGCTAGAAGAGAAATTCATTGATATCTCTTGCAACATTGCCCTCGTCATGGTGGATTTAGAAAACATGTTTAGGCCTTTCACAGAGGTTGGTGTCTCTAACTCAAAAGTTGGATCAAATGATAAACTAGGAGACAGTGAAGACCCCAAAAAGGAATCGAACAAAGAGCTTGAGAAAGAGAAACCAAGTTCCAATTCCATCACTCCTTCACAACCTATGTTTAAAATGGAAGTGAAAGTGGACATCAAACCATACCAAGGTGAGACCAATGTTGTTAATTTGAATCATTGGTTGCAATATTTAGAAGTGTATTTAGTTTCTCTTTTCTAAATAAAATACACTAGATTGTTATTTTCTCCTAAAATGAAATATATAGTAATAATTTTCTTTGTACATTTTTTTAATTAACTTTTCAATTTATTATTCATTTATAGTTTAATTTTAGTAAATACACCAAGGGTGCCATGTATGCCATTCCCTTAAGGACTTATTTATTGTATTCCAAGGATGTCATGAGTGCATGCCCTTCAAGTATTTGATTTTTGATTGATGGGGAAATGGTGCAACAATGGAGACATTGTTAACTCAACTTGGTTTCCCTCATTGAAATATTAATGGTTATTGAGGAATAGGGATTTTGTCTTATTGTACACCCCTCAACTGATCCTCGCAAGTGACTGAATCCATAGCCTATCCTCATGGAAACGTCGAACCTCTGAGTAAAAGTGTCCTACATTTTTCAACTCATGCCATAGAAGGAGTGCTAGTAGGTGGAAACATGGATGTTGCTCCACCTCTCCTGATGGTGCCTGCTATACCTCCATACAACCCCAATACCCATGCATGGATCGATCGGCAAGCATGTTCCCTATGCATGCATTCACTACATCATTTTATCAATAATTTCATAATTCATATCAAATATACAAGACATGTTCACAAAATAATTACCATTTCCTAACTCAATCTGGAATCTAATAACTTGTCAATGAAATTTTGAGCCAATGCGCCCTTATAGTTTCCTATCACACTAGGAAAACTATTAGTAATATCTGCAATTTAATATGTCCATATTTCATTTTACTTCATCAAGATAAATAAATCATTATCATTCATTTCATCATATTAATGCATAGCTTATTCATTTAAACATCATAATAAATAATTTATTCATTCAATCATCATCATATTTACTCAATCATAATCAAAATCTAAGTTTCATCATCATAATAATAGTCAAATAACCGGTTCATTTGTAAACAAATGCCCTCAAATAATAAGTCAATCATTTCATAATAATCAGATACATGGGGCACTACAAAGTTCTCAACACTCTAGCAACCATAGCTCCTAAAATCTTAGATGGGGATCATTTTGAAGGAAAAAAACTATGCCTTCTTAAATTTTTTGAACACAATGGTTTTAAAAAGCATCAAGGGATTAAGGCCTTTCAAATTATAGTAAAGATGCTAGAAACAAAAATGGCATCAAGAAAACCTTCAAAATTGTTTTTTTCAAACTACATACAAGGGACTAGATTCAAAATTGCTAGGGTGTTGAAAAAGAAAAATATTTGTGCAACCTTCAAACCTCTAACCACTATTAGAAACTCCTTGAGATCTATTAAAGTCCTCATTGATCCTATGAAAGAGAAAGGTGTATACATGATCCCTTGCTCCTATGGGAAACCCTACATTGTTGAAATCGGTTGTTCCATAAAGGTTGGGATACAAGAACACATGGTGAATATCAAACACAACTATGTTTGATCATCCATATTGGCTAAACATTCAAACAAGATGAAACGTCAATTTTTCTTGAGGAAGATAAAATCTTTGCTAAGTTTGGCCATCACTCTAATAGGAAATTCAGGGAAGCAATTGAGATTGAAAAGAAGTCAAATAACCTAAATCAAAATGATGGGAAGAAGATAATTAACTGAAATTGGATTTTGGCTTTACATCGATCAGGTGATGTTTAAATCTATTAAACAAATAAAAACAAAACATTTAAATCACTTTAATATAGTAAATAATTTTTTTTCAAAATTGTTAAAACATAATATTTGAATAAACACCTTTATATGGTCAACTAATAATAATAGGAATAAAAAAAAGAACACACTAATCAATTAAATTTGACATAAAGTAACATTAATTCACCTCAAAAGTCGAACTAGATATATATTAATCAGTGAATGTGACTCAAACTAATAATCAAATTACCTCTTCACAATTTCCTGATGATGGAACACATTAGATTGGTCTGAAACATCAAAATACAAAGATGATTGTGATTAGTCTAGAAGACTTTAGACATAATGATATCAATCACCAAAGACTTATAAATGAAATACCTTCAGCTTTTGTTGGAATTACCTATGAATTTGTCTCCAACAAGCTAGATTTTGTCTACTTTGATACCACTTGATGCAAAGCTCAAATAGCCTGCAAATTAGAGAATGCAAAACATCACTCCATAACAACACATTTCAAAATTAAATGCATTCATATATAGAAACATACAAACTTTAATATGCATAGATAAATGAAATAATATTGTATTTGAGAATTGTTTTATTCATAAGAATGACCAACACTCTTAGCCTTATTACAAACTCTCTCTCTCTCTCTCTCTCTCTCTCTCTCTCTCTCTCAATGACAACAATATCATAAACAAAATAAAATCCTACACCTACAACCAACAACTTAAATTTGGCTATATACTTTAGGTTTGAAGATTAAATGATGTTGCTTTAGATCTACCTCTCTCTAAATCGATCGCCCACCTCTCTCTCAATCTCCCTTTGAGCTCTCTTGTGATATTCCTTCTTCATTCCTTTAGGCCATGCGTATATACAGAGGGATGGAGAAAACTATTGTCACCAACCAAATAACTAACACCGACTTGAACCTTTCACTTGTAAAACCAAGATTAATTAAACCTTTATTACTTAGTGATAACTTTTTAGAACATTTATAACCCTTTCCTCGACCATCCCTAATGCCTCTTAGAAGATATTCGAGGTCCAATTAAACTTATGCTCATAAAATTAACAAATATGCATATCCTCGAAACCTCGATTTACACAGAATTAGAAGAAAATGCATACCTTAACTAGTATATGTACATTGGAGAGTTTATTAAGTGGACGTTTGGAGTATTTCATCTATCTTTAAGTCCATATTATTAAATTTTGACAAAATGTATTCTTAAATGTAATTAACATTGTTGGCTTCTCCCAAAACCTTTTAAACTATGTATTAATGTCTTTCTATGATATAAAAAATTACACACAAAATAACATCAATAACAAAGATACTCCTACATCCTATACATTGTCAACTTAAATATTTTTTAATGATGTTTCTATAAAATGATAATCAATTTTATTGTATAATTTATTGTATAAAGTAATAACAAAGAACTCTAACTCCTAAATTGAAAAACTTCACCAACTCTTATTTATTTGTGAAATATATATATATATATATATATATATATATATATATATATATGAGAATATGAAGGTTTGAAACGTAGGTGATTTAAATATTCTCTTATTTATTTGTGAAATAAATAAATAAATATATATATATATATATATATATATTGGAGAAAATGAAGGTTTGAAACGTAGGTGATTTAAATATCCAAGCAACAAACTTTAAGGTTAAATTTTTTTTTTAAGGCTAAGCAACTAATTTTTTAGAATTTAAAGGTAGAGAGGGAGGGAGTATAAGAAAAGGTATCGAATTTTTGTTGAGTTTTTAAAGCGAGAGAGGGAGTATAAGAAAAGGTATCGAATTTTTGTTGAGTTTTTAAAGCAAGAGAGGGAGTATACGAAAAGGTATAGAATTGTTGTTGAGTTTTTAAAGGTAGAGAGGAAGTATAAGAAAAAGGTATATAATATTTTTGAGTTGTTAAAGGTAGATAAGGAGTATAAGAAAATGTATGGAAAAGTTTAAAATTTTCTGAGTTATTATAGGTAGAGAGGGAGCATAAGAAAAGGTATGGAAAATTTTGAGAAATCTTAAAGGTTCAACTAACTAAATTTTAGTTTTAAGTTTTTAAAGGTAGAGAGGGAGCATAAGAAAAGGTATGGAAAATCTTGAGAAATCTTAAAGTTCAACTAACTAAATTTTAGTTTTAAGTTTTTAAAAGTAAGGAGGGAATATTAAAAAAGTTTAAGAAAGTCATAATAAAGTATTGATATGTTAATTTTTATCAAATGAAAAAAAAAGGTAATGAGTCCATTCAAATATAAAATATTAGAGGAGGTAGAGAGTTATCTTAATCTATTCAAATATTAAATATATTTTAATCCATTAGAATATAAATTACATTCCAAACAAAAGTAAAGAATATTTCAATTACATTCCAAACAGAAGTTAAGAAGGGAAAGTAACAGGGACATGATTTTAAATTAAAGAGAGGAAAGTTAAGAAGGGAAAGTAACAGGGATATGATTTTAAATTAAAGTGAGGAAATTTAAGAAGGGAAAGTAACAGGAATATGATTTTAAATTAAAGTGAGGAAAGGAAAGGAATATTTATAAAATATATAAGGGAATTTGAAATTAAATTAAAGATAAAGAAGAGAAGGGTCAAAATGTATTTGAAATTAAATTAAAGATAAAGAAGAGAAGGGTCAAAATGTGCTTTCTTCGATTTGTTTATATAATTTTTAATTGTTTGATTTATTTGATTTTATTTTTTTTTGTCAATAAAGTTGTTATGATTTGATATATTGATTATTATAATGGTTAGGAGATAAATTTATTAAGTATATTTTTTGTAAATTTCGTCTTTGGGTCATTTCTATCAACAAAGTGTATTGAGTGGAAATTTTAATGATGCTAATATAATTCTATTTTCATCAATAAATTGATTAACAATGAAATATGCTTTAACTCTCTAAATCCATTGGTTCAATACATCTATGTTGATAATTTTGTTGAATTATGATACATATGTATACTTGCACTTTGAATGAGATGTGTCCATTGAATAATCCAATTATAAACATTTAAGGTATAAATTGAATAATGAACCATTTTCAATATATGTGCAAATTAATTACACATTTGTTTTTTTTTCCCTACATTGTTTTTTTTTATGATGGAGTGGATTGAGTAATCCATTGTAGAGTTGGGCCAATGTTAATCGTCATTTGAGATTATGATAAACATTAAAGAAGTTTAAGTTAAATAATAGTAGGGTGAACATTGTGTTCTTGTACTTTGGATTTCATTTTAAAATGTGAGCACTATTACACCCCATGCCAAGGGGTAACTAGAGGAGATCATGTCTCGAGGGCCGTAATGGAGAAAATGATCTACACCATGATGATGATCAGCATGTCCACAGATGGTAGCCCAGTAGCCCCCTCATTTGCCTCCCAACACATATCAACCAAGGCTCATCACATTCAAGCAACCCAGAGTATGGGAAATGGTAAGCCATTGTCACCATGAGGTGTGTTAGTCCTTCTTTCATGCAAAGTATTGTACTTAATTTATCGGGTATGTGGATGAGGATCCTTGGTTGAAGTCGAATAATGGGTCATTGGTTTAGGAAATTATGTCATTTTCCTTGTTTCACCTTCGTGGTCAGCCTCTGTGCCCTAGTCCCGTGTTGTTACCGCCCAAGGAAGGGGTAATACTGAGGGGCCCTCCAAAGGGTAAATTTTTGTTCTTAGTCATACTTAACACTTTCCATCTTGAATCCTTTCACATATCCTAAAATTCAACTATGGTCCATTCTTTCATGAGAAGAAGGGGTTGAAGGCCCAGAGGATGATGTAGTTGCTCAATGTATATGTTATTGCTAAATTATAAAGGTCACCATAAAAGCCTCAGGCTAGCTTGAGATCTACCCCCTCTAATGGTAATCGCCCCTATCCAGATGGGAATGAATGAACCAATTACAAAGGACTATTGCCCAATAAAAAGTAAAGGAATGAAGCTTGAAACCTTATAAAGGGGACTTTCAAATGATAATTAGGTATCAAAAGGAAAATGAGGGGTTCATAATGCAAAAGTATCGAGGAAAGGGTATCTCAAGCAAGCAAGCGCCACCTCTACAAAGGTGCTCATAGAAATGGATACCATAAGCCATGAAGTAATCCTAATACCATATCACATTCACACTTACTCTTGATTGGTTTTTACTTTCCCTTGTCACTCTCAGGACCTATCTCTTCTACCTAGGTTATTTTATTTCATGTCTAGGTGGCACACCTAATAGGGTTGGATGAATACCCTCCTATACTTAAACCCGGTAACTCACATGGGGTCTTGGACAGCGTGATACTTCAAGGGGATTCTGGGGTGAATCATTTTACATGGCTAATGTCATAAGTTGCATCTTACTTTACATGTCTTAAGGACCGATATTTCTTATGAACTTTGGTTTACCTTGATTCGGATTATTTTGAGAACGAAATGAAGGTGGAGATATAACAATGAAATATACAGAGATATTTCAATAAACACATAGATACAGTAATGCACACTTTTTATTAATGAGAGAAATGTACATAAACTGTAAAATTACAGAGTGAATGACTTGCTAGAATGGTGACAGCTTATCTCTGAGAAGAGATGTGATGGCTACACTTATTTGCAAGAAGATGATGTGTACAATGAGGCTCCAAAGGCCTTTTTAACACAAATAAAATCAAAAACCCTAACCCCAAAAGATGAAACGGCAAAAAGTTTGTGGGCCCAATGGGGGTAGTTGATATGTCAATATTTGTTGTTGTTGTTATAATTTACTTCTTTTTGTTGTACTATTGTTCATTGTTGAAAATTCATAACATCCATAACAAGTTTTCAGGTCTAGTGTCTCTAACTGGAATTTAAAGCTTGTTTGAACTTGGAAATAATCGTATACATGTTATAAAGTGTTCTTGTTCTCGGAGGTACTCAAACAACATTATCACCTATTATCTTTGCTTGACCTAGATCTTTTATTTCGGTGATCAAGAGAGGGGGTGGTAGGCTTGGATACTATACTTTCTACTTTGATCCCTTGAGGTCACCATGGAAGCCTCCCTTGTGGTGGACCTCTTCCATCACTAAAACAAGGGAAGTTCTTACTAAGGTGACAGTGATAGGATCTTCTATAGTTACACAAGGTTTGGAGACCTTGTGTTAGGCTTTACACAAGTACAAATCCTGCATTAACATTTTGGTGTCATTGTCAAGGAGGATTGAGTCATTCTCCTCAAGGACATATCTTTGGTAAACTTTCTTCTTAACCCCTTATCTCTCAAGTTTACTTGGTGACTTCGATGTGGTTGATTCCCTCATCTTCCTTTGATTATCTAAGGATAATTATCTGGCAACTCCACAAAGCTCAAGGACGTATACTAACCTTCCTAAGACTTACAAAAGAAGGGTTCCTCGCAACTCACCTGTAGTGAAATCCTTGTTTGGTGGAAACCTTCCTTTGCCTACAATGGCTCAAAAGAAATGGGCATCCAATATCTTCAAGAATTTAGAAATATCTTCCATCCCAAAATACCCTAGACAAATGCCTCCTAAGTATGAGAAATGGCTACCCAAGTTTTCTGGTAATGATGTAACCATTGTTGATGAGCATATGAGCAATTTTTGTGCCTTCTTCCAACTAAACCCTGTGAGTGATGATGTTGAGGATTTAGTAATGAAACTCTTCTTGACCACTCTTACTGATGTTGCTAGGAGGTGGTATGATGGTCTCCATAATAAGAGTATCAAGACTATGCATCAACTTGAGGATACCTTTCTTAAAAGGTGGAGTACCAAATAAGATCCCAATTTGTTGTTGACACGACTTACCGAAATCAAAAAATCAAAAAATGAAGTTGTAAAGGAATTTGATGCCAAGCTTAAAAAGTTACTTCAACGAATACCTAGCACTCATCACCCTAGGAAGGATTACCTTCTCTTCCTTTATATCAAGTCTTTCCTATGAAAATTTGGGTATTTACTCAAGTACAAGGGTCCAAAGACCATTCATGAAGCCCAAGAAATGGCTTCAAAAACTGAGGATAATATTTCATCATGCAAGGTAGACCCTTGTAATGCCTCAAGAGCCAAGGCCGATACAAAACCAAGGATAGTACACAATTTTGAGCCCGTTCAAGATACTAGCACTCCATAGGCACAACTTGAAGAGGCTATAAATGACCTCACCAAGAACCAAACCTTGATTATGAATATGATCACTAATTTGGAAAGGCAGCAACAACAAGCCCCAATGCCTCCTTTTAGGGGACAACCTTAAAATCCTAGCCAAACATGGGAAGGTAGGCCTTCAAATGAACAAAGGGTTCCAAACACTCTAGATCCTTCAAATGTTATAAGTCAAGAGGAGACTCCTTCGTTCTTTCCTTGTAGAGATTCATAATGGGAACATGAATTCCAAAGGATTAATAGGGAACATGGTCAAATGAATGTCTTTGATACCATAAATCATATCTTTATTGTATCTCCTCAAGTATGCCTCAATATCACACCTGAACAACTTGAGGAAGGAAAAAGAGAAGCAACCAGGAGGGCTAGGATGGAAAATATAAACAACATGGACAAGGAATCAAGGGAGAGACTTAGAAATAAGGAATTACAAGTGTACACAAGATGAAAAATGTGGCACAAGCTCCACCCAATGACCCTAAGCCCCCTCAACAAGGACCTCCTCTTCCACCAACAAGCAATCATCCTCCTAGCTCGACTTTGCCAAAGACTAATGATATTGACTTCAATATTAACATAGACAATGTCTTGTCAAAGATCAATGTACATGTACCCTTGAAAGAGATTTTTTAAGATTCCTTCGACAAGAAGTAAAGTTGAGAAGTTCTTTAAGGTACAAGGTGAACCAATGGACCCTCCTATAATGTTGATCCAGGTAGATATTGGTGGCCACCCACCTTTTCCAACTGGCTCAAAACAGTTTTCTGGTAATTTTGGTAATTTACTATTTTTAAAAAATTTTAACTTCTGGGGTCATTTTGAGGCCCTAAATGACATTTTTTGGGAAAACAGTTTTGCAATATAATTTTCCTTATATATTTCCCCTAAAATGAATCTCCTCGACGATACCTTTCCAATGGGATATCAGACACCTAAAACGGAGATCGTATGCAAAAGTTACGACCCCGGGAAGTTAATGTACTAACTTACCCAAACGGGGCCCACATGACTTTTGGCACTTCATCTCCTAGGGTTAGGTTTTTGGATGTCTAGGGTTTTTGGAATTCCTTTTTATTGTAAAAAGGCCTTCAGAGCCTCATTGTAATCATCTTCTTGCGAATGCGAGTAGCCGTCACATATTTTCTCAGAGATAAGCTACCACCATTCTAGTGAGTCTTTCACTCTGTATTTTTACAGTCTCTATACATTTATTTCATTAATAGAAATCATGTATTACTATATATCTGTGTCTCTTGTTATATTTCAAATATATCTTTGTTATATTGTTGTCTCTCTTGCAATATCTCTGAATATTTTTGTGTTATATCTCCGCTCTCATTTCGTGCTGAAAATAATCTGCATCAGTGGTATCAGAGCAGGCTGCTCTTGATCGTTTTTCAGTGCATGTCCCCGACGAGGTCCGAGTATATAAATTTGGTTCTCGAGCTTGTATCTCTTGAAGAAAATCGCTCTCGCATGCCCAAGAAACCCTCCATGGCGGAATAAAAGAAAAATGACGGAGCAGACGATCCTATCAATTTGTTGATTGAGCAAGCTCTCATCCGATAGAGGGATGAAATGATGGAGAATTTTTCCCACATCCTTCAATGCCTCCCGATAGCATCAAGCACATCTTCATCAAGCGGCCACTTTGGAGGCACCTCGCCTTTTAAGGTACAGGTCAATTTTGATATTCCTATATTTGAAGGTCAGATAGATGCGGATGCCCTAGATAAATCGTTAAATTTGTTAGAAGATTATTTTTCTGTTCACAATTTTTCTGACAGAGAAATATCATCTTCGCGCTCCTTAAGGCTCTCCCCCATGTCAAACATTGGTGGGAAACTTATTGGGAGAAGAGTTCCATAGAGGAATCTGGAACATATGGGGCCGAGCCCACTTGGTATTTTTTTGTGGATGCGGTAAAGGAACGGTATTACCCTGTTTGCAACTATGAGGACCAGTACATGAGATGGACCACATTGTGGCAAGACAGGGGCCAAGAAGTGTCAGAGTTCACCAATACCTTCCATACCTTGCGCACCAAGCTGCGTATCAAAGACTTCGAGCGACATTTGGTTATGAAATACCGCGGGGCTCTACACAAATACATCCAAACTGAAATGGATTTTCTGGACATCTCATCACTCGGTTATTCTTATCGATATGTTGTTAAAATTGAGTAGAAGTTTAAGCACTAGAACAAACGGGAATTCGGATATGAAAATCTACAACAACCAAAGTATGAGAAAGATGGCCCTAACAAATAGCTTCCTGAAAACCAGTCTAAGCCACAGGAAAAGAACGGTCACAAAAAGACGAAAAAGGACACCAAAAAATGGTGTGATTTCCACAAAATCCCTTGGCACAACACCGATGAATGTTGCTCAAAACAATCATTGGTGGTCAAGATCAAAGACAAGGATTCAAACCCTGATTCTAAATTTGATTCTGAAAATACTGGTAAAAGACAGATCATTGACACAGAGCCCATTGTTATTGTCGTGACTGCAGTAATTCAACTAGAAGAACCAACAGATCTAGAAGAGGGGGAGGGCCTTTTTCATTCACAGATGTGGGTGAAGGGGACCCCACTACATTTTATTGTTGATAGCAGAAGCCAAAAGAACCTCATCTCAGCAGAGGTCGTCAAACAGTTGGGATTGTCGACAATACCACACCCGCAGCCATACAACATCGGGTGGCTTCACCAAGGATGAGATCTTTGTGTCATCCAGCAGTGTCGATTGTCATACAGCATCCAACCCTTCAAGGATGAGGTATTATGTGATGTTTCCCCATTGGATGTCTGTGATGTTCTCTTGGTCCATCCATATATGTGGAGACGCCATGATGTTTATGAGTCTCGACCTCGCAGTGTCATTGTTTCTCTAGGGGGTCATCTCTACAGAATCTGGTAGTTCTGACTATTGTTCCACCTAAACAGTGTTGCAAGGTAGTATCTCATACTGCAAAATTCAACTTCTTCACAATATGTTCAAAAGGGGAATAGAAGGACACTGCAACCACTACAGCCTCGCCCCAAGCACCTTCTATTCAATAGAAGCAGGTCGGCAAGGTTGTAGCAAAGCGCAATTATTCCTTCTGCACATCGTCCTCTTGTGTAGCTTGACTTGTTGAATAGCCTTAGCCTCAACAGGTTCATGACAGACTTCCACAAACTGATCAGCGCGACATCTCCAGCAAGGCAAGCAGCGCACCAAGATGCAGATTCAGCAAACATTTTTCCCTTTCCCCCCGACACTCAATGCAATGGATACCATTGCTTCCTAAGGAGGGAGGATTGATCCAGGTGGATATCGGTGGCCACTCACCTTTTCCAACTGGCTCAAAACAATTTTCTAACAATTTTGGTAATTTACTATTTTTAGCAGTTTTTAACTTCCGGGGCCATTTTGAGGCCCTAAACGACGTTTCTTGGCAAAATGGGTTTTCAATATTTAATTTCCTTTGATATTTCCCCTTAAAATGAATCTCCTTGACAATACCTTTCCAACGGGCTATCATACGCCTAAAATGGAGATCGTATGCAAAAGTTATGACCTCGGGAAGTTGATGTACTAACTTACCCAAACGGGGCCCACATGACTTTTGGCACTTCATCTCCTAGGGTAAGGTTTTTGGATGTCTAGGGTTTTTGGAATTCATGTTTATTGTAAAAAGGCCTTCAGAGCCTCATTGTAATCATCTTCTTGCGAATGCGAGTAGCCGTCACATCTCTTCTCAGAGATAAGCTGCCACCATTCTAGCGAGTCTTTCACTCTGTATTTTTACAGTCTCTGTAC
>ML779961.1:347406-391783 GCA_009831015.1 Picea engelmannii
AGTATTGTACATATATCCTTAGAAATTGGACCCAGTTCTTTGGGCCAAAACATTGAACGTATCTATCACAAACACAAGCACGGGATCCGCAGTATGCAGGATCCTTGCAGTTTTCTCCTTGATGAATCATCATGTGGTAAAATTGATAGTTTTCAGAAGCTTCCCGTGAGGAAGAAAACGAAAAATGTTGCAGGGAAAATGGAATAGCCCTTAACTAAAAGTTAGGACACAACTAAAAACCGCCTCTGCACAATCAAAAAAACTTCAGGGACATGGGTTGCACGTGTAATTTCATAGGCCCAAATTAGTCCATTCTGGGTGGAAGGAGATGACTAGTAGAAATATGACTTGCACCAGTGGGAGTTTTGGTCCTCATTCTCGAAGATGTTAATTGCATATCCAGAAAACATGACAGTAGTCCCGCAGTTGAATATTTTTTTGGCTTGAAATATATCTCTAGGAGCATCAACATATCATTTCCTTACAGTGAAATTCTTCCACCCAGAACGGACTAATTTGGACCTATGGAATTCCTACTTTCGAGCTACAAAGTGGCTATTGCGTTCAACGTCAGTTTCTTTTCTGAAACTCCTTTTGGTGTTGTCGGGACCGCCATCACTGAGCCAAGAAGTTCCACCCATTATGGTTGATTTCGATTTGGGCGTGGGAGTGGGAACAGTCTCTACATTTCCATTATCCATTATCACATCATCGCCCATCAGATCATCTTCTTTCGGCTCGGAATCCATGAAATCAACCTCTGTGCCAGCCATCAATGCAATTGGGTAGGTTCTCTGAGCAGGCAAGGTTGCCTTGGAATTCTTTGGCTTGAAATATATCTCTCGGTGTACCAAGGGACCATCTCCTTTTTTTCTCCTGGGCGGAGGGAGATGAGTAGTAAGAATATTCCCTGGAATACTGGAACCTCTGGCCATTATGCCCGAATGTGTTTACTGTATCTGGACAGAACTGCTGCCACAAGTTAACAAGAATTTTTGTTTTCTCCAGACAATGCTTGAAATGAAAATTGGGGAGGGATAATATGACTCTCCGCAAATTACGGTTTAATGTGTATCAATGGAAGATCTCCTCGAGCCATTCGTTGATCAATGACAATCTCCAGGGTTCATGCGGAATGAGTTGTTACCATTAAATCTCACTAATTGCATATTTAGAAAAAAGTGTGAAGGTGGTGGTGACGGCGAAGAGAGATTAAGAATTAGAGATTTCTTAAAGGCGCCAACCCATCGGCACACGACACGGATTGCATCATGTTTGAAATGAATACTTGGAAAGGATAACACTCTTCTCCGCAAATCTTGGTTTAATTCGTAGTAATGACAAATCTTCTTCGGCCTTTTGGACATTAATGACAATCTTAACGGTTCCTGCAGGATGAACTACTAGAATTAAAGATTAATTATTGCATATCTGGAAATAAGTATGAAGGTAGTGGTGATGGCAAATTGTGACCAAGCATTGTACATTTTGTCCACCCGCCAACCCGCGAAACAGATTCCAAGAAATGCCCAAGTATGGAAAGCAGTCGGGTGGGTTACAAAAAAGAATGGCAAAAGATATACCCAGGAGAGGTGAGGGGCTGATGGTCATATTGCATCTCAATGACAGATATCGGTCGTCAATTTGTATGTCGCGGAATTTCGGGTGTTGTTTGTGCATAGGGGAACAGCGGAAGCGTAATGTCGAGAGGGAAATTTGTATATTGTTTAACTTCGGGTTATGTATATAAAAGCATGAGACATTCGGAAAAAGGACCAATTAAACAGAAAGCGAAAGCATACGAGATGAAGGGGAATTTGTTTGGTAATTTGTAAATCGCGGAATTCTGGGTGTTATTTGCAGGCGGTAGAACAATGGAAACGCAATGTTGAGCCCGCCTATGCAGGAACCCGCGATTCAAAAAGTTTGTTCAATATGAAACGGGGAAGTAGTCGGTCAGGATGGTGATATAAAAGTAACAATGGAAATCTAAAGATGTGAATCTGCCAAATCCTGCACCTAGACATTTTCCAAAAAACGAGTAAGTAAAGAAAGGGAAAGCAGAGGGAAAAGAGAAAGTGGATGGCAATTTTCGGAAGCGAGAATTGGTCTTAACAGTAACTATGGAGTGCATTAAACAGGTTAACAAGTTCTTCAATCAAGGAATAGATACAACAAGGGATGTTTATAGTTTCCAGGATATGTTTGTATAAGAAAAGCATCGAAAACTTACAAGAAAAACATTTTTTTGATGTTTAAGTAAAGTTTTTGTATTGTTAGCTTCACTGCAAGTATAACAATGAAGAATTTGAATTTTAATGTCCTTTGGTTCATATGATTGTTCCATTAGACTTTGCATAGTATATATTCTTTTATTTCAATTTGTTTTCTAATTTGTAGATCGCGGAAGTAAGGGTGTTGTTTGCAGGCGATGGAACAATGGAAACGCAATATTGAACCCGCCTATCTGGTAACTCACCTATTCAGAAAACCGTGAGCCAAAAAATTTTTACAATATGAAACGAGGAAGCAGTCAGTCGGGCTAGTGATATAAAGTAAGTGAAATCTGAAGATGTGAATCCGCCAACTTCCGCACCTAGAAATTTTCTGAAAAACGAGTAATACATACTAAATATGTACTTCTATAAAGTATGAACATGAGATTTTATAGAGCATGTACGGATCCCGCATGCCACTTTTTGGATCGCGGGTTCTCGGGCTGGCGGGCTCAAAATTGGGCCTCTATTGTTCTGTGGCCTACAAATAGCACCCAGAATTCCGCGATATACAAATTGACAAGCGGGCTTGCAAGCTAGCTGGCTCAACATTGCACTCCTATTGTTTCGTGTCATACAAACAGCACTCGAAGTTCCGCGATATACAAAGTGACAGACAGACTCTAGGGATGGCAGCCTCAATATTGCGCTTGTTTACGGATGGTAATCCCTATCAACTATCTAACATTATCTAAAAACGTTATTTTCAATACTAAAATATTAATATTAAATATTGATATTGTACAATTTAATTAGACAAAAAAGTTTGTACAATATGAAACGGGGAAGCGGTTGGTCGGGTTGGTGATATAAAAGTAAGTGAAATCTGAAGATGTGAATCCTGTACGGATCTCGCATTCCATACTTAGCCACTTTTTGGATCGCGGGTTCTCGGGTTGGTGGACTCAAAATTAGGCCTCTATTGTTTTGTGCCCTACAAATAGCACCTAGAATTCTGCGATATACAAATTGACAAGCGGACCTACGGGCTGGTTGGATCAATATTGCACTCCTATTGTTCTGTGTCCTCGAAACAACACTCGGAGTTCCGCAATATACAAATAGACAGATGGACTCTGGGGCTGTCGGCCTCAAGATTGTGATTGTTTACGGATGGTAATCCTTATCAACTATCTAACATTATCTAAAAACATTATTTTCAATACTAAATTATTAATATTAAATATTGATATTGTACAATTTAATTAGAAAAAAAAATTGTACAATATGAAATGGGAAAGAGATCAGTCGGGCTGGTGATATAAAAGTAACTGAAATCTGAAGACGTGAATCTGCCAACTTCTGCACCAAGAAATTTTTCGGAAAAACGAGTAATACATACTTAATATGTACTTTTATAAAGTATGGACATGAGATTTTATAGAGCATGTACGGATCCCGCATTCCATACTTGGCCACTTTTTGGATCGCGGGTTCTCGGGCTGGTGGACTCAAAATTGGGCCTCTGTTGTTCTGTGTCCTACAAATAGAACCGAAGAGTTCCGTGATATACAAATTGATAGGCAAACTTGCAGGTTGGCTAGCTCAACATTGCACTTCTATTGTTCTGTGTACTCCAAATAGCACTCGGAGTTCCATGATATACAATTGACATATGGACTCTAGGGTTGGGGGGCTCAAGATTGTGATTGTTCACGGATGGTGATACCTATCAACTATCTAACACTACCTAAAAACATTATTTTCAATACTAAAGTATTAATATTAAATATTGATATTGTACAATTTAATTACATAAAATTATTAAAGGATGTTAAATATTTTATTTAAAAGAAAAATCCGGGTATTCGAAAACTTGTGTTCCAAAAATTTGTATAATATGAAATGGGGAAGAGGTCGGTCGGCCTGGTGATATAAAAGTGGGTGGAAATCTGAACACGTGTATCCGCCAAGTTCCGCACCTAGAAATTTTCCAAGAAACGAGTAATACATACTAAATATGTACTTTTATAAACTATGGGCATGATATTTTATAGAGCATGTATGGATCCCTCATTCCATACTTAGCTACTTTTTGGATTGCGGTTTCTCGGGCTGGTGGGCTCAAAATTGGGCCTCTGTTGTTCTGTGCCCTACAAATAGCACCCAGAGTTCCGCGATATACAAATTGACAAGTGGAATTGCGAGCTATTTGAATTTTAAGGGCCTCGTGTTGATATGATAACACAATTAGACTTCGGCTAATTTATTTTCATTTATTACAATATGAAACGGGGAAGAAGTCGGTCAGGCTAGTGATATAAAAGTAAGTGAAATCTGAAGACATGAATCCGCCAACTTCTGCACCTAGAAATTTTTCAAAAAATGAGTAATACATACTAGGCATGTACTCTTATAAAGTATGGACATGAGATTTTTATAGAGCATGTACGGATCATGCATTCCATACTTGTCCACTTTTTGGATCACGGGTTCTCAGTCTGGCGGGCTCAAAATTGGGCCTCTATTGCTCCGTATCCTACAAATAGAACCCAGAGTTCCACGATATACAAATTGACAGGCGGACTTGCGACTGGCTGGATCAACATTGCACTTCTATTGTTTTGTGTCTTCCAAACAGCACTCGAAGGAAACAAGTAATACATACTAAATATGTACTTTTATAAACTATGGAAATGAGATTTTATAGAGCATGTATGGATCCCTCATTCCATACTTAGCCACTTTTTGGATTGCGGGTTCTCGGGCTGGCGGGCTCAAAATTGGGCCTATATTGTTCTGTTCCCTACAAGCAGCACCCAGAGTTCTGCGATATACAAATTGAAAAGCAGACTTGCGAGTTGGCTGGCTCAACATTGCACTTCTATTGTTCTGTGTTCTCCAAGCAGCAGTCAAACTTCCATGATATACAAATTGATAGATGGACTCCAGGACTGGCAGGCTCAAGATTGCCATTGTTTACAGATGGTCATCCCTATCAACTATCTAACATTATCTAAAAGCATGATTTTAAAATACTAAATTATTAATATTAAATATTGATATTATACACTTTAATTACATAAATTATCAATATTGAACCTGCCTATCTGGTAACTTGCCTATTCGGAAAACCATGAGCCAAAAAGTTTTTACAATATGAAACAGGGAAGCAGTCGGTCGAGCTGGTGATATAAAAGTAAGTGAAATCTGAAGACGTGAATCTGCCAACTTCCGTACCTAGAAATTTTCCGAAAAATGAGTAATACATACTAAATATGTATTTCTATAAAATATAGCCATGAGATTTTATAGAGCATGTACGAATCTCGCATTCCATACTTAGCCACTTTTTGGATCGCGGGTTCTCGGGATGGCGGGCTCAAAATTGGGCCTCTATTGTTTTTTTCCCTACAAATAGC
Organism: Picea engelmannii; assembly: GCA_009831015.1. Taxonomy (NCBI): domain Eukaryota; kingdom Viridiplantae; phylum Streptophyta; class Pinopsida; order Pinales; family Pinaceae; genus Picea; species Picea engelmannii. Next base: position 353,045 of record ML779961.1, read on the forward strand.
ACCCACAATTCCGCGATATACAAATTGACAAGCGAACCTGCGGGTTGGCTTCCTCAACATTGCACTTCTATTGTTCCATGTCTTCCAAACAACTCTCGGATTTCCGCGATATACAAATTGACAGATGGACTCCAGGGTTGGTGGGCTCAAGATTGCGATTGTTTACGGATGGTCATCCCTATCAACTATCTAACATTATCTAAAAACATTGTTTTCAATACTAAATTATTAATATTAAATATTGATATTGTACAATTTAATTAGACAAAAAAGTTTGTACAATTTGAAATGGGGAAGCGGTTTGTCGGGCTAGTGATATAAAAGTCAGTGGAAATCTCAACACATGCATCCGCCAACTTCCACACCTAGAAATTTTCCTAGAAACGAGTAATACATACTAAATATGTACTTTTATAAAGTATAGACATGAGATTTTATAGAGCATGTACAAATCCCTCATTCCATACTTAGCCACTTTTTGGATCGCGGGCTCTCGGGCTGGCAGGCTCAAAATTGAGCCTCTATTGTTTCGTGCCCTAAAAATAGCACCCAGAGTTCCACGATATACAAATTGACAAGCGAACTTGCGGGCTGGCTGGCTCAACATTGCACTTCTATTGTCTCGTGTCCTCCAAACAGCAATGGGAGTTCCGTGATATACAAATTGACAGACAGACTCCAGGACTGGCGGGCTCAAGATTGTGATTGTTTACGGATGGTCATCCTATCTAACATTATCTAAAAACATTATTTTCAAATACTAGATTATTAATATTAAATATTGATATTGTACAATTTAATTACACAAAATTATCAAAGGATGTTAAATTGCTTATTTTAAAAAAAATGAAGGAAACAAAAAACGTTTTTTAAAATTCTATCACCGCAAGCATAACAACGACCAATTTGAATTTTAAGGGCCTCTTGTTGATATGATAGCACAATTGGACTTCGCACAGTATATATTCGTTGATTTCAAATTATTCTAGGAGATTCATTTTACCAAGTTCATCGATCAAGGAAAAATGCTAAAACAAGCCACATACTACATTTGCATCACAGCGCCATACAAATTATCAGGCGGATTTGCGAGCTAGCTGGCTAAAAAATTGCAATTCTATTGTTTTGTGTCCTCTAAACAACACTCGGAGTTACGCAATATACAAATTGATAGACGAAGCATACAACCAAGAACCAATACACAAGCAAGTTCCCACAAGGTTCCATAGAGCAGGACGCATCGACCTTTGCATCAAACAATTTGATATACAAAGAAAAGACGTCGTGGCATTCGTTTTCTCTTACATCTGGTATATGTTCCCAGTAGAAAATAACTGCGGCCATGGGATATATGGGGTTTGTTGCTATGCTTCCCATTTTTGGACCAAAAAATCTTATGCGCATGCAATCTCAAGTACTCGAGTCCGACGAACATTCATCTGGATGTTTAATAAATATTACAGAGACACGTGAAATATTTTCATTTCCCGCCAAAGTTCGATATGTTTTTTCTTTTTTTTCCTTCTTCAGCCGATATGAAAAATTGCATTGTCCTCATTTAAGGTAAATTTGTTGTGTATCCGAAAGTTGCGCAGCATGTAGACACTGCTTGCCTTTTTCTGTAGATATGTTTCATATGACAATTCTTCCAACCTAGGAAGCACATTTTGTAATAGAGGTTGCCTAACTGTACAATGCATAGTTGTGTTTCCCAAGGTTCGGATGGCAGCATTGAAGCAATGTCCATATATATGTGGACATTTTTCACCACATCGCAGACAATCAATCGTATCATCACTTATCAAAGCGGAGGCAAAAGCAGGAGAGTTGCATTTCGCACATACAGGTTCAAAGGGGGTCAAGTATGCATTCACTGCAACCAAAACACCTTCAACCTGGGAACGCAAGCATAGGAATTAATACATTGAACAATATAATACACAACTGCACCCCCCCCCCCTTAAAAAAATAAAATAAAATAAAACAAGTGGCAGAAATTTGGTGAAGGCTATTTGTGTAAGCAAAGTGAGGATGATTTTGTGGATGTATACGCACAACAGTCGTAGATCTAGCTAGTTTCTTCAGATCTTGTACTATATGTCCTCACAATTCTGTTACAAACGTTGCCTGCGTTGTGTGAAATATCCTTTCTCTAACATCCCTTTTCTTTGTTATATTTTTGAAGAGCATAAGTGGAAACTGCCCTTTATGCAATTGTTGTTCCATTGACGAAAACAAATTTGAATAGGTATCGAACAATTGCAGCTGCAACATGGAATAGTGCAATATTTGTGTAACTTACCGGAGATACATGCACATGCGAAAGTAAAGGACAAAAATGGATATGGAAAGCGGTACCATTGCCTTGTCGTTGTCTAACTCTCCATCCTTTATATGGAGAATGTGTTACGAGACAAGTTTTCTCGCCAGTGTGATAGTTGCGCCAATGGTTCCGATTGGGTAAATATCACTGCTCTGTGCAAGCTAGTTGATAGTCACGTCCGGGACAAAATGATATTTTGAACAAACAGCAGGAGTTTTTTCCACAATACTTGTTTCGTTGAGTGAAATAATTCGATCACAATCACCACGGTCATATACTGTTTTGGGCAATATATTAAAATTTGTAATGGATATCCCATTACCCAACAGTATCTTCTCTACATGTTTATGGACAAGTTGTGTAGAAATATTTAGTGTCATTGTCATCATGGCCTCCTTGTTTGTCATGTCAACACGCATAATGGATCTAGTTTTGTTTGCCTTGTCCAAGTAGGTGTTATAGACAACCATTATGTCCCCGATGAAAACTTGTCCAGTTCAGTGGACGTTCAAGCCCTCTATTGATAGTACTTTGGGTGTTAAAAATCTAGACCTGGTGACAATTTTTTAACAGGAAAACTAAAGAGAATGGTAGTGAGCAATTTTTTTTTTTGTATTCTTCTTTCACTGGCATAGATCTACAAGTACACGCATAGCTTCGATGAACTATGGAGCCAGAGTTTTTCAACCACACCTCTTAGTCTGCGGAACTTGCGCTATGTTCAGCGTCTTGCTTGTACTTGTTGATACTTCTTGTGAACTGCAAACCATGTATTGCAGATGACATCAGCATATTCACTATGCCATAGTCTCTATGTAAGCCAGCCAGTAATAAGATGAGTAAGCATAGAAAGATAAGTAAGCATGAGCTAGATGAATAAATAGTCGAGGATATTTATTTGGTAAATATACTAAGAGAAGAGTGTATGCATCTTTAACTTTGGCCTTGTCGGTCTTCTGATGTCTGGGATGACTAACTGCTCATGGCCATGTCACTAGTCCAACTTTTTCTGATGCAAGCATGTGCAGATGAACATCAAGACTAAACAAGCATATGCATTGTATATTTTCCATCAGAAGGACTAAACAAGCGTAAAATTGTATACATCTGATTTTTTTGACTAAAAAAATGTGTAACAGTAAACAGGGCGTGAGGGCAGGGCACCATGTCCAATATGTATATCGCGGACCCTCGGAAGCCAGGGGAGAAATCTTGAACCCGTCGGCCTGGCACCCACAATCGACAAAGTGGGTAAGTATGGAATAAGGTAGAAGCATGACCATACATGTGAAACCATTAGTCTGCCAACCGACGCACCAAGGCATTTTCGGAAAGACCACTAAGCAGATCAATTAGAAAACAAAAGGGATAATAGAAAATGGAAAAGGTAGAAATAGGGAGGGAAGAAAGGCCCATTGCTTCCAAGCCATCGTTTTCTAGTCTAATATTATATGCCCCCACCCATTTTGTATATTTAATTTACCAGCACAGTTGGTATACCTTTTTGAAGATTGTACCATAGAACCCTCTACTATTGCACAGAACAATTCATCTTCTTGTCCAACCAACCTGTTTCTTCCAAGGTAGCAATGTCGAATATGCAATGGACATGAAGGAAAGTTAGTATGAAGACAGACATGTAAAAGAAAGAGAAACAGTTCTATTTATTCCAATGTAACAGCAAACAGAATACGATTCACATGAGAATACGCAGAAAGATATTATATTTGAAGGAATAAAAGAACAAATAAAATATCAAAAATAAAAAGGTACAAAGCAGCAGAACAAGCACAACAAATATGTAGACAGTAAATGAAAAAATGAACACTGGAATATGAAATAAGAGTACATGTATCCACTTCTATAATTCCTCATCTACATTCCCGCCAAAGATTCCATCGTCCTCTCCAACCATTTTGTTTGTTTAAATGTAGCAATGCAGTAAAAATACAACGGACATGAAGTAGGTTAGTATGCAGGAAGACATGTAATGAAGATAAGTTATTATGTAGGAAGGTACGCAACATCTACATACAATAAACTAGGTGAACACATGTATAGACAATAAATGAAATACAAAACAATGCAATATGAAATAACAGTACAAGCATGCACCTTTCTATCTCCTCTTCAACCGATGCAGTCAAGACTCCGTCATTTTCTCCTGCTATTCTATTTGTTTGAATGTGGGAATGCACAAAATACAATGAACATGAATGGAAGTTGGTATGCATTGGAGAACAAGTAATATGTACATACAGTAAAAGAGACTCAACGAATAGTCTAAAATATAGGCAGAAACATGAACCTTTTCACTTCTCCATCCATAGTTGTAAATATGTAAAAAACTTTCCCTGCCCAAAATATATTACAATCCAAAAAATATTACGAAATTCCATGGTCGTAGCTAAACGATTTATGCTTTTCCATGGCAAAGTATCCAGATATGCTTCCACCGATGGAAATACATGTTCTTTATCCTCTACACAGACTGTTGTGCCGGCGATACAAGATTTTGGTTTTCCGTGGCAAACTACCCAGATATGCTTCCAGACATGGAAATATAATTTTGCAGAATCTTTGTTGTACATATCATATGTCAAGTACAAGACAAATTGTATCGTGGTCACACCAGTATGTCTAGAGGATAAAGAACATGTATTTTCATATGGGCACATTTTACCATACATGGTTTATAAATGCAGCCTGCATATGTTTTATTTTAACAAAAAAACAGCGGATATTGCAATCTCAAATGTACTTCTCGAACTATTTTTCATGCAACTATTTTTTTTCATGTCAACACTGAAGCACCAGTAAAATCTCACAGCAGAACAGATATCGACCTCGCCAGACAGGGAAAATAACACAACTGCATGTCAACTTGTGGGTGCAAGGGCTGAACACCGTAAAGCGCCCAAAAAACAATAATAATAAAAAATAAAAATAAATAAAAAACAGCTCCAACTACCGACGCAGGACCCCAACCCTCCAAAGCCGAATCAAACAAAAGAAAATAGCAAGCACCAAACCAGCGAGAAAGCACGAATAGGCCCAACTGCAGCCCTAGGGCCCCAAAGCGTAAACTTGAGCCAAACAAACACAACCAACAACCGATGAACCAATGAACCAAGGAACAAGCAACAACCACTGAACCAGTAAACAACATATGTATCTCCAACGATTACGAAACTGCAGTTGAAGCACAGAAGGGAACCGGAAACATACGACGAGCATGCCAGTAGAAATAAGAAAACATTCTTACTTGCAAACTGCAAACACTGAACAATAAACAAGGAATAGAAAATGAAACTATGGCATGGAAACTTACTCTGAAATGATGAAAGGCAGAAGCGCAGGTCAAATTGTGAACCAAACAACAACAACAAGCAGCAACCGACGAACCAGCGAAGAAGAAGCACTAACCGAACTAGTAAACAATGTATGTAGCTTCAACGATGATGAAATTGCATTGCAAGGCTAGAAGAAGGATGAAAGATACAATGCCTATTCAACTGGCGGTGGACAACAATATTGTGCAAAATCACTGCAACATTGTATGGAGAATTTCGAGGAAAAATGTACTCCGAGAAGCGTATTTAGATAAACATTTAAGGTTGTCAGGTTGTCTAAGGACCTCGCAGTATGCAAACATTTAAGTTGTCGGGCCTGTTGGAGGACCTCGCGTCATGTAAACATTTAAGTTGTCAGGCCTATTCAAGCACCTCAAAAAAAGTGTCAATACATTTCAATACAAATACATGCGGCAAGGACGTTATAAACTTTGGAATTATCGATCATTATAAAGCTTGGATATCTAAACATTTCAATATGATTAGTACAAATAAAATAAAAAAAGCACCGTATATGGTCTAAGACAATGCTAGCAGAAAAATGCTAAGACAAACATTCGAACTAATGTTAGCATTAATCCACCTTCAAGCAATGCATAAGAAAAATATCTGATTCAAAAAGACTGTAGACGATGAAAATTTTTGGATATACTAACATATAAAACATTGGGAATAGTGAAGCCGGCAATAAGACCTCCAATCTATTATCCAATCAGATCACTACATATATGGTACTTTTATTATATAAAATTCAATATTTTTAGTTCCCTAGCTCCAACAATAGATATTATGCAAATATTTGTGGTCAAAGGACAAACTAATGTGAGGTCAACGAATTATCGATCGCGATAGTCCCTCTATGCTTACGACAGGGACTAATAAAGAGGTGATTCATCATTTTTTACTTCTCATTCTTTTATGGTTTTAACTAGGAAATGATATAGAAATATAAAATGTAATCCTCTCATTTTTCCAAAAGAGTAGTATGACCATATGTTTCGAAAAGAAAGACAAAACAATGTGTTCATCAATATATATCTACAACAAGGGAAGTTGCAAAGCAGCAAGTCCCTGCCTTAAGTTTTTAAGGCGTGAGTCCAGACACGTGGAAAAGAATTTCAATGTGTTACAAGGAGGGTGTGACTCATGCAATGGATCGCCTGACCATAATCATGAAGGCTAGCATGCAGATGGAGCCCACCATACTATATTCGAAGTTCTTTGTTTCAAGGTATATGTGACACGCATAACACACAGCATGATAATCGCAAAACGTGTGGCAGAGGATGCAAAGCAGAGATAGAGATCGTAGTAGATCCAAATCCGGAGAAATCGAGTTTAGTTGCACCATGTCTAATTTGATAGGCGGATCGGTATCTGTAACCTATAGAGATTGAGCTAATTACATATAGTGTAATAAGTAGATTGGTAGGCCGATGCCCTACACTAATTCAATAAGTGTATATTAATATAGCTTTTATTATATTTATACTTCTATATCTTTTAAATATTAGATATTAATTTAATATGATTAAAGTTTTGTAATAAAATAACTTAACTGCTTTGAAAAAATGGAAAAAAAAAAAAAATTATTTTTTTTAAATGGTTTATATGGTTTGATGGCAAGTAATAATGGCCACGTTTCATTGCATTGCAGAGAGGTCATAATCGCATCATAATCTACATAATCTGCACCGAGTTTTCAATCTCCCATTTACGCTTAGAGAGTAGCATGAAATGCATCTGGTTTATGCTTTGCATGGACATTGTTTCTCGTACTAAAAGTAATAGACCATTTCATCTTTTGATTCACTGGTGTTCCATCCATATTTCACAAAAGAAAAGAATCTACATTTATTTATTTTTACTTTTGATTTCTGAAATAATTAAACGCATATGCTTTGGTTAGTCTCTTTGTCTAAATGGTTTACATGCATTCAATTTTCTTACTGGCTTTATATTCTCTTGGAAAATGACATGGGTTCTTCTCTAATCACACGGGAGTAGCATATATTCACTCAAATAACCATTAAATTAGCAAGCAGACTTAATTTTTTTTATTATTTAAAAGGTGTTGCAAAAAATATACTTTATAGAGATTAAGGATCATGTGTTATTATTATAATTAATAACAAAGAAAAGTATCCATGAAAAAATTCAACAAATTCTCAAGTAAAATGGAATATCCTAAAATATTAATTATTTTTAATTGTATTTAACTTAATTGTGACAACAGGGTTTCCAATTCACAATTTCCTAGAACATATGGAAAATCTTCCACGTCCATTCCATTGTTGAGATGGAAGAAATCAAAACGGAGATGTCATGTTTGTCAGGTATCCTCTTTTGCATGCAGGACGAGGAGCACGTATTTGTATCCTCTTTTGCATGCATAGCGGGGAGCACATATCTCTTAACAACAATCATGCAATTAAGTGCACCTTGATGGAGGATGGTGTGGTACGGATTTCATAGTCTAGTTCAAAGGTGGAATATGTGGGGTTTCTTTTCAGTGCTTTTCAGCTACTAGAGTCGAGTAACGTTCCTGAGAGAGCTTCCAGTTGGTGAGTCGCTCTACTTGAAATAAAAGAAACAACACCATATTTAGTGGAACCGACAAGGCTTAGCTAACTATCGTGTGAATAAATAATCCAGTGGATAGTGAGAGCAAACACAATGAATGGCATGCAAAATCACTGCATAAAGTGCATAGCAACTTATATATATTGGCGACCATTGACTACAATTCCCACCAGGGTTGTATACCCCACATCTGTACTCGTGAAGACGCTGGGAACTTTTTACGCATGGGTTGTAGCAGACATGTTCTAGGGAAGGGATATGGGTAGCCCACCCGACAGGAAAACCAGTCAAGGAGCATGGTCGACATCTCTCTGGTAAGAGATCTTACAGCTACCACCTTCTCCATTTACCATTAATCTATAAAGAACCTTCTCCATTTACCATTAATCTATAAAGATGTACAAATTTAATAAATGAGTCTATAATTTACTAGGTAACCTTGAAGCCTGTATAGCTATGGAAGCTTGTGTTTCCTTCCTGAAAATATAATTTGGGTATTACCTGAAAATATAATTTGGGCATTACCAGGTAACCTCAAATCCTTTATAACTATGGCAGTTCGTTTTTCGTTCAACTTCCTGAAAATATCCCATGTATGCCATGTGAGTTAGAAACATTATAATGTTTTTGTGATTTCCTGCAATAAAACTTTATGCACAAGAAGTCAATAGAAAAATGAAAATTGTTGGAAACAAAGAGCATAGGTTTGGAAGACCACTATTTGTCTTTCAGAAACCTCCAATTTATCTTCATTGTCTTTTGAAAACCTGCAATTCATCTTCATTGTCTTGTTGACAGCAAGAATTGTGGAGAAGAAGCTTGCAATTTATTTTCATTGTCTTGTTCAAATTTCAGCAATATGTCAAGAGCATGTCAAGAATAGAGACACAATCTAAGAAATTCTTGAAAAAACGATGAATCATAAGGACCCTTTCACGCGCAAAGATTAGTTAATATGATTTCACAGTCAAAGTGCACAGAATTATGTTAAGGTCTCTGTTAAGCATACTTAACCTTGGCAATGTTGATGAGAATCCCAAGTGTTTTTTTTTAAATTACCACACCATCTACTTTGGGAAACCGAATATCAGTAAATCTCATTAAACATCAATGATTAATTTTGGGCAATCTAAAGCTCATAATCACTTCAAACAGCAAATAAGGAGCAACTCTAACATGAAATAGCTTCAGGGGAATACTTCCTTTCATAATTAATGTCTAAAATATGTTTCAGAGATTAATGAATGAAATTATTTGTAAAATATTGCACCATTCATTCATGCTCAAAATATATCTAGTACAGAGAAATGTTACCACGAATCTGGCATTATAGCAAAATCCTTTGTGGCAATTTTAGGTTTTAAATAAAATTTAGAAAAGACAACAATGGTCATGAAATTTTGAGTACCTTGTGTTCGAATTCGTGTTGTTTAGCCAGACCCTTTCTCAGCAAAGTCAAGTCAACTAAAAACACCGAAATTCATAGCAAATTATGGATGTGTGTGGTTTACGAAACAAATAGGGAACCGAACCCTTTGAAATAACTGAAAATAACAAAATATACTTTAGATATGCAGGAGATGATTTCAAAGCAGAGTTCTTACCATCTGCCACTGCAAAATGGAAAATCAACCAGACGATGGTGTATATAAGGAGAAGTATAAATCAAAGCACAACATTTTATGTTCGAAGCNCCCCCCCCCCCCCCCCCCCTTTTCCTTATTTGACAGAAGGAATGAACGAATCAGTGGATTCTTTCCTAACCCTTCAGGATTTGAGTATGAACCTACATCGCTCGACTACATTTGGAAAACATTCATTGTTATTAAAGCACTCAAAATAGAAACTCATTGTTTTGGTGTAGGTGTTTTCCTCGGCTAGGACTATGAACTGTTACGCAGAGCAGAGCGCAGAAGAGCAGAGAAGTGTGTGCAGAGCCTAGAGGACGGTACGAGACAAGACGGAACAGAAAGAACTACCGTACGAGAAAATATGAACCAACTGAACCAACTGATCGTGTACGTAGAGCGCGGGAGATGGAATGGTACGGTACGGGACGAGACAGATAGATAAGTGTGCATAGCAATGGACCAGCTTTGGAAATCAATTTGGAAAAATAGCAATTAGACTAGCTCTAGAATTTGCAAACAAAGGACATGCAAGTGACCAAGAGGAATTGGAGAGCAATTGACAGCTCACCAACTCCCACTATGAGACACCAAAGCCACAACTCACCAACTCCCACTATGAGACATCAAAGCCACAACTCACCAACTCCCACTATGAGACACCAAAGCCACCCCTCTTGACATTGCAATGGATTATCGACTATGGGGGTCATGCTTGTTAAAAAAATTAAACATTTAATGTTTGTGAATTAATGCTAAGTTGAAACTTAGCATTAATTCACCCTGAAATGTATTTACTATAATTGCATATCTCTTTTCTAAGTTTAAGCCTCTTGCCTCATCTCCGGCCTCGATATGAGGCCAAATAAGAAGTCAAAGACAATGATTGGTTTAAAAAAATTGTTGTGAATATTTGATAGGTTGATAAAAAGTGAAAGAAGAAATGATCTTTTAAACTTTGGGTTAAAATGTATTGAATTGTGTGTAGGAGTATTCAAAAAAGACCAACCGATTACTATAATCCTTGGCCTAAAGGCAGGGACTAATAAAGTGACTCCTTTGAATACGTTAATTATTCATTACAAAACGTGGAAATTGTTCATTACAAAGTGTGATGTGGCCATTGAAAAGTGGAAATTGTTCATTACAAAACGTGATGTGGTCATTGAAGAGTTGAAATCATTCATTACAAAGCGTGATGTGACCATTGAAGTGGAAACCACTCATTACAAAGTGTGATGTGACCATTGAAAAGTAGAAACTGTGCATTACAAACTTTGTCTACAATTTGAATGTTAATAAGGATATATATCAATGTTATCAAGGCGAGGGGCACATGCTAATAAAAATGCCTATCCATGTTTATTATAGACAAGTAGTGGTTCTATAGAACAATGTTCCTTATATATATATATAAAATAAAGATTTAAAATTTTATATATTTTTATTTTATTAAAAAAATTATTTGTATATAACATAACAATTGTTTTTAAAATTTATCAAATAATTAATTATAATTATTATTAATCAAATTCATAAACTTTCTTACACTCTTCTTCTCTTCTTTTTTTTTTAATTTCAAATTTAAGATGACATGTTTTTTCTTAATTTCAATCTAATTCATTACTTATTTATCATTAATAAATAATTTATTTTTTGTAGGGGAGGTAAGTGCGGGGGGGATTCTCTACGATCCTGGGGGGAAAAAAGCTTCACACTACCACTAGAATCTAGGGACGGAAACCAACAACAAAGCTAAGGCCTACGCACTTTTAAAATGGGTTCAACTGGCTCAAATCAAGGAAATCCGAGAGCTTGTTGTCCTAGGAGACTCTAACACCATAATAAGAATGATGGTTAAGGGAACAAACCCCAAAGACCCAAGCTTAAAGAAAATTTTGGACAGAACCCGGCTGGCCTCCAGATAAATCAAAATCACCTTCTATCACATACTTCGGGGCAACAATAGAGAAGCCGACAAGATGGCCAATGCAATAATAGGGGCAAACCCCAGCACCCTCAGTATCGACGGAGTCTCAACCCCAACCCCCCTCTACTAATGAACACCTAGGAGCAAAAAAAGGCTAACAAAAGAAGCCCCTTCCCCTGGGGCCCAAGCAAAACTCACGAACACATGGGTAAGAATTTTGGTAGCCATACCCAAATTACGAGGGAAGGGGGCGTCTCCACACACTCAAGATTGGCCCCGCCAGATGAGTGCAAAGGCAACCACGGCAGCTCAAGGTGGACGCTTGCAGTCATCCACATGGATGAGAGCCTTTGTAGGCACACCAGATGGCATGCGCCACACGCGGACCACCCCTCCTGAGATTTTAAGGCAGTCATCTTTTCGAACAGAGGGAAATCTCTATTTCCCGTGGGAAATCTCTATTTCCCGTGGGAAATCCAGACTCCCTGCTTCATTTGTGTGGAATTGCAGTACAGGACTCTCACCTCCCACGTCGTTGTAGCTCCCCTAGCGTCAGTTGCACTTCCACTCTCCCATCCATGGCGTCGGCTGGTACATTAAACAGGACTCCTCCCACGAACCCGCAGGAAAGTGCGTCATTCCCTCCCTCGGCAATCATGCAGCAGTCCTTGTCCAGCGTTTGGCTTCTGTGGGAAATCCCTTCTACTCGTTCGCCCTATCGGACCCTTTTGGTACTTATTCCAGCCCTCTCGCCACCTTTGCGTCATTCCAGGCTTCCGCTACAAGTTTTTTGGGTCTCTCTGTGCTCTGAACCATTCAATTTCAAAACCTGGTATGCCCTCGAACTTCTTCACGACCTTCTGTTTCTCTCCTGTCGCGACCTTCAGCACTTAAGCGCTCCCCGGCTACCCCTTTCACCCTCTGCTCCTCGGCTCCTCAGCTGACCCCCCAAGTCTCTCCAAGTTGCCCCACAGGCCTGCATCTGTCTGAATTCCTTCCTTGGCACTATGTAGAACCCACAAGAGTCGGCCAAGTCCGGCCTTCCTTCAAGCAATAGCGAAATGCAGCAAACTATAGCTGCTCGGGAAGACTCGGGTAGTTGACCCGAGGACGATTGGGAGGTCGAATGTGGAGGGTGCAGCAGCCTAAGAGAGCAACTGGGAGCGTTAAGCGTCAACCATGCATTCGAGATGGAGACATTATCTCAGCATCGCTTCCTGATAAGCAAGCTTCAAGATGAAAGTGATGCCCAGCAAAGCCAAATCGAAACCAATTGTCTGCAGATTGACACACTACAGCACAGACTAGACCAGCTAGATGATTCGTAGCCCCCGACAAGCAACTCAGACGATCAACAAGGCTACTCAAGGAACGTCCAGTCAAACTTGATCAACCAAGTGCCAGACCTGAACGAGCCTCGCCCAGACTTCAGGATGAACGTACAACAACCCAAGGTGGAGAAGGGTAATTAAGCTAGTTTCCATTTAAGCTCAAACCTCTATATGTATTGTCGAATTGTTTTTTCAGTGGCTCCTACTATCAAATTTACCCAGGAAACTCTACATACATAATTTTTGTAAATAAAGGGGGATGTAACTTACTATATAACCATTCCCATTTTTGTAATCATATCTCTTCGAGAATAACTTTGATACGGTCCTCCAGGACTGCTTTTTTGTAATACCAATGGATTTATCCACACCAGTCAATATAATTTTTCCAGTTCTTATTAAAAATAAAAAATTGACAATATTCAATGAAATAATTAAAGCTTGTATCTTGATCTTAATTCAAAAAATCTAACTCATATCTTATTTTTGTTTTCCAAAAGATGTTTTTACAATAAATTGGTGGAAAAAAATACTTCAAACATATTATTATACTAATATCTTTATCACATTCCTCTAAATATAAAATAATAACCTTAAAAAAAAAAATCAAAATTATTATCACAATAATATCTTTCTCACACATTATCAAAAATAAATATGTTAACATGAAAAAAAAACTTAAATAAAAAATGTTCATATTATATGAGGTGAAAATTTTAAAATTATTATTACAATAATATATTTTTCACACATTATCAAAAATAAATATGTTAACATGGAAAAAAAAACTTAAATAAAAAATGTTCATATTATATGAGGTGTTAAAGCCAGAGATAAAATGGATCATAACAAAATAAATATTTTTATATAGATGGATGATTAAAAGAAAATAATTTGTAATTACAATTATTATAAAAATAACAAGCATAAATTATATAAACATAAATTATATAAAATTTATAGATCCTTTTTAAATGAGATTATCCACATTAAAAAATTTATAAATGGTTTTTTTTCTTTTCTACATGTTTATAAAGAAAGGAACATTTTTGCTAATTTCTTATCCAAATTGGGTATGTATATGGCACTAAGTACTTGAAATGTGTGCATTTAACATGAAAGTGTGTAGTATGAATATGATTAAGGACCATCCATTTGATTTGATCATAAATGCTCTTCGAAATGAACTTTGAATTTATTTCTTGCTTTCTTTTTTATCATTAAAAGATTAAGGCTATGGCACTGTAATGACGGGATCTATTGATATAATTTATGACCCGTTTTTGAAGTGTATTGAAATATAATGTCCATTATATCTTTTAGAAGAAAATTATTTCTGTACAATTTCAGAATGAGCACACACATCTCGCTGAAGCAGTCTACCMCAACAAACAAGTAGTCATGGCCTTTGAAACACATAGGTAAACCTCCAACAAATTCTATGGAGATGCTCTCCCAAGGCCAAGTAGTCATGGCCTTTGAAACACATAGGTAAACCTCCAACAAATTCTATGGAGATGCTCTCCCAAGGCCTTCTTGGTAATAATAGTGGCATATATTGCACAAAATGTTTGTTTCTTGGCTAGTTGATACGGCAAATAACATAACCTCTAACAAATCTCACCACCTTCAGAAGCGTCTTTAGCTAGTACACATACCTCTAGACAAATTTATCATTGTCTTTGTTGCACCAAATGTCCGGAAATCCTAGAAGTGTGAGTTTCCCTCATCAATTGAATCCTTCTACTCTATGATATGCACAACATGTATAATAGTCCATCTTGGAGATTATATTCATTTCATTCCATGGTAGTGATGGGTCTCTCCTTCAATTGCTTGTATACTCCTCTGAAATCTTAATCTCCCTCATAGCCTTCACTCAAGAGTTCCTGAGTGAAGGGCTCAAACTGCATTATCACTCCAACTACTACAATCTTCTTCAGTGGGGGTCATGAAAGCATGTCAGCTAGCTTGTTTATAGCTCCTTTCTTGTACCTAACCAATAAGTGGAATTGTTTCAAGAATCCCAAGCACCTGTAACATCTCACTTGTTGCATCTTGCTTTGACTTTGAAGGTACTTTAGGGGTTGATGATTGATGTGTATGATGGTCTCTTTCACCATGAGGTGGTGCTTCCACTTCTTCACCACTTGTACAATCACATAGGGCTCTTTATCATACATGGGTTATTCAAGTACTGCTCCATGAAACAACTATGAATGATAACATATTGATCTTCCTCCTTGTATAAGAACTACCCCTAATGCATATCCACTGACATATGTCTCCAATTCAAATGGCCATTGTAAATTGGGACTAGCTAGGACTAGAGCATTACTAATATTCTTCTCCAGGTATTCAAATGCTCATTATTATGTCTTACCCCAATGAAATCTCTTCCCCTTGGAATTCATGGCATGCAATGGTTATACTACTACAAAAAAATTTGCAATGAAATTCCTCAAGTATTGATTTGCCTCCATAAAACTTTTAACCTTTGTCGAGATAACAGGAATAGGTTATTGGTTGATGGCTACAATCTTATCCAGATCCACCCTTAGCTCTCCTCCATCGATCACGTGTCCAAGATAAATCAAGAACTCCTTCCCGAACTCACACTTTTTCATATTTGCAATCAACTATTTCTTATTTAATGTATTTAGTACCTATGTCGCATGTGAGATATGCTCTTGCCAAGTATTATTGAATATTAGTATGGCATCCATGTACACTATTACAAATGAGTCAATAAAAGGTCATGTGATATCATTCATCAATCTCATGAAAGTTGAAAGTGAATTAGACAAACTAAAAAGCCTCATTAACCACTCATACAAACCATGTATCACTCTGAACACTATTTTCCACACATATTATACTTTGATTCTTGTTTGATGGTAACCTAATTTCATGTCCATATTGGTGAAGAACTTGGCTTATTGCAATTGATCTAAAAAGTCATCAATCCTTGGAAAAGGATATCTATTCTTGACAGTGATTTTGTCTAGGGCACAGTAGTCAACGCACATTCTCCAACTTTCATCCCTCATTGGCACCATGATGATGGGTGAACCACATGGCAACATGTTGATCCTAATGACTCCTTGCTCTAACAACTATTACAATTAATTCTTCACTTCATCTTCTTTGATGATGGACTACCTATGCAACCCAATGTTTGGCAGTGGAAACTCTAGCAACAACTAGATCTTGTGCTCAACCTCTCTCTTGGGTGGTAGCCCTTGAGGTTCTTGGAACACCTCCTTGTAGGCTTAAATCAGTTGGTGTAGTTGTTGGCACTGCTTACCACTACATCCTTCCAATGATACCTTCATCTCCAACTCATTGTCTTCCCCTTCTTGCTTTCCTTCTCTCAAAAACAATAAGACAAACTTATTTTTGCGACCAATGATTCTCCTAGCTTGGTGAGAACTTATCAAAGATAATTTGGATTTGTCCTTCTATGCATTTATGGAATATTCCTTCCCATCTTTGAAAATTCTATATATATAATCTCCTTTTAAAGATGGCATCTCTCAAGTACAAGTATGGGCTTCCCAAGATGACTCCTAAAAAAAAAATTCCCAAGTATTGTTGAAGATGAGGATATCATTCAAATATATGACCACAAAATAATTCCTGAAGGGAGCAAGATATCATCCATCTTCCTCATAAACATTGTTATAACATTAGTCAAACTAAAAGGAATGACTAGCCACTTGAAAAGGCCTTCTTTAGACTTGAAGGCAGTCTTCCATACATCCGTTTTCTCAATTGGTATCTCATGGTAGCCCGAATTTAGATCAATATTACTGGAAAACTTGGCACCCTTGAGCTAATCAAGAAGATTGTCAATTCAAGGGATTGGATATTGGTTCTTGACTATGATTTTGTTCGGAGATATGTAATCAATACAAAGTCACCATCTCCCATCCTTCTTCTGCAACAACACAATTTAGCTCCTGCAAGGTGATGAACTTGGTTGAATGTGGTCCTTTTATATGAGCTATTGAATATGATGTTTGATTTCTTCATTCTCCATAAGAGAGCATATATATACTAGGCCATTAGGTAAAGGATCACAAGGTATCAAATCAATTGAATGCTTGACCTAGCAATGCAAAGGCACCCCTGTAAGCAAAGAAAATATAAATTTATATTCTTCCACTATCTTGTCCACCTATTTCTACCATGTAGAGAGACCCCATGTAGAGGTCGTGGTAATCGTAGTGATCTTCCATTCACATTCTAAACAAATCATGAAGGGGACAAATCTCCCATTTTGAGAGATCACCTTCCTAAATTGCTTCATTGAGATCAAGGAAATTGTGGTCACTAAAAATATCTATGGTACCATGTAGAGTTGACCTCCCAAGGTAACAATGACATAGCGAGGCCCGAAGTCATAAATAAAATGACATTTCCAATAAAGGTTTGTCCTAAAAAAAACAACACAAAATTCATATGGGGAAACGTAACATAGCACCTCATATTTGAAGGGATTGATGTTGTAGGGTATGTAGCATTATTGATTAAAGGGGATGTGTCGTCCTTTGCTTAGGAAACTAATGGTGTATGGATAGGGGTGTGGCATTGTTGGCAACTTCAATCTCTTGTTCACCTCTACTGAGATCTTGTTCTTCCAAATATTGTTTTCAATAATGAAATGTAACAGAGTCCCTTTCACCCAAATTTGTGAATGGAAGAGGCACTCACCTTCCTTAGGCTCCTCTAGGTCTTATGGTTGTATCTTTTTGGTTGTGATGGTAGCACTAGGTTTTGCATTGATGACATACTTTCCTTTCTTTAGCTTCAAATCAATGTTTTAGCTAAGGTCTGACTTGGATTTCAATTCAATTGGAAATAACTACTTCGAGCAACATTTGTCAATGTTATGCCAAGGGATTTTATGGAACTCACACCAATTTCTAGTGTCCTTCTTCAACTTTTGTTACTCTTATTTACATATAGCTTGGATTGGTTGTATTGAGGTTGGTTATCCTTGCTATGTCCTTTGTTCTATGAGTTAGAGCTACATTTTCCATGCTTCTTCTATGGTGGATTTGTAGGCCCACACTCCCACTTATTATTTTACTTAAATTCTTGTGCAATTTTATACATCATATTGATAAGCAGCTCCTACTGAGGAGATGTCCAAGAACTCCATCTCTGTTTCGATGCACCTGTGTAGGCCAATGTGGTAATTTATAACTAAATGTCGCTTGGAGTCTACGATACCCAACTTTGAGCTCAATATATGGAAGATATTGGTGTACTCTATGATCCAGATGGATGTCGGTGGCCTCCCACCTAGTCCAACTGGTTCATTTTGGCAGTTTTCCAGTTTGGCAGTTTTTTCCTAGTTTTCGGGTCCCCGATTTCCGGGGTCGTTTTGAGGCCCTAAACAATGTTTTTAGGACTCACCATAGTCAACTTTTAGGTTTAGTCTACGTCTAATGAAAATGTGTGTAGTCATCGGATAGACCTTTCCAACGGGCTATCATGCGCCTAAATCGAATATCGTATGCAAAAGTTACGACCCCAGGAAGTTGATGTACTAGCTTACCTCAATGGGGCCCACATGACTTTTGGCGCTTCATCTCCTAGGGTTAGGTTTTTGGATGTCTAGGGTTTTGGAATTCATGTTTATTGTAAAAATTCCTTCAGATCCTCATTGTACTCATCTTCTTGTGAATAAGTGCAGTCGTCACATCTCTTCTCAGAGATAAGCCACCACCATTCCAACAAGCTTGTTTTCAGCTGCATTTTACAGTTTCAAATTATTTCCTTATTGAATAGAAACCAGTTTTACTGTGTCTCTGTTATTCTTTGTTAAGCATATTTTAATAATATGTACTCATTTTTTTATGCTCATAAAATCAGGATCAGTGGTATCAGAGCGGTCTTCTCCTTGTTGTTCTTAATGCATGTCCCCAACGAGGTCAGGGTACAAAGAATTGGGTCTCAAGCTTGTTTCTATTGAGGACAAAAGCTCTCGCACACCCAAGCGACCTCTCATGGCAAGATAAAAGAAAGATGACAGGACAAGAGATCATTTCAAAATGTTACTTGAGGAATCCCTCACGCAACAGAGGAACAAGATGATGTATAGTTTCATGCAAATCCTTCGGTGGCTACCAACAGGCGACACAACTTCCTCGAGCGGAGGCGTCGCCCCCTTCAAGGTACAAATAAACTTTGATATTCCTATATTTGAAGTTCAAATAGACGCAAATGTTGTAGACAAGTGAATGAATCTACTAGAAGGGTATTTTTTTGTCCATAACTTTTCGAATAGAGAAAAAATTACTTTTGCACTCCTCAAAGTCGTTCCCCATGTCAAAGATTGGTGGGAAAATTTTGTGAGCAAAAGGAAACAGAGGAACCCTCATTATTTACAGTCGCAGTCACCTAGGAATCCTTCAGGGATGAAATTAAGGAACAATGCTACCCTATTGGAAGTTATGACGACTTGTATACAAAATGGACCACACTACGGAAAGAAAGGGACCAAGCAGTTCCTGAGTTCACAAATATCTTCCATACCTTGTGTACCAAGCTAGGTATCAAAGATTTTGAGCGACATCTGGTGCTCATGTATCAGTGTGCTCTGCATCGATACATCCAGACTGAAATGTAATTTATGGACATCTTGTCCTTGGGTGCGGCCTATCGATATGTCGTCAAAATCGAGCAGAAGATCAAACAAAAGACACGGAAATTTGGGCCTGGGAACCCCGCACAACAAAAGTAAGGAAAGGGAAGCCCCAACCTACAGAACAAAAGACATAGAAAATATGGACAGCATCAAGAAAATCGGTTCAAGCCGTAGGTAAAGAAGGACACAAGAAAGACAAAGAAAGATACCGAGAAGTGGTGTGACTTCCATAAGAGCCCCTGGCATAACATTCTTGATTGCAGCTCAAAGAAGTCATTGGTGGCTGAAGTGAAAGCCTCTTAATCAGATGCAGGTTCTGAATCTGAGACAGAACCAGAAAGGGGGATACGGATCATTAACACAAAACCCAGTGCCATCATCGCTACCACCAAGCTCCATCCCGGTGAACTAGACGAGCTAGAGGAAGGCGAGCACCTTTTCCATTCACAGATGTGGGTGAAAGGAACCATGTTGCTCTTCATCATCGATAGCAGTAGCCAAAAGAACCTCATCTCAGCAGAGGTCGTCAAGCAGCTAGACTTGCCGACAATGCCGCACCCGCAACCCTACACCATTGGATGGCTCCGCCAAGGAA
Organism: Picea engelmannii; assembly: GCA_009831015.1. NCBI lineage: Eukaryota > Viridiplantae > Streptophyta > Pinopsida > Pinales > Pinaceae > Picea > Picea engelmannii. The sequence continues at coordinate 373,446 of ML779961.1, forward strand.
GCGATCTCTACGTCAGCCAATAGTTCCTACTGTCATATGGCATCAAGCCCTTCAAAGATGAGGTATTGTGTGATGTTGCTCCTCTCGAAGTTTGTAATGTTCTTTTGGGCCAACCTTATTTATGGAAACGTCATGATATATATGAGTCTAGGCCTCGAAGTGTTATTATTACTTTGAACAGGAAATTGTACAATATACTTGAGGTAGTCTCACCTAGTGCTATTTCCTTGATCTCTACCAAGCAATGCAAAAAGGTCATCTCTCAAACTGATAATTTTGTCTTCTTCGTGATTCGCTCTCAAAGTGAGCGTAAGATCACAGACACATCTAGGGCCTCTGTGGCCGATCTCTCCACACAGCAAAAGCAAGTGGATAAAGTCGTGGAAGAATACTTAGATATCTTCTCCTCACCTACTGAGATACCTCTGCACTGTCAGGTCAAGCATCCCATCGATTTGACCACCGACGCACGGCTACCCAATGGGCCATTTTACCGTCGTTCTATATTGGAAAATGAGGAGATCAAGAGGCAGATCTAAGAACTGCTCCACAAGGGGCACATCCATCCAAGCTCATCGCCTTGTGGGAGCCCAATCATGTTGGTGCAGAAGAAAGATGAGACCTGATGACTCTACATTGATTATCGGTCCCTAAATAAAATCACAGTGCGAAACCGGTACCCTATTCCCTGAATTGACGACCTCCTTGATCAGCTCACGGGGGTCAAATACTTCAGTAACATTGATATGAAGTCTGGCTACCACCAGGTCCCACATAACAGACGGATGTATGGAAGACCGCCTTCAAGTCAAAAGAAGTTATTTTCGAATGGTTGGTCATGCTCTTTGGTTTGACAAATGTTCCATCAACTTTCATGAGGATGATGGACGATATCCTATGACCTTTCACCAATAATTTTGTAGTGGTGTATCTAGATGACATCCTCATCTATAGCAAGACTTGGGCGGAACACTTGTAGCATATTCAGTATGTTTTGCACACCCTACAACAACACAAGCTATACACCAACTTGGAAAAATGCTCCTTCGGCATATACACAGTTCATTACCTAGGCTACATCATTGATTATCATGGTGTGCATGTGTATCCAGACAAGATCTAGGTCATCCGTAACTGGCCAGCCCCAACCACACTCACTGAGCTTCAGAGCTTCAGAGCTTCTTGGGCCTTGCCAATTTCTATCGCAGGTTCATATTGGGATTCTCCCATATCGCACGACCCTCAACCAAGTAACCAAGGGTGGTGGTAAGACAAAATTTTTGTGGGGCATGTCCCAACAACAAGCTTTCGACTATTTTAAGAAATGCTTTTTCTTAGCCCTAGTGCTTTCATTACCGGACCTGCAAAAGCCTTTTGAGATCGAGACAAATGCTTCAGACTATGTTATGGGTGTCATTCTCACACAGCACGACCACCCCGTGGCCTATCATAGTGAGATACTATCGGATGTTTTATGTAAGTACCCTACTTATGACAAAGAAATGCACTCCATTGTGCAAGCCTGCCGCCAGTGGAGAAATTACATTCTTGGGAAGGAGACAATCATCCACATTGATCATAATCCACTGCAGTTCATGCAAACACAAGGCAAATTGCAGAATGACCGCCATCAGAAGTGGTCCACTTACTTGTAGCAGTTCCACCTCAACATCAAGTATAAAAAAAGAAGTACCAACCGAATCATTGACTGCCTCAGTCGACCTCCAGTTGTGGCACTCACCACGGTTCTAGAATATTGCGTCCAAAAGACCTCTGGAAGGCCCCACCTCTATGAGACAGACCCTTACTTTGCCACCACCTATCAAATGTTGGGCGCAAACTCAGTTGTCGCTAATTTCCATATTCAGGATGGGTTGTTGTGCCATCTGGGCCATCTCTGCATTCCATCAAGCGAGCGAACGAAGTTGATCTAGGAATCCCACTACAGTCAGGTGGTAGGACACTTTGGCGTCGAAAATATAGTGTAAGTGTTGCAGAAACATTTCTACTAGCCAAAACTTCGACAGGATGTCGGCAAGTATATATGGTCCTGCATCGCTTGCACCATTTCAAAACCAACCACTAAGAAATAGGGCATGTACACCCCTCTTCCTACTCCTAACAGGCCATGGGAATCCATCTCAATGGACTACATGTCGGGCATTCCATCCACCAAGAGGGGCAATGACTGTGTTTTTTTTGTTGTTGATTGTTTTTCCAAGATGGCGATTATGGCCGCCTACAAAAAGAGCATCACAATAGATGCCATTACCAAGCTCTTTTTTGAATGATTATGGGGACATTTTGGAATCCCAAACACCATTGTCTCAAATCGAGACAGTCAGTTCCTCAACACATTTTGGTCGAGCCTTTGGTCACTGTTGGACACCAATCTCACCAAATCCATTGCCTTCCACCCCCAGACAGATGGCCAAACTGAGGTCGTCAATCGGATGATCATGCTTATCCTGCACATGTACAATTCCAAGCACCCCCGCACATGGAATGAGAGTCTTCCATATGTTTAACATAGCTAAAATTGAGCCCTACATAGTTCAACCATCCATATCCCCTTTCAGGTGGGGTTGGGATTCCAACCATTGGGACCCATGGATGTTGCACTTCCCCTTGCAGCCACTTCGACCGACTCGTACCCTTGATCCAACAGAAGCTGAAAAAGCCACCCATTTCATTGAGCGGATCCATCACATCCACCAACAGGTTTAGGATATTTTACAGAAGTCCAATTCCAAGTACAAGCAGCACCATGATCAACATCGGGTGCCACATAAGTCTCAGGTGGGAGACAAAGTTTGGTTGCACTTGCAGAAAGAATGCCTCACAGGACCCCATCAAAAGCTTTGTCCACTCTGTTATGGACCTTACACCATCACCAAGGCTATGGGTGACAATTATTTTGAGCTCAACATTCCCCCCTTCCTTGGCATGCACCCAGTATTCAATGTGGCTCTCCTTCGTCCATACTTCCCACCATTATTGGACACCTTAGAGATAGCAAAATAGTTGACACCAACAGAGCTCAACCCTGATTGCATGCAACAGGAATATAGTTATCATATTGTGGACACACAAGTCAAGGTCACTCGACAGCAAAGGATCCAGCTTTATCGAGTTGTCCAAGAAGGGAAGCTCCTGCACCAAGGCAAGAGGCTCACCCAGGGCCAAATTCAGTAGAAATTTCCTCATCTGATGGGGGAACTCAACACAATGGAGAACATTGGTTCCTAAGGGGGGAGGATTGATCCATATGTATTTCGGTGGCATCTCACCTATTCCAACTGGTTCATTCTGGTAGTTTTCCAGTTTGGCATTTTTTTCCTAGTTTTCGGGTCCCTGACTTCTGGGGCCGTTTTGAGGCCCTAAACAACGTTTTTAGGTATCGCCATAGTCAAATTGTAGATGAAGTCTAAGTCTGATGGAAACATGTGTATTCATAGGATAGACCTTTCCAATGGGATATCGTGCACCTAAAATGGATATTGTATGCAAAACTTACAACCTCGGGAAGTTGATGTATTAGCTTACCCCAACGGGGCCCACGTGACTTTTGGCGCTTCATCTTCTAGGGTTAGGTTTTTGGATGTCTAGGGTTTTGGAATTCATGTTTATTGTAAAAAGGCCTTCAGAGCCTCATTTTACTCATCTTCTTGTGAATGAGCATAGTCGTCACATCTCTTCTCAGAGATAAGCTGCCACCATTCTGGCAAGCTTGTTTTTTGTTGCATTTTATAGTTTCAGCTTATTTCCTTATTGAATAGAAACCAATTTTATTGTATCTCTGTTATTCTGTGTTAAGCATATTTTAATAATCTATATTCATTTTGTTCTACTCATAAAATCTGGATAACTCTATGACCATTTGGTCTCTTCATAACACAAAGTTGTCCATCTCATGTACTAGTTATCACAGTTTCCAATAAGGTAGAATTCCTCCTTAAGGGAATCGATGAAAGCCACCCAAGTCAATTTTATCATAAATGTTGAAAAATCATCTTCGATATGTCTCTCCTAGTAATTGTCCCACAGGTCTTTGACATGAGGAAAGGATTTAAGGAGTGTGAAAGTGATATTTTCATTGTTAGAAATTTTGTGAACTCAGTAATAACCCTCTAATAGATTTAACCATTTCTCAAAAGTATTTGTGGCCATCTATTCTTCAAATAGACAAATGTCAAAGCTAAATTGTACCTTGAAGGGTGTTGTACCTCCAAAATGACTACTTATCGAAGGTGTCTCTATCATTTTTAGTAGTCATCAAAATATCTAGGTGAAATTATCCATCATCTCGTTCCTTTATTGCATGAGGGATTCCTTGAGCATCAACTTGATATGAACCCTACTCTATCATGATATCATCTCCCTTTTCTTCCATTATGGGAGGTCACTTTGGTTAATGAGAGTGGTATTCGCAAATATTATTTAGCTCGATACCCAATTCCCTATACCCTAACCTCATCAGGGACATGCACAAAGAAATAACTAAGAACATATTTCTCTTATACCAATAATCTGAATTATGTAGAGAACAAAATGAAGGTATAAATATAAATGGAAACACACATAGAGATATTGTAGAGAGCACATTAACAAAAGAAAACACATATCCTATAAATAAATGAAATAGTAAAATAGTGTAAAATGAAAAGTAATACAAACTAGTTATAATGGTGGTAGCTTATCTCTAGAGAGAGATGTGTCGGTTCTTCTTATTTGCAAGAAGACATTACAAGAGGCCAAAACTACCTTTTAACATAAAGTAGGTCATACTAGGATGAAAAAACCCTAAACATCCAAAACCCTAATCCTAGAAAATAATGTGGCAAAAGGAATGTGAGCCCTACGGAGGCTACTTGATACATCAACTTTTTGGGCCCACAAATTTTGCATACAAACTCCATGTAGGGAATTTATTGGACTACTACAAAGATTAATCTATGCTTTATGTGTTTGGTATGCCACAATCAAAGATTCCATGGCCTGTGTCAACTACCAAAAACATAAGGGAGATACCCAAAAATGTGCCAAAAGTTCGGGATCTATAAAACTAAAGTAGTACTACCTAGATGTGGAACCATTTTGAGTCCATGGAATGAGTGGGTGGCCACCATTATCCACATGGATAATTACTCCTTGAAAAATTCCAAGTGAGTTTATAATGTGTGGGATAAAGGATGAAATTAATAAATTATCAAATACCATTAAGGAAGACATTCGATGGGATTACTCCCCAAATCTTCAAAAAGATTAGGCTCCTAAAAGCAATGTATCCAAGAAAGATCACCTTGCTCTAAAAGCTCTAAAAAAATAACAACGAAATTGTGATTCTAAAATTAGACAAGGGCAAGGTTGTAGTAATTATTAACAAGATCAATTATATGGGGAAAATATTGGACCATTTGAACTATAGTGGAAGTTTTAAGAAACTTCACAAGAACCCGCATAGCAGGGTTTCAAAGGAAGTTTCCAACTCCATCAACAAATACAACATGGAAAGGAATATAAGAAGAAGTTGACAATTAGTTGTCTATTAATTCCTAGGATTTAAGGCCTTCCAAAAATTCATAAAGAAGGGGATCCTTCAAAGCCCGTAGTCAACATAGTAGGGGGACCAACCTACAAACTCACAAAGCACTTAAAGTAGATTCTCAACCTTTGGTGGGGAACACTAACTCCTTTGTGGAGGACACTACATTTTTTGTCAACACAATTAAGGACATTAAAATTGACACTAATGATATTCTTATGAGATTTGATGTAGTTTCTCTCTTTAGGAAAATTTCTATTGATGAAGTGATTGAAGTTATCAAGGGGATTATGGACCAAGGAACACCAGAATTAGTTGATATATGTTTGCAATCTAAAAAATTTAGTTTCTAAGATGAAATATATGAGCAGATGTGTGGTGTGGAAATGATATTAGCTCTTTCAATTGTAACATCCCCTAGCTCAGCTGAGGTCCATTACGTGCGGAAAACTCATAATTAAACATGTTGATATCTAATTAATTTCTTATAGCTTATCAACTACGAATTACAACCAGGTTTCACTATTGTTTGTTACCATTTATTAAGTGTATATACAACAATCTAAAATAGAAATGAAATGCAACTAACAACTCATTTTAACAACATATAAATCATTCTCAATTACAAAGTTAATGCACAACAAATAAACTCATAATGCAATAGAAATAAGATAAAACACTTATCTTTTATAAACAGTTGTGCAACCAGATGCTTGGGATGGATGTTCCACCAAACCATAGACTTGTTGTTCCAAATCTCAACAGTGGGCCACTTCCAAGCTAAGGTTAGCAATCCACAAAAGAGGGTGGTCTCTCACTGTCCACTCACAACTCAGAAATCCCACAACCCACTGATTTTCTCATACAGTTATCCTAATTTTCCACCAGCTCTCTTCCTCTCGACCTTCCCAACCTAAAGAATGTACCCCTTCAGTAATCGCAGTCCCTCGAGTGTCCCATTTGTTTATCAGGGTCTCTCTGGCACAAGTAACAAAAAATATCTCTTTTGGGAACGCAAGGGAACTCACTGCTAGGAAAACTACCAGCAAAAACAACAACAAACACTTGTTATTACAATGAAATTCACATAGGAGTTAACTCTTTAAGCCTGACAACCTGGATCTTCAGTCTTCAGCTCCAAAATGCTCCAAAAATGCTCCAGCATGCTCTAGAATTCACCCTCCATGGATGTTCCATCTCTGAACTCTCTTTTCTGCTCTCTACTTGTTGTTCATGCCCAAAAACTCAATGTGTAAATTTTTTGTAGTTTCCCATATGAATTTCCTCTCTTTGGATTACTTTCTTGACTCACACACTTCCCCAAGTTGATTGTACTCATCCCCCATTCTCCCAATAACTATAGGATGTGACTTCTCACACCCACCCTCTTACATGCATTCAATGATTGGCTTCGGAAACACTCAATCAGAAACTAGACTTTAATACATAGTCATAATAAAATTCAGGATTATGGGTGGAATTAATAGACATGGGTAATCCTCCATTGGACCCCTCTTGGCCATTCTCTTAGACCCCCCATTCTCTTGTGGATTAATGCATCCCCCATCTTTGTCCATGTCCCCTTAGCAGCTAGCATCACATTTTATTATTAAAAATTAGAAACACATTTTGCATATAAATTGTTTGGTTCTAGACACGTATTATATCTACATTGAGCATTAATTAAACTGGGGATTATAGTGGGTACATTACATTCCCCCTCCCCTACAATTGTGCCACATCCTCTGTGCACACTATGTCATAATACATATATGCAAATTTACATCACAATACTTAGAAAATGAACTTTTGCAATTCAAAGAACCTTTTCTCATATTCCTCCATTGTCATACTTCCCAACTTGAGTTCAAAGAACTCTTTCATATTTATTTCATAACAATGCTCAAACAAATATTTCTCTTGGAAATATCCTTTGAATTGCCTCCATGAGATCCTCTTCTCATCAAGGTGCTTGGCTTGCTTAAGTTGATCCCACCACATGGATGTCTTTCCTTGCAAGTGTTAGGTTGCAATTCTAGCTTCTACCCTTGAGCAGTAATCATGCAACTAGAAATATTTTTTCATTTCCAACAGCCATAGCTCAGCCTCTTCTCCTTTCCTGTGCTCACCATTGAAATTTGATGGCTTAATTTTCCTGAGTTCACCTTGCAAGATGTTTGCCTCGGGTCTTCTCCTTTGCCTCTTGACAAGAAACACACTTGGGTTGATCCTTGGCCCTGAACCTGCATGATTTTTATCCTGGTGGATTGCCTTGGTGAATGATGGGGCTTTCTCATGCTTCTTGACTACCTATCATTCCCATGATCATCCCTTTTGCTTTTGGATCTAGATGCTGTCACTTTTCTAGCACTAGTTGCTTGCTTGGTGCCAGAGTCTTTGTTGGCTTGCTTATACAACATATTAAAACTTTGAAGTATCTCTTCCTGATCCTTCATAATCATTTCATTGTCGTCTCTATACCTCTGCACTTCTCTATGCAAGTTCCTCATAGTTAGAGACTCATGCATGTCTCTTCTTCCATTTGAGTCTATCTGAGCATTTCCCATGCTAACATGCAGACCTCCTATCTCTTCCTTGTGGCTATAATATCCCTAAGCATCATCCCTAACTCCAATCCTCATATAAGAACCAAAGTTACTTTCATGTACCTCAAACTCTGAAAGAAATGTGCATGTAATAATTATTATTAGAACATGCATAACATAAAACATCTCATCAATTAGAATATAGGTCATTCTTCTCATCAATTTATGAAGAACACAATGGACCAATTCAAAATATAATTCCTTAGATTCATTCATCTCCGAAAAATCTTTCCAATGATTCAACCCCCTTCCTTTCTTACTGCCCACACCACATAACACCATCACGACCCCTATACACCACCTTAGATTAGCGATACAACTTTCTTACTTAACACTTACTTAATTATTCTCTTGGATACCACGTATCACCTAATTGGTCTAGTCGAGCCTTGCCGATAGACAATTCAAGAATTTGAACCCACTGGCTAGGAATCATATCCCCACCCGCCTTTCATTTACTGCTACTGCCCCACCTTCTATTTATCCACCACCTAAATACCTATATATGTTAGCCCTCTATACTACTTGATTAATGAATTGCTTAGTCGGTACTGTTATTAACCAACCCATCTCATTACCCTTCTCTTATCAGGACAGGATGGGATTATCCAACCTTACCCTTACTTTCTTTCTCCCTTATCACCCTAGTCCATGGAGGGAGGATTGCCCTTACCAATTGTTGAAGCCATGAAAACTCAGTGGGTGGGATCATTGGAAGAACTACCCCGGATAGATTCTCAACAGCCGCCAGAACTTCAGAGACATGGCTGGCTGGATGGATGGATGGTCAAGTAGCTCATAGGTGGGTTCCCTTTTTCACAATTATCATGTTGGATGGGATGGATGCCCCAACAACCTCTTACTTCAGCTAGGAATGCTTTTTTGTAGCAACACTATTGAGCTGGGGGGATGAACTAGCTTCACCCGGTTAGGTCAGCCAGATACTATTTAGGAATTTGAACCCACTGGCTAGGAAAGGAAGAGCCCTATTTATCTTTCATTTTAGTCCCACCACCTTTTATACCAGACCTTACTGCCTTCCACTCTAGGAGATGGTGGAGTGTTGCCCAACCTATTGCTTCAACCAGGAAAACTAGTGGGGATACACTTATCRCATCACTATTCAATACCCTACCAAACCTTGGTTCCACACTCTGTGCTTTTACCCACCTGRATTTATAGACCAAACCTATACCACTTGATTCATGAATGCACTTAGTTAGTGAGTCGGGACTGCCTTACTTAGGAACGCCAGAACCTTTAGTAGGCACGGAGTGGAAACTGTCTTATTCTCTCTCTATAGCCAGCGCTTCAGTATAGATTATGGGAACCTATTGATTCATTACAGCCAGAACATTTAGCGGAGATCCTGGATGGGAACTGCCGGATTTAGGAACTAAAGCCAGAACTTCAGAGATTGGAAGGAAGGGAGGCCTTTCTTGGATGATGGGTGGGCAAAACATTTTGCTATTCAATTTCCCGTTCCATGCCTTGATTTACTTACGTGTTACCTACTATCCCTCCACCTTTCTCTTTACCAACCTATTGCTTCAGGCAGGGATGCTTAAGGGGGTACCACTATTTCTCTTGTCGAGGAGACAAGCTTCCAGATACAATTGATTAATTTAGACAGCCAGATTTGACAGGAAATGCGATGCCCATTTGCCTTCCATTAAGAACTTTTACCAACCACACCTTGTTCAACAATCTATATTTACTGCCTGCCTCACTTATCCCACTTACTAATGCCCCAACCTAGTTCCTTCAGCCAGATATTCGGGTACAGCACTTAGAACCGACAACTATTAACCTTGACTCACCAGCCTCCCTTTACCCTTTTGACTTTTAACAACTACCCACCTTACCAATCTTACGACTTTTATCACCTTGCCCCATACCTACTGACTGCATTGAACGAACACGGACGGGGCTTCCCATATATTAGTTGTTGGACGGGTTGGCATACGTCACACGAGATTCAATCGGTAGTTGTTGCTTACTATGCCGCTTACTTTCCCTTTACTGAAGGGAGTGCATCTATCCACCTGTTCTACCACACTTTCACTTACTACCTTCACCCTAGGATATGGAGTTATGTCCAACCCTTTGATTCAGCCAAGAATAATCTCAGTAGGGGAAGCTTCTATTAAACCTTTACCCCTATTCCCTTAGTACCACACAACCCATCGGAAGACCTAGACCTGCCCTAGACACTTGATGAATTAATCCCTTAAAACCAACTATTTTGAACTATTTACCTAACGAACTACTTAATGTAAGGCGGTATTAAAAGTAGCTCAGATATATATATATAGTAATTACGCTTTAGTCAATAATTACCTTTATTCCTATCCATAATTCCATATACAAAGAACTCATTCTTTATGTAATTAACTACGCTTGCCTGCCTGCCTTCTTTTCCTTAACACTTTGTTTAGAGAAAGGAGTTATTCTCTTTATACTTTACTCACTTATCTCCCTGGCCTTCCTTGGCCTAGCTCTAGTTACCAGAAGAAATCAACTGAAAAGAGAGAGATCAGTCGTAGATTCATTTGTGATAGACTTTCCATTTGGACAGCCCTGACTTTACGTCTCTTGGGCGGGGGCACTCGATTTAGCTCTAAAGCCTAAGCCTGATCCCTCTTCAAAAATCGTTTAGAAAAGGCTCCCCATAGAAAGGAAAAGTAATGGCATGGCTAAAATAAGGGAATAAGTGATAATACCCACCCCACCGAAAAGAAAAGTAATGGTTATCGAAAATACAGGGCTCTGATCCCGAGAGGGAGACTTCAAAAATCCTTTTCAAAAAGAAGTATCAGTTCCCGTTACGGATATATCCGCCCACTCTTTAGGCATGCCATGAGTGCCCCTACCCTGCTGGAGGGAAGGCATGAGTGCGAGGATGGCATGCAACTCGTTATCTCTCTCAGCCCCTGCCTGGGGTCTGCCTAACTCAGAGGAAGGTAGGCATGAGGTGCACCCGAGGGTAGGGAAGTAGTGCCTATGCCTTTCAAATAGATCCTTGCCTACCTATAGAAAAGGCCCCCCATATATGTTGTGGCTTGCCTATCTTGCTTGCTTTCTTTCTGATCCTGCTTGGGGGATGGATGGGGAAAGGCCCGAATATAAGTACTATGGCTGGCTTGCTTTCCGAGCTCGGGTGAACAGTGAAAGGCCGGACTCGGGTGAAAAAGAAAGTAAGTGAAAGGGGCGGGCTTTCCAGGCTCGAAAAAGAAAGAATCATAGTCCCGCTCAGGTAAGGTACCATCCGGCCTGCCTTATTGCTTGCACGAACTAAGCAAGGAAAACACCATTTCTATGTGATTGCTTTGGATGGAAAGTGTTTAAAAATATGGGGTTGGAGCGGTAGGTTCTGTACTGGCAAGGGATGGGTTGATCGAGTGATTTCATCCCTCCCTCTCCCAACTAAGGAATCGAGCATTTTTTGGTCTCCGTATTTCAATCCCCTGAGAAAATCTATTGATTTCTTCCCCTCAAAGAGATAGAAGGTCCCCTCTATTTATTCCCCTCTCCCTTTGGTCGAGCGACTACGTTCCTCATCCTCCTTTGTCGGGCGAGGGACTCTGTTTCTCTCTGTTCCTCAAAGACTTTCGACTTTCTTTCCTAAAGACTTGACTAGCTTTCCTGGCGACTCTCTAGCCAAGACCTGGCATTTGTCAAGACCTGGCTTTGTCAAGACTATCCCTTCCCTGCTTATAACTCCATAGAAAACCTCTCTAGTTACTGGTTGTCGTAATTCACTATAGAATCATCTTTCCTCCACAAATTATCTGGTGATTCCCGAAACGCTCAGTGTTCTCTTTCCCACCCAACCTATTGCTTCTTTCTTCTAAAGGTTGTCCTCTCTCAAATGGATGTTGGTCCAGCCTACTACGAGGATCCCGTACATCATATTTATCCGGTCCCGTGGTTACTATGTCGCCACGTTTCTTTTCCGGTCCTTTTGCAAAATTTGTGCACTTTATATCATAGTTGCCTACACACACAAATTCTGGGATATCCTTTAGTGTTTTGACTCTCCGTTCAATGGATGAGATGGTTGTGCTCCATCTCACTAAATAATGGGATGGCAGTGGTCCACCGGCAAGTTCGTTATGATCCTGCCTGGACGCAGTACATTGGAATCCTGATGCACCACCACGAACGCTACCGTGGCGGCGTCCGCCTGTGGTAAGGCACCACCCTGTTGTGCTAGCAGCCAACCCCATTGTGTCAGCTCAGTTATCCTCATCAAGCCACTTACTGTCTATCTAGCTAGCTCCCCAATCTTCCCTTCTCAGATCGATGAATAAGGGATTTCTTAGTCGATCCCTTATAGTAGTCGGCCACGCAAGGTTATACCTCCCCCCCTACCTCCTATAGTAAGTAGCGAGGGGTATAACCTTATAACTGGTATAACCGATAGGTTAGGGCAAAAAATCCTTCACCCCCTATAAGTGAACAGGCGAAGTGCTATGCCTTCTCCTATAGCCTGACTAGCTAGAGGTAGGAAAAGGTGTAACCTCATCCAGAGAAAAACTGCTCCCCTATTGAATGGATAAATCGATTTTCCCAATGCTCTTCCACGTATCCGAGATACGCCACCTCGGGATGCTTTACTCCTAACCCATATCAGTTCCGAGACGAGGCTTAACCTGAGTCTCGGTTAAGAACGGCATGCATCTACGTTTCACACAGCACACGATTCCATGGGTAGTTTCATTTGACATCGTGATGGGGGACATAGCTTACGATCATCGGCTTTAATCATGCCACTAGGCATTCGATTAGGACATTGCACAATGATTCGAAGATTTTGTCGCATCTCTTCGATACGGATACAGTGGCGATCATAGCAATCTCCTCTGGTACCCACTGATACATCATAATCTGATTGGCCATGGGCATCATGAGGTGCTGCTTTTCGCGAATCCTAGTATACTCTCGGTTGGGATGGGTAGGCCCACCACTTAGGCCAAGATCCGCATAAGTGGGGGACCCCGTCGGGCTCCTCTTTCCCCCCCTGAGAACTATATGTGGAAGTTTCCCTTCGTGTAGCTCGAATCATTCTCAGATGCCTGCCCAGCAGGCGTAGGCATCCCCGTTTATGTGCCACCGAATTGAAAAGTGGTAGGGACCGCAACTATGACCAACCAATAGAGTAAACTTAGCTATGAGGAATGTGGTTCCAAAGGTTGAGGGCGGAGGGCGTCGGTTCATGGAGTCTGCTTCTCATGGGACTTCCGTACCACCACAATTCGACTGTTGTTGATCCCAAACTTATCTGAACTCCTAAACATAAGGTGAAACCGCAAGGTTATACCGATACCTACCTTCCCCTCGACTATAGGGAAGGTATAACCGATAGCTGATTAGTTAGGGGGTTATTGTGGGTGGGAACCCCCCCCCCACCTTTCGGGGAAGGGGGGTCGCCCGATTCGACCATGCATGGTATCGATATAATGGGGCAGCCGAGCTGTTCTGCTTCCAATTGGAGAAAGTTGCTTTCACCAAGTCAGCCACCTTTTGGTGCAAGTCACGTAACCCTATCCGAGCCATTACAGCTCAGCCTTCACTTTTTTAGGCTTCCTCTACCCACATATCTATGTGCCCGCAGCACCTCGATATGGAGAAATATGGGCTTACCATGCTCCATTGATAGCACCTGACCTATGTCGATTTTGGTGGACCGTGCTCTACCCCGGTGGACTTATGTGGTTCCGACGTGCCTAGAGGCTAGAGGCGAATCCATCCACGCATGGCCAAACACCAAAAGTGGCCCGCCAGGAACAGTCATGTTTTACTGGGATTATACACATTCGCTTACTTACGTTATCCCCCCTCAGCTCACCCTAGTCCCCCAGTTATTGGGGTACATCATCCCCGAAGCTTCACACCAAGTCTTTGCAACAGTAGGGGCATGCTTGAGTAGGGTTAGGCAGAACCGTCATTGCCAGATGGGAACCTCCCCCATATTGCTACCAATGTCTTCGTGTCACACAACCTCTTGGAATTACACCACTGGATCCCCAATCCTTTGCCTGTTGTGTAGTGATAGTACCAATATCCACTAATCGTTGTTTCCAGATACGGTTGTCGGTTGACATCTCTTCTGATTCGTCAATACGAGGAGCGAATTGTCATGTAAAGAAATAAATATCTCGACATAAGCCAAGAGGTAGATCTTGTGCCACTCCACCTAGTTGTATGAAACTGGCATGCATCCTGCCTCCCAGGACTCTTTCAAGGAATTCCAAGGATCTCTCCCACTCCTCAGAAGTCCACAGGGACGGAGTTAATGCTCCCACATCTGTAGCATGAGTAGTTAAAGCAAGTGAATGATTCGAAATTCAAGTTATTTCACGAAATAACACTCATATATATTGAGCCTCATAATGGTACCCATGCCTCATTTTAAGTTCTGAGTGAAAAGTTTCAACATTTACAAGTTGCAATTTCCACTCTTTTACTGCTAGAAAAATATATTTTATCACTTTTGGAGAAATTGTGATGACAAAATCAAAATTTTGGGTGGATAGATCTCTTCTTCTTCTCAAGACCTTTCCAACAACCATTTGTTTGCTAAAATCAAAGATCCGAGCTCCGAGTTGAAAGTTATGGTTCGAAGAAGTTTTGACTGTTTTCCACAGACTGCTCTTGTGCCCCAAATGAACTTCTAAGCAAGGAGTTAATCCCTCTAGAAGTAATTTGGCGCCAAAAATTTTACCCTTGTTGTTTCAGCTATAACTTTCTCATACAAGCTATGTTTTGCATCCGGAATAGCTCATTGAATATCTCTCTCCAAGTTATTTTATTTGAGTTGCAAAGCTGAATTGTATCTTGCTACACTCTAGTCTCATTGGTTTTGATTGGCTAAAAACGTTGTTTATGGCCTCAAAATCACCCTGCAAGTTAATGATCTTCAAAACCCACCAAATTTCGCATAAAACCGACTATTTTACTGTGTTAATAGCCCTTAAATCTGAGTCGTTAATCTTAGATCAGGTGAAATCTCAGTCGTCTATCTACACTTTATTGGCCATCGGCGATCGAATGATTTTTTTGCATGCACACAACACTTTTCCCAACCTGTCGACTCGACTATCGACCATCGACTCATTCCCTTGATAATTGATTCACAACACAACACTAAATCGGTCAACCCGACCATCAATCGTTAGTCGTCGAAAATTTTCATTGGAGAATGAAACTCCTCACTAACTCGGTCAATGCTCGACTAGGGACCATTTCCCATTCTTGTTGGCTGATGAAAATAATTCCCTAATTCGGTCGACTTGACCATTGGCCACTTTTGGTCTGATGTGGTAACTGTTGACATGGCATGACACGACATCCTAAGGTATCAACTTGGATGATGTGGCATGACACGTGGATGTTGATGTGGCATGACACATGAATGTTGACATGGCATGACAAGTCATCACCCTTTTTCCTTCGCCGGACATCGGTCATTTCTCTTGTACAACCCGAACACCTTGTATAATTGGTCGATGCTCGACCATCAACCCATCAACCATCAACAATTTCTCTTGCATGATCGAAACACTTTGACGAATCAGTCGATGCCTAACCATTGACCCATCGACCATTTCCATTGGAGACTGAAAACACTTTGACTAATCCGGTCAACCCGACCGTCGACCGTCGATGATTTCCTTTGGCCAACTCTAACACTTTGAAAAAAAAATTGCTAAACTCCCAATGAATTTGGACTATTGAGCTCTCGTTGAAAAAAAATGAGCTCAGTCTTCGATCTACCAAATTCATCCAAAATTTCCAACGCCCAACCATCAACCATCGATTGTCGAAGATTTTCTTTGGAAAAACCAAACTCTTCATCAATTCAGCCAACCCGATCACTGGCCCATCAACAATTGACGATTTCTCTTGGTGAATTTCCAACACTTAGAAATTTTGACCAAATCCCCAATGAATTTGGACCATCGATTTCTAGGCCAAGATGATCTTGATTTTCAATCGACTCCAACTCCCAAACGACCAAAAATAATCTAGACTGTCGATCTGCTTCAACTCCCAACCACTGAAAATGAATCTAGGTCGTTGATCTCTTGAACCTTCCAAACAACCGAAACCTTATGAATTTTAAATTTATTAAAGTGAATCTGGGTCGTTGATTGCGAGATCAAACGTGATCTCGACCGTGGATTCACCAAACTTCTTGTAACTCTACAACAACCATTAAAACATGAAATTTGACCGTTCCAAGTCGAATTCAACTCTGCAACTTTGCATATTGGATCCATTGAACCTCTTAAACAGTATTGAGTCCTTTAGACTTGAATTTCTCCACAAATTTGGGGATTTTTCATTGATTCTTCTCTGTTTTCCCCCAAATTCGTCACAGAAAAATATACAACAATGAATTTGTCCAATTTGCAATCATCTCAGCCCATAAAAGCTCGATGTTTGAACCAGAGGCTCTGATACAATATTGTAATGTCCCCCAGCCCAGCTGAGGTCCATTACATGCAGAAAACACATAATTAAACATTATGTTATCTAATTAATTTCTTGTAGTTTATCAACTACGAATTACAACCAAGGTTTCACTATTATCTGTTAGCATTTATTAAGTGCATATACAACAATCTAAAACAAACATGGAATGCAACTAACAACTCATTTCAAAAACATATAAATCCTTCTCAATTACAGAGTTAATGCAGACCAAATAAACTCATAATGGAACAAAAACAACATAAAACACTTATATTTTATAAACAATTGTGCAACTAGCTACTTGGGGCGAACGTTCCAACCAACCATAGACTTGTTGTTCCAAATCTCAACAGCAAGTCACCCCTAAGTTGGGGCTAGCAATCCACAAAAGTGGGTTGTCTCTCATTGTCCACTCACTACTTAGAAATCCCACAACCCATTGATTTTCTCAGAAAACCATCCCGATTTTCCACCAGCTCTCTTCATATTGACCTGTCCAACCCAAGGAATGTGTCCCTTCGATGGTCTCAGTCCCTTGGGTGTCCCATTCATTTATCAGGGTCTTTCTGGCACATGTAACTAGGAATCTCTCTATTGGGAACTCAAAGGAACTCACTGCTAGGAAAAATAACAACAAAAACAACATCAAACACTTGTTGTTACAATGCAATTCACACAAGAGTTCACTCTTCAGGCCTAACAACCTGGCTCTTCAGTCTTCAGCTCGAAAATGCTCCAAAAACACTCTAGCATGCTCTAGAATTCTCCCTCCATGGATGTTCCAACTCCTAGCTCTCTTTTCCTCTCTCTACTTGTTGTTCATGCTCCAAAAACACTTTAGCATGCTCTATAATTCTCCCTCCATAGATGTTCCAACTCCTAGCTCTATTTTCTTCTYTCTACTTGTTGTTCATGTCCAAAATCTCAATGTGTAAAAWTTTTTTAGCTGCCAATACGAATTTCCTCTCTTTGGCTAACTTGCTTGACTCACACACTTCCCCAAGCTGATTGTACTCATCCCCCATGCTCTCAATAACTATGGGATGTGACTTCTCGCATCCACCCTCTTACATGTGTTCAATGATTGGCTTTGGGAACATGCAATCAAAAACTAGAGTTTAATACATAGTCATAATAAAATTCAGGATTGTGGGTGGWATTAATAGACATGGGTAATCCCCCCTTGGACCCATCTTAGCCATTATCTTATACCCTCCCCTTTCTTGTGGATTAATTTATCCCACATCTATGTCCATGTCCCCTTAGCAGYTGGCATCACATTTTATTATTAAAACTTAGAAATACATTTTGCATATACATCGCTTGGCCATAGCCACATATTATATCTACATTAAGCATTAATTAAACTAGGGATTATAGTGGGGACATTACATCAACCATTGTCGCCAATTTGTTCATGGAATATTTTGAGAATAAATCCTTTAGTTCCTTTCCTCCACAACCTAAATTATGGATAAGATTTATGGATGATACTTTTGTCATATGGTTGCATGGACATGGGAATTAGGGCAAATTTGTTGATTACCTCAACAATTAATTTGAGCACATAAAGTTTAGCATGGAAATTAAAGATAAGGGAAGCCTTCCCTTTTTATATGTCTTAGTAACTAAGAAACCAGATGGGTTGATGGTACACCAAGTATTCAAAAAATATTAATAATGGGCAATACCTACATGCAAAATAT
>ML779961.1:393357-436265 GCA_009831015.1 Picea engelmannii
CATATGAAAAAATTGCAGAAAGGGGTTGTATATTTGAGTTCCTCTCATAAAAAAAACCCAATTTAAAAAAAAAAAAAAAAATCGCCTAAAACGAAGTCCAATAAGTCGAGATATCGACATTTTAAAATCTGCAATTTTTCAGGGTTTTTTCCATAGACGACGACACGGTTTTTTTTATTTCTGTAGCACCTGGAGGTTGAATTTGCTAAAATAAATTACAGATCTGAGTTCCTCTTTCAAAAATAGTTGATTTCAAAAAAAAATCACCCAAATCGGACCTCTGGAAGTGAAGATATCGTTGATTTAAAATCAATCATTTTGGGGGGTTTTTTGTGACGGCAACAAGATTGCAGAGTTCATAACTTTGCACAAGGTGTTCAGATTACTACAAGATAAATTCCATTGGATATATTATTTTAATATTTTTCTTTTTTTACTTTATATGTGGTGTTTTCAATGGATATGCACTCTCAACTCATGGAAATTCTACGAAAGGTTGAATCCCTCAAAGTCAATATGCATGACCACCTGCAAGGCATCAAAGCTAGTCTACACAACCACACAGAAAGTTATCACAGTATTCAACGGTCATTGGCTCTCCTACAAGAGGGATATCTTATAGCAGACATCAGGGATGAATATAATCAAGATATATATGCTTGGTATGATTTTGAGGTCGATTGTGATGCCTGGTATATGGATAGTTCTTATTTTTTGGATGACAACCACTTTCATATTTTATTTGATGACTTGTAATGTCCATGTTGGCCTGGGAACCATAAGAAATGGTTCTGCTAGCCTAAATTGGTTCTCGTAGGCTAAGTAGGAAAAGCTACCTAGGGAACTCAACTTTTGCCTAGGAAATGACTTTATAAAGTGAAAAAGGGGGACATGGGTCTTAGGCAAAATAAAGTCACTTAAAAATTATAAAGTGTGCAAGCATAAAGTGACTTTAAAAGAAAATTAAAAACTAAAGTGAGTGGGAAATAACTCAATGAAGAAATAAAAGAGGGGAAAAGAGGAGGCGCCCCTCATTCTTGCATTTGTTCATTTGAGAAAAAGATTTTGGAGAGATCTTGAGAAAAGAGACTAGGATTTTTGGAAACCCTTCTTGTGTACTAGTTTCGGTGTTGCAACGATACACCCTAGCTAGTCTTACTTATTTAATCACTTAGATTTCTTCATTGCACTTCATTGTCATCAAAGATCTTGCTCATATCACAGTCAGGATTCGATTTGGAATAGCATTTTTGGAGTGAAGGTTGGTATTTCATATTTGGGCGAAATTATTGAAGGAATTGTCCGCATTCTTCTTGTTGGGCGCATCTCTTAACAATGGGGCGATATCCCTGAAGATTGAACTGAAATAAAAGGGTCGAATGACTTGAATAAGGCCGAGTTTCCCTCGGGAAAAGTCATGGTTTCTTGCTGCACTATATTTGTTGTGAGTTGGGTGCATATCCATGGGAGAGACAACGCCATTCTCCCTTGTGGGCTAAGTTTTCTTACCTCATAAAGTTGTGTACCTTTGCTAGGAAGAAATTTGTGGTTCTCGGGGGTCGATTCCATTGCCACTGGACTGACATTACATTCTTGGATGAACTGTTGATGTGGGGGAAGTCAACTTGTCTGTAGCAGTTGATTTATTACCATCTGGGCAGGGTTATCTCTGCGCTGAGTTTTCAGTGAACCAATTATTGTTTATCATTGGGTGTGTTGTTGTTGTTTGGAGGCACATTTTGCTGCAATTTCATCTACGAGAATATATATTGGCACTATTGTGATTGTTATTCATTTGGGAAAGAGTCCCCCTCACATATTTGGGTATATCTAATGCGTGGGGAGTTGTTGCAAGTACACCCACAGCTCAGAATTTATAGATCATCCGTATATATTTGCGTGGACAATCACCTCCAGGTCAGATATTGACTGTTGTGTTATCATTTAATTGAAATACTTATATGTGATCAATTCTTGTTGTTGCAGTTCTATTATGGTGTGTTGTGGTATTTGAATAAATGTTATGATCAAGAAATCAATTGATATCTTTTCCAAGACTCTTTCCTTATTTGTTATTTGGGGAATTTTATCTTTGAGAAGAATATCTCAGATTGCATCTATAGTAGTTTGTGGGTAAATTGTTTGACAGAATACCTCAGAGACAGAACTTAAACAAACTTGGAAATTCTGGTTGGAATTTTGAGAAATTCCAAGAAGGGAATTTTACAGTGGTATCAGAGGCAACACCATCTATCACACCTAAGGGAAAAGGAACTATGGGGGTAGATGATGATACCAAGATCAACAGTTTATTCAATATCTTGAATGACTTGGCCAAGGGTGAAAAGGCCATGATGGACCTTATGGCGCAGTTTGATAAGAATTCGTTAGAGGGCACAACGAAGCAGAAATAGCATGGTGATGGGGGTTCAAACAATGGAGAGGGCAGCCACTCACGCACTACCATGCAGAGCCACCCCCACTTGTACACCAAATCCCCTAGACCCACTATGCCTCATTTTTTGGGGAATGAGGTTGCAGGTCCATTGATGCAGGTTGAGCAGGATGAGCCCTATAGGGTATATTTAGAGGAGTACAAGAGACTAGGAGATGATTTCCACTTAGCCATGTCCTTCGCAGAGTTCTACAATATGAAGAGAAAAAACCGACTGAGAGGGCCCATGAGGGCCATGACACAAAATTTTGAGTTGCAGTGTACCATTGGGAAAGTCACTATTCCCAACTTTGACGAGGGCTCTAAATGCCCTACTAGATCATGGGTGAAAAATCTCGACACTTACTTTCGGCTGCACCAAATGATAGAGACAAATGTCATTAAGTTGGCCACCTTGCACATGGATGGCAAGGCCCATGAGTGGTGGTACCATGGGTTAGTCACCTTGGGACATGTTGGGGTTACCTTCTACCTAGACTTCACACAGAGACCCATCGAGAGATTTGACAGGAAGGACCCTAAGCTTCACTTCAAAGAGTTAGCTCAGCTCAAACAAATAGGTAGCCCAGAGGCCTATATATCTGAGTTTCAAAGGGTTGATGTGATGGTGTAAGAAATTTCAAAGGGTCGTTTGGTGATGTTGTTTGTTTAGGGGCTAATGGAGCCTCTACGAGGATGGTTCAAGGCCTACAAGCCTGCCTCCTTACAAGATGCAGTCAGCGGGGCTCAGGATATGCATGATGCAATACCTAAAAGTTGGTTTCCGCCCAAACCCACATTTACCTCGAAGACTAAGGAAATCAAACCACCTCAAAGAGATTGGTTCGGCAAGCCCAAACTGGATGAAGAGACCGGGAGAGAATTAAGAAAAAAGAAATTGTGTTTCAGCTATCGGGAGCCATGGGCACCAGGGCACAGATGCACCGGGAAGGACAGAATGGGCAACGCCCATTACATTGAGGTATACTCTAACAATGAAACTGATGAGGATGAGGAGGTGGAGCAGGCACTGGACCAGGGACATCTAGCATCACAGGCAAGGGCTAAGGACCCAGTCATGGCCTCGATGAAAGGAATTATGAGGTATCATACCTTCAGGGTCAGAGGTGTCCTATAGTGGCACAAGATGACAATGTTCATCGATGGGGGAGCATCCCATAACTTCATTGGCGGTAACATGGTCGAGAGGAGAGGAATTGTGATAGAGGAATTCGATGGTTTCATAGTAGTCATACTAGGAGGCCACCAGATGAGTTGCACCAAGTGGATTCCCAAGCTCACAATAACCATGGGAAACTACTCAATGGTAGATGATTTCTTTGTGGTGGACATACCAGACACTAATGCAGTGTTGGGTGTTCAATGGATTTGCTCTATTGGGAAATACACTATTGATCAGAGGACCATGGAGATGGAGTTCACAGGCCCGGATGGAAAGAAAGTGGTCCTACGAGCCATGCACCAGTACCCACCGAATATTGTGTCATCGAACAGCATGGAGGAAGTTATGAGGCATGGTGATATAGAGTGGGTTGTAGAGTGTTTTATTTCTGACAAAGAGCCACATGATCGTCTGCAGCAGCTTCCAAAGGACCTACAGGTACTACTCCACAAAAATCATAAAGTATTTAGTGACATTCCTCCTGGCATTCCACCTGATAGAATTTTTGATCATATCATTGAGCTATAAGAGGGGGTCCAAGCAATTATCACAAACCCCTATCGGGACCCTAAAGTTTACAAGGACGAGATTGAAAAAACCATTAAAGAATTTTTTAAAATGGGTCACATCCGCCCTATTTCCAACCCATTTTCCTCTTTCGTTGTCTTAGTCAAGAAGAAGGATGATACTCTACAGATGTGTACTGACTACAGGGCCCTAAACAAGAAGACAATCAAGAATCGGTACCCTATACCTAGGATCGATGAATTAATGGATGAGCTCAAGGGAGACAATTTTTTCTCGAAGATTGATCTTCGATCAGGGTATCATCAGATCAAGGTATGAGAGAAGGACGTACCTAAAACAACCTTTAGATGCAATTATGGGAATTATGAGTTTCTGGTCATGTCATTCGGGCTAACTAACACCCCTGCCACTTTCCAGTCGTGCATGAATCATGTGTTCACTAAGCAGTTGAGGAAGTTCTTATTGGTCTTCTTTGACAATATCCTCATATACAACAAAACATGGGAAGACCATCTGTGACACCTAGATGAAGTACTTGGTATTATAGAGAATTAGTAGTTGTATGCGAAGGAATCCAAGTGCGAATTTGGTATGACAGAGATGCTCTACTTGGGGCACGTGATTGGGGAGAATGGGGTACAGGTGCACCAAGAAAAGATCAGGGCGATCATTGGGTGGCCAACTCCTAGGAATGTGATAGAACTGAAGAGCATCCTTAGTCTTTGCACTTATTACAGAAAATTTGTTAAGGGATTCTCATAGTTGATAGCACCACTAAACGATCTCACCAAAAAGGGGGATTATGTTTGGATAGAGGAGGCCCAGGAGACATTCGAGAAAATGAAGCAGGTGATGAGTTCATGCCTTGTTTAAGCACTCCCTGATTTCACTCAGCTCTTTGTCTTGGAGTGTGATGCTTTGGGAATTGGGATAGGATATGTGTTGATGCACAACGGTCACCCCATAGTGTTTGAAAGCCACAAACTCCGAGAGTATGAGCGACATTACTCCATATATGACAAAAAGATGTTGGCCATAATGCATGCTTTGACCAAATTCCGGCACTACTTGGTGGGGAACATGTTCAAGGTAAAGACCGATCATAATAGCTTGAGGTTTCTCATGGATCAAAAGGAATTGAGCGAGCGACAACAAAAATGGATCAGTAAAATCCAAGCCTAGAATTTTGAAATTGAGTATGTGAAAGGAAAAAATAATGTGGTTGTTGACACCCTATCTAGGATACCCACTCTCTCTCTCTCATGGAGATTTCAATGGAATGGAAGGCACTTCTATTGGTAGAATACTCCAAAAACAGGTTTGCTTTCCAGATACTTGATGGTCAGGTCTTTGATGACAGGTACAGGGTTATCGACGACATCATATATTATAAGGAATGGATCTATTTAGTACCAGAATCTTAGTTGAAGGACAAAATTCTACATGCAGCGCATGCTTCTCCTTTGGCAGGTCATCCAGGATACCTGAAGACTTATAGAAAAAATTGGGAGAGGTTTGCTTGGAAGGGTATCAAGACTGATGTATTGAAGTTTGTATGGGAATGCCATGTCTATCGGCAAAACAAGGTGGAACATACCCACCTAGCAGGATTGCTCCAAGTGCTTCCCATTCCTGAACAAAAATGGGAAATCATTTCGATGGATTTTATCACAGGGCTGCCTCTGGTTCAGGGGAAAGATTGTATCTACGTGGTGGTTGGAAGGCTTACTAAATTCGCCCATTTCATCACCATATCGTCCAAATACTCTGCAACGCAAGTAGCGGAATTATTCTTCAGAGAGGTATTTTGGCTACATGAACTGCCCAAGACAATTGTTAGTGATCGAGACAATAGATTCATGGGGGGCTTCTGGCAGGAGTTGTTCAGACTCGTAGGGACAGAACTAATGCCTAGTACAAGTTATCACCCTCAGACTGATGGGAAAACTGAAATTGTGAACAAATGGCTCGAGAAGTATTTGAGAAATTATGTATCGGGGCAACACAAGGTGTGGATCAAATGGATGCACTTGGGTGAGCATTGCTATAACATGACTTATCACATGTCAACCAGGATGACACCTTTCAAAGCTTTGTATGGTTATGACGCCACCACCTTTGTGGATCGAGCATTTGGAGACATTCAGGCAACCAAAGCCAAAGATTGGATTCAAAAGAGTCAGGGCATCTTGTGAACTCTCAAAGATAACCTACAAATGGCATAGAATCAACAGAAGATGTATGCCGACAAGCATAGAGTGGAGCGCAGTTTCGAGGTGGGAGACTTGGTATACCTCCACTTGTGACGTAGTGTCACCCTATGCCTCGGCAAAGGCCTCTGCGCTGACCTCTCGGTCTTAAGGATCGTTCAAATTCCCCTTTTGAGCCAGAGTGACTCTTTGATTCCTTAGTGGAATCTCTATTAAAAACCCGATCCACAGGTCCTGCTCTTTTACCTCATGGTCTTCTGCACTCCGACCGCTGCCTCTTCCTCAATAGGAAAGATATGCTTTCGGGGTTCGGGGTTTCCTGATCCCCGATGTCAAGAGTTCTCTGTCCTCTTGAATCCTCGATCTCTAATTTACCGATTTCCCGATATGGCTTTTCTCGCCTTAGCCCCTCCTGGCTATGCCCTAGTCCATGTGACCAGTTCTCATAAGACCGCGGCCTTATCTTCCTTTCGAGGTTTTGGGCTTTGTAATACCGATGTGCTCTAACTCCAGTTAGCCCTCCGGGCTAGACTCGTGGTCCACGCGATTGTGCCTTATATGACCACAGTCCTATCACCTTTTGGGATTTTGGGGTTTCTGATGTCGAAGTGTATTGGATCTCTTGTCCAAAAAATCCCCGATTTCCCGATAGATGACTTTTCCTTTCGGGAAATTTCCCGAATGCTTTGATTTCCTCCACGCGTCCTCCTATGATGGACGGTCCCGATCTCTTCTTGCGATTTTGAGACTTCAAATGCTCTGGACGTCTCGTCTTCCAGATTCACGATTTTTCGAATCCCGAAATGTCGATGGATTCTCCTATCGGGATTTTTTTCCGAAGGCCTCGATCGTTGCCACGCATCCCCTCAAGATGGACGGTCCTGATTTACTCTCAGGATTTTGTGACTTCAAATTCCGAAGTGTCCTAGCATCTTGTCCTCGAAACTCTCGAAGTGTCGATGGACTCCAGATCTCCACCACGTGTCCCAATCAATAGACGGTCCTGATTCAATCTCGGGATTTCACGACTTGCGATGCCCCGATGACACTATTTCTCTGTCAACTCAAAACCCCGGTGGCCGACGGGTTCTCGATTTTCGCCACGTGTCTCAATAGATGGACGGCCCAGATTGATTCCGAGATTTTCATCATGGAGATTCTCGATCTCCTGTCATCGTGATTCCCGATTTCACGAACGCCAAAATCCCGATGGCCACGTCTCCCGTCAGGACTTTTCTCCTTTGCTTACGAGGGTTTAAACCTCGAGCAACTTCTGTCTGATCCAACAGTTGATGGGTATTCGGAACTTCTTGATGAAGTGTCTCCACCGTCCGTTCCACTGATCTTCTACGCGCACTCCACATATTAAACTCTGCGCGTCTTCGCCCAATCCAACGGTTAACGGGTATTTGAGAGAGATCCAACGACTCACGATCTCCTCTTTCTGTGTGTTCCTTCTACTGCTCCCTGGACATAGAAACTTCAACGATCTAGAATCTATCGGCTCATCCAATGATAGTTGTGCTCCCTTCTGAGCTTTAGCGCTTTCTCCTGATGCTTGGAAGATTTTCTCCAAGACTAAAGGCTTCGACTTTTGTCATCCCTCTGAGTACTCCACAACACTATTCCTCCTGAGCTTCTTCTCTCGAATCCTCAAAGGATTTTGACGTCTGCGCTCCTGCAGAGTCTTCACGCACTAAAGTGCTATCTCTTCTGAGCTTCTCCAAATACTCAAACCCCTTAAGGAAATAAATCCTTCTTCTTTCTCCCTCAGATGGAGAATTGGGAATGCCCTCCTGACTATCCTTTTCTCAAGCAACCTCTTGCTGAGTCTTTCAAGGTATTCAGCAACCCTGCGAAGATCCCTAAATGGACTCCTCCTTCAAATTCCAGAACTCGATAGAGTTCTCTTCTTCTTTGTGCCAACCTGCACACTGTCTCAATGCCCTCCTAGTAGAGTGTCTTCTCACAGAAAATCCAACAGTTATATACTCTTCTATACACCTATGCACCTGCTCAATGCCCACTTGGCAGAGCTCTCAAAATCCTCAGTGGTTCTAGTTCTCCTTTAACTCACATCAGAGTTCTTCTAAATGCATCCCTATGCATATGCTCAATGCCCACTTGGCAGAGCTTTACAGAACTCCTCAGAGATTCTGTCTGCAACTATGTTTCCATATACAGCCTTGCCTCCAAGATATTCAGCAACCTTGAGGTCTTCCTCTAAGTTGATGATTCCAGTTCATGTGCCCACCTGACACGTCTTTGTCTGAATCCGCAGAGTTTAGAAGTGCTTCAGTGCACTGGTATTCAGAGACCGCAGTACTCTGTCATGCCCTCCTGGCATGAAACCACAAAGAACCTCAAGCCTGAAATCAAAACAACCTGCAAATGCCTAGCATACATCTACAGCATGAATTTACAGCATAAAATAGAACAAGCCAAGGCATCCACATAACACAAAAATACATGCAGAAAAAAAACTACTTATGTTTGTATTAAAATGGCAAATGCCTGTTTACAAAGGTGTTCCTGAGCACGGCCTGTAACAAGGTCTCGGCTCCTCTCTTCTGCTCTCTACTCTCAAATTCTCTTCTATTCTATTCTCCTTTTTACAAAATGAGATCCTCCCGGATCTTTTTACCTGAGGGGGCTCTTAGAGCTCTTCCCTCCAATCTACCTACCCTATTCAATGGCATTGAATGGTTGTCTAGTCCACAAATCGGATCTAGATCTTAGCCTTACAAGCATTGAAGGCATACCTACTCTATGCCTACACAAAGGCACGGCTCCATGGCTCAACAGCCTACAACATTAATTACATTCAAATTCAAAAAATGAAGATGAAGGCTGAGCCTCTCCTCATCCTTGAATGCATGCGCTGACGCGGCTGGCTGGATGACGTGGAGAGATGCTCCTGCATCATACTCCTCAGCTGCAAAAATTCATGAGCTCCTGCTCATGAGCTTCCCATCTCAGCTATGGAAATCCTCCTGGATCCCAAATCATCCTCTGGAGCTTTTCATCCGCTCCATCTCCTTACTGCTGCTGCGGCTTCTGCACTGCTACTGTTGCTTCCTTCCTTCTGCTCAGCCTCTCCTTGCTGACAGTTTCTGCTGACCGGATCATCAGCTCTATGATCATGTCGATCACTTCATCCATCTGCTCCAATAGCTTGCCCTATTCATGCAGTCTCCTCAGCTGCAAAAAAATTCTGCAAATGGGCAGATCACTGTGATCTCCCATGCCTTCTTCTTCATCTGCTTCCAACCTCACCTGTTGGATGTGCATTCCCTGCACTATTACCCTTCTCTCCACGGCTTCAATTTGTTCATACAGATTAGCAAAGCTAATGTTGTCTGCCTCTTCCTCTTCTTTTGCTGCAAACTCCCAGGTTGCAGTCTCTTCAATCTCCTGGCTGAATGTGTCGAGCCACTCCTCAGAATACTCATTTTCTTCATCTCCTTCTTTTGTTGTCAGCTTCAGTGCTATAGCTTCCTCAGCTTCCTGGCTGAATATGTTGAGCCATTCCTCAGAATGCTTATTTTCCTCTCCTGCTTGGGCAGCCTCAGATATCTGCTCCAATCCTTCTTCCTTGACAGTCTCAGCTAGTTGTCCTTCTTCTGCTGTTGTAGCCTTATCAACCGCAACGTAGATTTTTGCCTCCTCTCGGGCAAGTGGTAGGAGTATCTCGATTCCCCCAATCATCATAAGGCTCCTCAGATCCTCCTCTTTTGTCAGCTGCACCTGTTGATCCAAATCCATCCCTGAGCTCACCTGCTCTGTCAGCTTTTCTGGCTGATTCCAACTCATTTGCTCATCCCTGCCCACCTGGCAATATGGGATCTATTCACTGCCCTCCTGGCATATTATGAGATCAACTGATCCCATCTTCATCAGCACTCCTTGCTGAATTGAACTCACCTCCAAGTCTATGAGACTTTCAGATAGTCTCGAATGCTCATCTCTGCCCACCTGGCAATATGGGATGCTTCCACTACCCTCCTAGCAGTCTTTGAGATCCCGCAGCGACCTCATTTCGTTGCCTAGCTGGCAATGTGAAATTCCTTGGCAATCCTTCGGACAGCCCGTGAGATCCCGCAGCGATCTCAACTCGTTGCCCACCTGGCAAACTGGAATTTCCTCTCTGTCCTCCTGGCAGTTCTTGAGATCTTCAACGGATCCCATTTTATTCTTTTCACCGAGAATTCTCCCAGTCTCTGGTTCACATATCTGAACCATCTCCACAGGTCCGTCGAGGTTTTCAGCATGCCTCAACCATCCTCTTAACAGCCCACACTGTCTTCTAGCCATCAACTCCTTGACTGGCCAATTTATCTTCAGCTTCTTCATGGGCCATTCATATACCCATCTCGGCTTGGTATTCTGTTGCATCCGTAGTTCAAGCTCTTCCATTCTTGCCCTGATGTCAGCAAGTTCTTTTCCCCTTTCAGTTGTGCTCATCAGCTCTGGGCTTTTCCTTTCAGCACACCTATGGCCTTCAGTAGCCATGTTGTTGTCCCTGTCTGCCCTCTTGGCAAATCTGCTGCTCACTCTTGCACCCCGAGTGTCTTAGCTTCTCCCACAGTCCTCCTGACTGTCTTCTGGATTGTTGCCTACCTGCAAACAACCACCACAGAGTCTTTAGCACTCTGTCTTCCTTTGCTCTGATACCAACTGACGCAGTGTATCAGAGTGCTCTTTTTCTCTTATGCCTCCCTCGCCTGAAATATACAGACAAGAATTAGGCTCTGATACCATACCTGACGCAGTGTCACCCTCTGCCTCGGCAAAGGCCTCTGCGCTGACCTCCCGGTCTTAAGGATCGTTCAAATTCCCCTTTTGAGCCAGAGTGACTCTTTGATTCCTTAGTGGAATCTCTGTTAAAAACCCGATCCACAGGTCCTACTCTTTTACCTCACAGTCTTCTGCACTCTGACCGCTGCCTCTTCCTCAATAGGAAAGATATGCTTTCGGGGTTCGACATTTCCTGATCCCCGATGTCAAGAGTTCTCTATCCTCTTGAATTCCCGATCTCCGATTTACCGATTTCCTGATATGGATTTTCTCGCCTTAGCCCCTCCTGGCTATGCCCTAGTCCATGTGACCAGTTCTCATAAGACCGCGGCCTTATCTTCCTTTCGGGGTTTTGGGCTTCGAAATCCCGATGTGCTCTAACTCTAGTTAGCCCTCTGGGCTAGACTTGTGGTCCACGCGACCGTGCCTTATATGACCACATTCCTATCACCTTTCGGGATTTTGGGGTTTCTGATGTCGAAGTGTATTGGATCTCTTGTCCACGGAATCCTCGATTTCCCGATAGATGACTTTTCCTTTCGGGAAATTTCCCGAATGCTTTTATTTCCTCCACGCGTCCTCCTATGATGGACGGTCCTGATCTCTTCTCGTGATTTCGAGACTTCAAATGCTCTGGATGTCTCGTCTTCCGGATTCAAGATTTTTCGAATCCCGAAATGCCAATGGATTCTCCTATCGGGATTTTTTTCCGAAGGCCTCGATCGTTGCCACGCGTCCCCTCAAGATGGACGGTCCTGATTTACTCTCGGGATTTTGCGACTTCAATTCCCGAAGTGTCCCAGCATCTTGTCCTCGAAACTCTCGAAGTGTCGATGGACTCCCGATCTCCACCACGTGTCCCAACCGATAGACGGTCCTGATTCAATCTTGGGATTTTGCGACTTGCGATGCCCCGATGACACTATTTCTCTGTCAACTCAAAACCCCGATGGCTGACGAGTTCTCTATTTCCGCCACGTGTCTCAATAGATGGACGACCCAGATTGATTCCGGGATTTTCACCATGGAGATTCCCGATCTCCTGTCATCGTGATTCCCAATTTCACGAACGCCAAAATCCCGATGGCCACGTCTCCCGTCGAAACTTTTCTCCTTTGCTTACGAGGGTTTAAACCTCGAGCAACTTCTGTCCGATCCAACAGTTGACAGGTATTCGGCACTTCTTGATGAAGTGTCTCCATCATCCATACCATTGATCTTCTACACGCATTCCAGAGATTAAACTCTGCGCGTCTTCGCCCAATCCAACGGTTAACGGGTATTTAAGAGAGATCCAACGACTCACGATCTCCTCTTTCTATGTGTTCCTTCTACTGCTTCCTGGACATAGAAACTTCAACAGTCTAGAATCTGTCGGCTCATCCAACGATAGTTGTGCTCCCTTCTGAGCGTTAGCGCTTTCTCCCGATGCTTGGAAGATTTTCTCCAAGACTAGAGGCTTCGAATTTTGTCATACCTCTTAGTACTCCACAACACTATTCCTCCTAAGCTCCTTCTCTCGAATCCTCAAAGTATTTTGACATCTGCGCTCCTGCAGAGTCTTCACACACTAAAGTGCTATCTCTTCTGAGCTTCTCCAAATACTCAAACCCCTTAAGGAAATAAATCCTTCTTCTTTCTCCCTCAGATGGAGAATTGGGAATGCCCTCCTGACTATCCTTTGCTCAAGCAACCTCTTGTTGAGTCTTTCAGGGTATTCAGCAACCCTGGGAAGATCCCTAAATGGACTCCTCCTTCAAATTCCAGAACTCGACAGAGTTCTCTTCTTCTCTGTGCCAACCTGCACACTGTCTCAATGCCCTCCTAGCAGAGTGTCTTCTCACAGAACATCCAATAGTTCTGTACTCTTCTGTACACCTATGCACCTGCTCAATGTCCACTTGGCAGAGCTCTCAGAATCCTCAGTGGTTCTAGTTCTCCTTTAACTCACAGCAGAGTTCTTCTAAATGCATCCCTATGCATATGCTCAATGCCCACTTGGCAGAGCTTTACAGAACTCCTCAGAGATTCTGTCTGCAACTGTGTTTCCATATACAGCCTTGCCTCCAAGATATTCAGCAACCTTGAGGTCTTCCTCTGAGTTGATGATTCCAGTTCTTGTTCCCACCTGGCACGTCTTTGTCTGAATCCACAGAGTTCAGAAGTGCTTCAGTGAACTGGTATTCAGAGACCGCAGTACTCTGTCACGCCCTCCTAGCATGAAACCACAAAGAACCTCAAGCCCGAAATCAAAACAACCTGCAAATTCCTAGCATACATCTACAGCATGAATTTACAGCATAAAATAGAACAAGCCAAGGCATCCACATAACACAGAAATACATGCAAAAAAAAAAACTACTTCTGTTTGTATTAAAATGGCAAATGCATGTTTACAAAGGTGTTCCTGAGCACGGCCTGTAACAAGGTCTCGGCTCCTCTCTTCTGCTCTCTACTCGCAGATTCTCTTCTATTCTATTCTCCTTTTTACAAAATAAGATCCTCCCAGATCTTTTTACCTGAGGGGGCTCTTAGAGCTCTTCCCTCCAATCTACCTACCCTATTCAATGGCATTGAATGGTTGTCTAGTCCACAAATCGGATCTAGATCTCAGCCTTACAAGCATTTAAGGCCTACCTACTCTATGCCTACACAAAGGCACGGCTCCATGGCTCAACAGCCTACAACATTAATTACATTCAAATTCAAAAAATGAAGATGAAGGCTGCACCTCTCCTCATCCTTGAATGCATGCGCTGACGCGGCTGGCTGGCTGACGTGGAGAGATGCTCCTGCATCAACTTGCAGCCATACAGGCAATCATCCTTGAAAATGAAAGGGGCATAGAAATTGAAGCCACAATTCTATGGTCCCTACAGGATTTCTAGGCGAGTCGGGGAGGTAGATTATGAGTTAGAGCTTGCAGAGGGGTTTAAGATACACAATGTCTTTCATGTTTCATGCCTCAAGAAGGCAGTGGGACAACATGTTGTCATTTCTATAGAGTTGCCACCATTGGATGAGGAGTGGCAGTTGATTCTAATTCTGGAGGAGGTGTTGGAGACCAGAGAGCGGAAATTAAGAAACAGGGGCATTAAAGAGTACCTGATCAAATGGAAAAAATCGACCTATCGAGGACGCTACTTGGGAAGGAGAGCAGATATTGCAACATCTTGGATTACAGTTGCTTGAGGACAAGAAATCTTAGGCGGGGAGGACTGTAATGTCCCCGTTGGCCTAGGAAGCATAAGAAATGGTTCTGCTAGCCTAAATTGGTTCCCATAGGCTAAGTCAGAAAATTTACCTAGGGAACTCAACTTTTGCCTAGAAAATGACTTTATAAAGTGAAAAAGGGAAAGGGGGGGACATGGATATTAGGAAAAATAAAGTCGCTTAAAAAATATAAAGTGTGAAAGTATAAAGTGAATTTAAAAGAAAATTAAAAAGTAAAGTGAGTGGGAAATAACTCAATGAAGAAATAAAAGAGGGGAAAAGAGGAGGCGCCCCTCACTCTTGCATTTGTTCATTTGAGAAAAAGATTTTGGAGAGCTCTTGAGAAGAGAGACTAGAGTTTTTGGAAACCCTTCTTGTGTACTGGTTTCGGTGTTGCAACGATACACCCTAGCTAGTCTTACAGAGGTAATCACTCATATTTCCTCATTACACGTCATTGCCATCAAAGATCTTGTTCATATCACAGTCAGGATTCGATTTGGAATAGCATTTCTGGAGTGAAGGTTGGTCTTTCAGAGTTGGGAGGAATTGTTGAAGGAACCGTCAACATTCTTCTTGCTGGGCGCATCTCTTAACAGTGGGGCGATATCCCTGAAGATTGAACTGAAATACAAGGGTCGAATGACTTGAAGAAGGCCAAGTTTCCCTCAGGAAAAGTTGTGGGTTCTTGCTGCACTATATTTGATGTGAGTTGGGTGCATATCCATGGGAGAGACAACGCCATTCTCCCTTGTGGGCTGAGTTTTCTTACCTCAAAAAGTCATGTGCCTTTGTTGGGCAGAAATTCGTGGTTCTGGGTGGTCGATTTCATTGCCACTGGACTGAAATTACGTTGTTGGACGAACTACTGATGTGGAGGAAGTCGACTTGTCTGTAGTAGCTGATTTATTACCATCTGGGTGGAGTTATTTCTGCGTTGAGTTTTCAGTGAACCAATTGTTGTTTATCATTGGGTGTGTTGTTGTTGTTTGGAGGCACGTTTTGCTGCAATTTCATCTACATGAATATATATATCAGCACTGTTGTGATTGTTATTCATTTGGGAAAGAGTCCCCCTCACATATATGGGTATATCTAATGTGTGGGGAGTTGCTTCAAGTACACCCACAACTCAGAATTTATAGATCATCCTTATATATTTGCGTGGACAGTCACCTCTAGGCCAGATATTGACTGATGTGTTATCATTTAATTGAAATACTTATATATGATCAATTCTTGTTGTTGCAGTTCTATTATGGTGTGTTGTGGTATTAGAATAACTGTTATGATCAAGAAATCAATTGCTATCTTTTACAAGACTCTTTCCTTATTTGTTATTTGGGGAAGTTTATCTTTGCCAAGAATATCTCAGATTGCATCTATAGTAGTTTATGGGTAAACTGTTTGACAAAATACCTCAGAGACAAAACTTAAACAAACTTCGAAATTTTGGTTGGAATTTCAAGAAATTCCAAGAAGGGAATTTTACATGACTCTACTCCACCTTTTGTAGAGAACATCAATGTGACAAATCAGGAGCCAATTATGATTACTAGTGTCCATCCTGCATATTCTACAGTGGTATTATTCCTTCCAGATTCAGCTATGACCCTTTCCCACTATGTGGATGGATCTTCTTATTTAGATCCACATGACATGTGTCAGTCTTTGGAGCGTCATTTTCAGTTGGTTATTGGGTTCCAATACCTTTAGCATGGAGTTCACCTGAGCACTCGGGCATGGGACCTTGGTTTACAATGGTAGTTGGACTACTTCATTATGGTGGCTTTCATTTCTACATGGGACCATGGTTCTCTAGTATACTTTAGCACTATGGTCCACACTTATCCATGGGACCCTGGTATATGGTTGTACACCCTCATAACAAGCGTTGAGGACAACACTTTCATAAGGGGGATGGAATGTTAGGTATCTAGAGAGGTAGTGTGGGGGGGGGTAGTAGAGGGCCCATAGTGATAATAGTGGAGGCCACTCATTGTAAGGTGGACTAGATCCACTATATTATTAAATAAGGCCCAGTATGGTAGTTAGATATAATAAATGTAAGAAGACTTACTAGAAGGTTCCTCCTCTAGAATGATCTTAGGTTGTTGGTAGCACTATATAAAGGGGTTCAAGCAATGTAATGGGATATGAAGAGAAGTTTTGTATTTGGAGCGGTAGCTCAATAGGAGGAAGCCCTTTCAAAGAGGTAGGTGAACAAGAGAGGATCCATTCCATAATAGGATCCATTGCATGGTGTTGCCCTACCTCAAGGGTTTTCTTATAATAAAAGTGTGGTTTCTTCTATATTGCTCTGTGGATCTATTGTGTATTTAGTATTTGTGGTGATTATATTTGTAGATCTACTCAGGTACTTAACACACTAACTCAAACTAATAATCAAATTACCTCTTCGCAATTTTCCTGATGATGGACCACATTTGATTGGTCCAAAACATTGAAATATAAACATGATTGTGATTAATCTAGAAGACTTTAGACATAATGATATCAATCACCAAAGTCTTAGAAATGAAACACATTCACCTTTTGTTGGAATTGTCTATGAATTTGTCTTTAACAAGAAACATTTTGTCTACTTTGATACCACTTGATTCAAAGCCCAAATCACCTGCAAATTAGAGAATACATAACATCACTCCACAACAACACATTTCAAAATTAAATGCATTCATATATAGAAACATATAGACTTTAATATGCATGGAGCAATGCAATGATAGAGTATTTGAAAAGAGTTTTATTCATAAGAATGGCGAACACTCTTGACCTTATTACAAACTACATGGATCTTCTCCCACTCTATAATCAATCACAACAATATCATAAACAAAATGAAATCCTACACCTACAACCAACAATTTAAATTTGGCTATATATTTTAGATTTGAAGATTAAATGATTTTGCTCTAGATCTACCTCTCTCTAAATGGTCACCCACTTCTCCCTCGATCTCCTTTTGATCTCTTGTGATATTCATTCTTCATCCCCTTAGGCCATGCATATATACAGTGGGGGAGAAAACTACCGTAATCAACCAAATAATTAACATTGACTTGAAACTCTCACTAGTAAACCCAAGCTTAAGAAAAGGTATAGAATTTTTAGAATTTTTGTTGAGTTTTTATAGGGAGAGGGGTATAAGAAACGGGATAGAATTTTTTTGAGTTTTAAAAGATAGAGAGGGAGAATAGGAAAGTGTATGGAAAAAAAAAAATTAAGTTTTTAAAGGTGGAGAGGGAGTATAAGGGAAGGCCTGGAAAATTTTAAGAAACGTTAAAAGTTAAACCAATCAAATGTTAAGTCTTTAAAGGTAAGGAGGGAGTGTAAGAAAAGGTCTAGAAAAATTTAAGAAAACATAGAAAAGGAGAAATAAATTAATTGTCATCACATGTTAAAAAGGACGTAGTTAATTATACGAGTCCCATTCAAATATTAAATATTAGAAGAGGTACTAAGTTATCGTGATAGATTCAAATATAAAATATATTTCAAATAAAAGTGAAAAAAGTGAAAGGAATAAGGACATAGTAAGTTATATGGGTTAATTTAAATATGGAATATAATAATTATTTTAAATTAAAGTTAAGAAAGAAAAGTAATATTTACAAGACATTTGAAATAAAATTAAATATGAAAAAAAAAGAGAAAGTCAAGATGTTTTATTAGATCGAAAGGAAAGTAATATTTACAAAATATATAAAAGAGAATTAAAATAAAATTAGATATGAAAAAGGTAAAAATAAGATGTTTCATTAGATTCTGGAATTTGTTTGTATATTTTTTAATTGTTTGATTTTTTGGAGAATGTAGTTGTTATAATTTGATATATTGATTGCTATATTGTTTAGGAGATAAATTTATTAAGTATAGTTTTTATAAGTTTGGTCTTTGTTTTAATATATTATTTTGTATCTTGTTATATCGATTTGGTTATTTTTATTAACAAAGTGTATTAAGTGGAATTTTTAATGATGTAAAAGATATTTTTCTTTTCATCAATAAATTGATTAACAATAAAATATGTTTCAATTTTCTAAATTCATTGGTTCAATATATCTATATTAATAATTATATTGAATTATGATATGTTTGTATATACTTGCACTTTGAATAGGTGTCCATTGAATAACCCATTTCTAAACATTCTAAGGTATATTGAATTGTGAACTCTTTTCAATGTATGTGCAAAATAATTATACATTTATTTTTTCCTACCCTAGGTTGCTTATTTTAAGTTGGAGTGGATTGAGTCATCCATTGTAGTGTTGGGTCAATGTTAATCATCATTTGAGATTATGTTAAACGTTAAAAAATGTTAAGTTAGAATAGTAGGTGAACATTGTGTTTTTATACTTTGAATTTCATTTAAAAATGTAAACGACATTGTGAACTGACACTAATCATCTTTCTCCTATACCACTTGTTAGAGTAATGAAAAAGTTTTATTTTTATTTTCATACCACACTATTCTTTGTTGCTGTACTCACCCTTACTAGAGTGATGAGACTATTCTATTACTCTGACACCATTCACCCTTGAAGGTATAAGCATGATTGACCATCACTAATTTGAAGAAAAGGTTATAAGGAAGCATGTAAATGCTTGATGCGCAAATATGACAAGAACAATATAATAACAAAGAAATAATAATACATAGAGAGTACTCCAAAGTTAATATGTTGTACAAAGAAATAATAATACATATAGAACATTTCAAAGTTAATATGTTATGTTATAAAATTTATATTTGTTTTTGGTTTTTTAATTAAAATAGGGAAACTTTATATTATAAAAGTTGCAGCTCATGGTTAAGTAGCAGCATTACAAAAACTATTGTTCAGATTTTGTAGGCATCAACCTTCCAAAAATTTTAAATAAAAATTATAAAAGTTTAAAATTATGACATCCTGGTGGTTCGTGCTAAACAACTTGCAAGTATAAAACTTAAAGAAAACTCCTAAAATTCTAACTAATTTGGTAAACATTTGAAATTATTAGAAAACACGGCAACTAATTGCTTCCTCTTGTCCATGATTGGATGAAAGAAAATTTTTATTCTCAAGGTCCTTGTCTTCTAGTATCTGATATATTGTGTGTCCTCTTCCTTTAACTCGGCCTGGACTAAATCTATAGACATTCTTTGATTCGATGTCATTGATTGCAAGTCTTTGTTCAAATTGATTACCATATTCCTCAACAGTCTGCATCTGACCTCCAATTCATCAAATTTCTACTTTTGTTGGACAAGAGAGTTCATGATTATTACAGTTTAGGAAGTGCATTGATGTTCATTCTCATGTACCTTGGAGGTCACTAAGAATATCGAGGTTCTGTTACACTGTATTGATTCCTCAATTTTTCTCAATATTCTTCTAAATTCTTTCACATCTCTATAATCTGTGTTGACAATAGACTAGAGATAGAACCAAAACTCATGGAAGACTTCCCCCAAGGGTCGACCGAACATGCAAGGGAGAAAATCTCAGGGAGTTTGTGAAGGGAGAACCCTCTTGCCTATTGAAGCCAAAGCAATGGTTTGAACAAAGATTTACCAAGACCAAAATATAGGGGAATTGGAAGACGACACAAATTGACCACAAAGGTGTCATCCAAAAATAAAAACCCAAAGCACACAAGAAAACCAAGAAAAAAGACAGGCTTGTGTTGATCGTATTTTGAAAGAGACGGGAATCCCAATGTCATTTCAAAACAAATAGAGCCAAACACCCATTATGACCCACACACAGAGCGTGTTTAGGAACCAATATCCAAAACCACCCGAAAAAAAACATATTTATCACTTTTTACAGAAAATTTAGAGAGATCGAAGTTTCATTGAGATAACCAACAACATGGTGAGGGTCTTACCGGGATTGACCAAACCAACCTCAAGTCTTAGTCCCCATAAGTGTATTCCCCACAATAATTCATAATCCCACAACGAAAGAGCAATTCTTCAACACAAGGTTCAAAAGTCCGAACAAACATAACTTCCAACATGCGAGAGGAGAAAATGATCGTCCTTTCGAATCCAAGCTCCTTACATAAGATTCGTCGATGAATGTTGATTGACAAGTGGCTATTAATGACTTTGATGATTATCCACTCCACAAAAACTTTGAATTATTAAGGAATTAAGTGCATGTTCCACTCATCTTTTGTCTAAATGACACTAGTGTTATATACTATTGCTTTGTTAGCCAACAAATAAGCTCGGTGATTAAATTCTTGAAACACTTGATGAAACGAAATCTTGTGAAAACCATCAATCTCCTTTTGAACTCAGGCAATAATTGAAGCTAATTTATTGTTAGAGGGGATTGTCTTTAATACCATTATGATGATAATTTTACTTGAATCTTCAATAACAATTAGAGAACTCAAACTGGTTTTTTTTGCTAGGAGAATACTTTGGTGAAGAGTGTAAGTCTTCGATTGATTATTTGATGTCCTCCAAAAACCTAGGTAAATGAATTTTTTAAATTTCCCTTAGGATTCAAAATGATCTCTCTATATCTATCGCTCCTTAAAATATATACTTATTATTATACATTATAATGTATATTAAAATATTATAAAAGAACGAACAAAATACAAAGGAAAAGGAATAAAATACTCTCGTTATTATATATTATAATATACATTAAAATATTATAAAGAGAAAAATGAAATAATCAACTAAAAGGAAATATTGAAATACCCCCACCAAAAGGAAAGGAACAAAATTTTCACCTCCCAAAAAAGAACGAAGTGCTTAATTTATAAAGTGGTATAATTTTATATACCATAATTATTATGGAGGATTATAAAACTAGTTTTATGTAAACAACGAAGAATTAATCTAATCTCGTATAATGAGGCTAAAAAACCTAAATTTTTCAAAGCATTAAAATAGTATATAAATATATCGAAAAAACTAAAGACTAAAGTTTTTAGATTACTAGCTAAGAGAAAACTAAAGACTCAAGCTTTTATAGCACTAAAATAATACTTAAATCTATCTTCAAGTAGTAAGAGAGTAAAGCGTCAATTACAAATGCTAACATTTGTAAAGAGTTGACAATTACACATGTTAGCTTTTGTACCACATGTTAGGTTTCCATGGTTTGTGTAAGGGGAGTACTAAAGTCTCGAGGCTTATGTGGTTTGTATAAAGGTTGAACCAAAATCTCTTTGTATAAAGTTATTATGACCTTAGTTTTTATTATGACGAGAAACATTGACCTTGCTATGATATGTTATGTTGTCTTAGGTCACAATGTGGTAATTGTTATTAATAGAATCTTTGACTTTGTTATGTTGTAATAAAAGTAGTTTCGAGTCACAATGTGTTTGGTATAAAAATTGCCTCAAAATCTATTTCTAAGAGATCCTTATGACTTAGTTAATCTTTCACATTGATATGTTATAATAAAAGTAGTTTCCAGTCACATTCCATTTTGCATAAAAATTCTCTCAAAATCTCTTTGTATGAAGCCATTATGATCTTAGATAATCTTTGACTTTGTTATGTTGTAATAGAAGTAGTTATACAAAATTCTCTCAAAATCTCTTTGTATCATTATGACCTTAATTAATCTTTGACTTTGTTATGTTATAATAGAAGTAGTTTCAAGTCACAATGTGATTGGTATAAAAGTTGTACCAAAAATCTTTATATGAGCACATCACGACTTTAGTTTTTTGTATGAGCACATCACTTTGTTAATGGTTAAGAACATGTGTTTCCTCTTAAGAGGTCACATGTTCAAATCCAGAGGAGGGTAGGGTATGCATACCTTCGTAGACTTTACCAGTCAAATCGTTGGGCGGAGAGGGGTCCCTTGTCCCACAAACAAGGGGGTCTCATACACCAATTTGGTGTGTTGGCTTGGTCGTGACCTTAAAAATAGATTATTATTATTATTATTAATACTAATAAATATAATTCTAAATCATAATGTTTTTTTTTTTTTTTAATTTACATATAAAAACAAAATTTGTAAATTAACATCACTTTATTATGTTTATGTTTATTTTTAGTATAAAAGTTATACCAAAAATCTTTATATGAGCACATCACGACCTTAATTTTTTTTATGAGCACATCACTTTGTTATGTTGTAATAAATATAATTCTAAATCATAATGTTTATTTTTTTTAATTTACATATAAAAACAAAATTTGAAACCTACATCTAATCAAATTTTTATTTTAACATTAAATCATATATTTATATTTAATTATAATTATAATTAAAAACAATACTTTTATATTTATATATTTTCAAATTTATAATTTAAAAACAATACTTTCATGATCTATTAAAAAAATATTATTGAACTCATCCATGAAACAAAGAGGGGATTCACAATTTTTGAAGCAGTTTAACTAGGACGTGATATAAAAATATAAGATGTAACTTTCTAGTTTTCCAAAAATTAAAATGAAATGTATTTTTGACAAGAAATATCAAATAATTTATTCATTAATATATATCTACAAGAAGGTGACGTGTTTGAATATTTTAAGTGTGATCTGGTTATTGAAGAGTGGGAACCTTTCATTACAAACTTTGTCATGCATATTGGATGTTAATAGGGATATATATCGATGATCAATAACCATCTTACAACATAGTATTAAATGCTTTGTTGGTTTCATATAAGTTGTTGAATTTGAATTGCTTCAGATCCAACTACTTATACTTGATCCCATGCAACACTTAATGTCGTGTTGAAGGGTGGTTATTGATTGTCATATATCGATGTTATGAAGAGTGAGGGGCACATTCTAATGGAAATGCCTATACATGTTTAGTCATGCAACATTTAATGTCGCACTGAAGGGTGGTTATTGATTACCATATATATTGATGTTATGAAAGGTGAGGGGCACATGCTAATGGAAATTCCTATCCATGTTTAGTCATAGTCTAACTGTTCTAAGTTTTGGCCCTTTTCCGGGGATATTTCTATTTAATTTTGCCCGAATTTCGACAAGAAATTGTTGGATCTGCAGATTTGAGTGGTTAATTCTTTATAATTTGAATGCTCCAGAGGTTTTTCAACACGTTGAATCCATTTCTACATTCATAAATACAATTTCAACAACAAAAAACAGTGATTTTGTGCAGATTCCAACAAAAAGAGTCAAGACGTAGAACAATTAGACATACTTCAATAAAAACATATATACTTCATATATATTATTGTAATGGTGTAATTTATGAAAAACTTTTTTTTACAATTTCATATATTTTTAATATCCTTTCTTGATATCTTGTTAATTTATTTAAGCAAAACAAGCATGTAAATTTTGAGCATCAATGTTGAGGTTCCAATAATATATGTTGGGTGAAGCATATAAACATTGAAAGTTCTTCACAAAATTGCATGCATAAAGAAATAACGTTGATATTCTTACTCCAAGACTAAAAGAGGATTTCAACATAAATAGTATTTACAAGAAAGTCAATATATGAATTGTTATCCCTCAAGGTATTATATTAAAGTCATGTACTTTGAAGTGAATTTAGCCTTAATCCCATACATGAAATTAGATACTAACTCACATTGGCCTCTTAACACACACACATAGATATATATATTCTGACTTATAAGGGGTCTCATACACCATTTTGGTGTCTGGCTTGGCCGTGGCCTTAAAAAATAGATTATTATATAAATAAAAAATATATGATATAAAACTAAATATACCATCTGTAATAAAGATGCCAAGAACATGAGAACACCAGAGCATTATTTTTAGCTTAGTAGTTGGCGAAACGTTTGCACTAAAATAAACAACTTGATAATCAGACATGTTGAATCTTCTTCTTGCACGAAGCTTCCTCCCTCCCTCCCTTTTTGAATGAAAAATGCTTTTCCATTCTTATATTATGAGACTTGGAGTTTGAATATGGAGCTTGGGTCACTGTTGAATGGGAACACGAGATGTGGAGTGCATGCGGGTTCATCTAATTTTCTATGTTTCTGTCTTGGGTTGTTGAATTAACGTTTTGATGAATGCCCCATGTTCTGCAAATATTGGTTTACTGGCACAACTGCAATTCTCCGCAGTGTATTTTGTGAGAGGAGCCCTGCCTTGATTATTT
Organism: Picea engelmannii; assembly: GCA_009831015.1. Taxonomy (NCBI): domain Eukaryota; kingdom Viridiplantae; phylum Streptophyta; class Pinopsida; order Pinales; family Pinaceae; genus Picea; species Picea engelmannii. The sequence goes on from ML779961.1 coordinate 417,850, forward strand.
CATGTGTCGGATTGACCAACATTCTTTGCAGGTACATGGTTTTTAAGGTTAATTCTGATCATAATTCTAGTCAGAGATAACATTACTCACTGTCTTTTCTGGGATTTTCATTCTCTGTTGTTTGGGTGTGCGAGAAAATGAAACAGAATCCATTTTGGATGTTCATCCCAAAGAAAGCATTTGTGTTTGATTATATAGATCTAGTAGCATCTCCAATAACTACATGGATTCTATTGATAGTGAGTGACTTCATGTTATTGCTATTTCTACATGTGTACAGTTCTTGACAACTTTCTTGGATTTTTTGGCAGGGAATGAGTGATAGTTGAGACGACCTGCCAACTAAGAGTTATGTACAAATGGCCGAAGTTCCAAATTCAACACATGCAAATGGAGATTGAACTCAATATGAAGTAAATTATATTGGGCCTCTTTTGTTGTTTGTCCCCTTTGTATAACAAGTTTAACGAGAAGGCTTGGCCTCTGCAAAACAAACAAGTAGTCATGGCTCATGGCCTCTGCAAGACCTAGGTAAGCCTTCAACAAATTATATTTGCAAGACATAGGTAAGCCTTCAACAAATTCTATGGAGATTCTCTCCTAAGGCTACTGACAATGGCATATAGAACCCAAGATTTTTGTTGCTTGGGTTGTTGGTGCTGCAAAGAACACTACCTCTAACAAATCTCACCGCTTTTAGGAGTGTCTTTGGCTAGTACACATACCTCTACAAACTTATCATTGTCTTCGTTACACCAAAATTTCCAACAATCCTAGAAGTGTGAGCTTCCCTTGTCAATTGAATCCTTCTACTCTATGGTGTGCACAACATGTATAGCAGTCCATATTGCAGGTGATATTCATTTCATTCCATGGTAGTGATGGATCTCTTCTTCAATTGCTTGTATACCGCTCTAAAATCTTAATCTTCCTCGTAGTCTCCACTCGACCCTTCATGAATGAAGGGCTCAAGCCACATTATCACTCCATCTACTACAATCATCTTCAATGGGGTTCATGAAATCATATTGACTAGCTTGTTTATAGCTCATTTCTTTTACCTAATTAGTAAGTGGAATTGTTTCAAGAATCCCAAGAACTTGTAACATCTCACTTGTTGCACTCGCTTTGGCTTTTCAGGTACTTTAGGGGTTGATGATTGATGTGTATGATGGTCTATTCCACCATGAGGTAGTGCTTCCACTTCTTCACCACTTGTATAATCTCATAGGGCTCTTTATCATAAGTGGGTAGTCAAGTACTACTCCATGAAACAACTTTGAATGATAACATACCAATCTTCCTCCTTGCATAACCACTGCCCCTAATGCATATCCATTGGCATTTGTCTCCAATTCAAATGGCCATTGTAAATTGGGCATAGCTAGGACTAGACCACTACTAATCTTCTTCTTCATGTCTTCGAATGCTCATTGTTGTGTCTTACCCCAATGAAAGCTCTTCCCCTTGGCAATCATGGTGTGCAATGGTGCTACTATTATAGAAACATTTGCAATGAACTTCCTCAAGTTTTAAGTTGCTTCAATAAAAAATTTGACCTTTGTCAAGATAACAGGAACATGTTATTGGTTGATGGTTGCAATCTTTTCCAGATCCACCATCAGCTCTCCTCCACCAATCATGTGTCCGAGATCAATCAAGGACTCCTTCCCGAATTCACACTTTTCAAATTTGCAATCAATTATTTCTTCTTTAATGTCTTTAGTACCTACATCACATGTGAGATATGCTTTTTCCAGGTATTACTGAAGATTAGTATGTCAACCATGTACACTATTACAAATGAGTCAATAAAAGGTCATAAGACATCATTCATCAATCTCATGAAGTTGCAAGTGCATTACATAAACTGAAATGTGTTATTAACCACTCATACAAACCATGTTTCATTTTGAACATTATTTTCCACGCATCTTCTACTTTGATTCTCGCTTGATGGTAACCCAATTTCATGTCCAGATTGGTGAAGAACTTGGCTTGTTGCAGTTGATATAACAAGTCGTTAATCCCTGGCAAAGGATATCTATTTTTATGGTGATTTTGTCCAGGGCATAGTAGTCAATGCACATTCTCCAAATTTCAACCCTATTTGGCACCATGACGATAGGTGAACCACATGGAAACATGTTGAACCTAATGACTCATTGATCCAACAACTATTGTAGTTACTTCTCCACTTCATCTGCTTTGATTATGGACTACCTATACAACCCAATGTTTAGCAGTAACAACCCCGACAACAATTAGATCTCATGCTCAACCTCTCGCTTGGGTGGTAGCCCTTAAGGTTCTTGGAACACCTCCTTGTATGATTCAATCAGTTGATGTAGTTTTTTGCACTGCTTACCGTTATATCCTTCCAAGAACACCTTCATCTCCAACTCACCTCCTTCTCCTTGTTTCTTTCCCTCTCATAAAAACAACAAGACAAACTTCTTTTTGCAACCAATGATTCTCCTATCTTTATGAGCACTTATCAAAGTGAGTTTGGCTTTGTCCTTGTCTGCATTTGTGGCATATTCCTTCCCATCTTTGACAAGCCTATATTGATTTACTCTCCTCCTAAAGATGTAATCTCTTAGGTACAAGTATGGGCTTATTAAGATGACTCCACAAATGTTTTACCCAAGTATTGTTGAAGATGAAGATATCATCCAAATATATGACCAAAAAATAATTTTTGAAATGAGCAAGATATCATCCACCATCTTCATGAACGTTGCTAGAGCATCAATGAAGCCAAAATGAATGGTTAACTACTCGAAAAGGAATTCTTTATACTTGAAGGTAGTCTTCCATAAATTAGTTTTCTCAATTGGTATCTGGTGGTAGCTTGACTTTAGATCAATCTTACTAAAAAAAATTGGCACCCTTGAGCTAATCAAGAAGATTGTCAATTCGAGGGATTGGATATCGGTTCTTGACTATGATTTTTCTCAGAGATATGTCATCAATACAAATTCACCATCTCCCATCCTTCTTCTGTATGAAACACAATTGAGCTCCTGCAAGGTGAGGAGCTTGGTTGAATGTGTTCCTTTTAGATGAGCTATTAAATCTAATGTTTTATTTAATCATTCTCCAGAAGAGAGCATCTATATACTAGGCCATTAGGTAAAGGAACACAAGGTATCAAATAAATTGAATGCTTGACCTAGCAATGCTAAGGCACCCCTGTAAGCAAAGCAAACATAACTTTGTATTATTCCACTATCTTGTCCACCTACTTCTACCATGTAGGGAGACCCCATGTAGAGGTTGTGGTAGTCGTAATGATCTTCCTTTCACCTTCCAAACAAATCATAAAGGGGATAAATGTTACATTTTGAGATATTACCTTCCTAAATTACTTCACTGAGATCAAGGAAATTGTGGTCATTGGAACTACCTTCGGTACCATGTAGAGCTGACCTCCCAAGGTAACAATGACATTGCGAGGCGTAAAGTCGTAAATACAATGGCATTTCCACACAAAGGGTTGTCCTAAAAGAACATCACAAAATTCAAATGGGGAAACATCACACAATACCTCATATTTGAAGGGCTTGATGTTTTAGGGTAGGAAACATTATTGATTAACGGGGATGTCTCGTCCTTTGCTTAGGTAACTAATGGTGTATGGGCTAGGGGTGTGGCATTGTTTGAAACTTCAAATCTGTTTTTCACTTCTACTAATATCAAGTTCTTCTGGACACTGTTGTCAATGATGAAATGTAACAGAGTCCCCTTCGCCCAGAATTGTGAATGGAAGAGGCACTCGCCTTCCTTGGGCTCCTCTAAGTCTTCTGGTTGGATATTTGTGGTTGTGACGGTAGCATTAGGTTTTGCATTGATGATCTACTTTCCCTTATCTAGCTCCAAATCAAAGTTTGGGCCAAAGTTTGACTCTAAGTATTTCAACTCAACCGACAATAATTGCTTTGAGCAACATTTGTCAATGTTATGCCAAGGTATTTTATAGAACTCACATCGCTTTCTAGTGTCCTTCTTCGACTTCTTGTTACTCTTATTTACCTATGGCTTGGATTGGTTGTCTTGAGGTCGGTTATCCTTGCTCTATCATTTGTTCTATGAGTTAGGGATACCTTTTCCATGCTTTTTCTATGGCGGATTTGTAGGCCCACACTCCCACTTATTCTTTTACTTAAAATTTTGCTCAATTTTTGTAACATAAATAAATATATAATAATAATAATAAATAACAAATACAAATATCTAATAATTAATAATTAATAATGAAGAGTTATGACATCCTAATGAAATGATGCATCTCTTCATGAAAGGGCACCCTATGTGGGTATATAAGGCCCTTATTTCGCATTGTAATATCATCTCATATTCATATACATTATTTAATATATTATCCTTTATGGATTATAACATGTTGTCTTACCTACATTGGGTATTTACCTAGTGAACTAGCTTGGTTCACCACAGTGGTATCAGAGCTTCGTCTCGATCCAAATTTTGGCCACAAATAGAGTTTCTCTAAAATCATGTCTTTGACCTCATATTAGCCATTGGCCATTTATAAATCAAATATTTAGTGAAAGTAAAAAATTCATTCTGTACAAAATCTTAAAAACAAAAAGAGGAGAAAAAAAAAACAAAAGAAAAGGTTTTTCTTAAGGGGCATGTGAAGAAGTATAAGTGCACACCAAGAAGTTTGAAAGAAATATTCCATATTTGACATTAGTTAAGTTAGTTGTCATTTAGAAAGTGAGAAAAAGTAATTTAAAAAGAAAAAGTTTCAAAGAAGAGGAAAAGTGAATATTTTATTTTACCTTTGGAGATTTACCATCCCATGGTTTTGGAAAACCATCAAGGCCCATGGTATTCCATACCATATATAATATATAAGTGTGTGTGTATTTTCCTCTAAAGAAGTATTTCACAAAACTTAGGGTCGTGTTTGTTGAGCCCTAACCGCCGCTAAACAAATAATCAAGAGTATAGAAGGGATTTATAAGGTACCTTTTATAAAGTATAAAAATGATTATAAAAATTGGAATGAAAAGATATATAAGAAGGAATGAGTATAACTAAAAGAGTTCTTTTGGAAAATGTGAAGGTAATATTAAATTATTTTTCATTAATTACCAAGGAAAGAAGAAGAGATTAAGTGAATATAAAATTACTTTTGGTAAAGTATAAAGAAAATATTCAAAGTTTTGAAACTCTATATATATAAAAAGAAGAATTATCAAGGATTATCTTCTTAAAATAATATAAAGGAATATTAGAAGAATATATCTATTAAGTCAAGAAGCTTAAGTCTTATTATTATTATTAAAGGGATATTATAATAATTATTAGGTCAATTCAAATTTAAAAAAATGGATTTTAAGAAAGGAATATTTTCTGGTAAAAATCATCTAAGTAGATGCATCAGATTATTAACATTTAGAGGAAATATTCAAGAAAAAGAAGTTAGCATCCACATTTGCCCAGATAATAAGAAAAATCACATAAGTGTGGATTTGGCGAATCAATTAATAATTCCAAAGACAAATGTAATCGAAAAAAAAAAAAAAAAATCGCAATAAATATGACACAAAGGATTTATCGTTGACACTCGAAGATTATAAACTCGTATCAAATTTCGAGGTTACAACTATATATGAAAAAGAGGTTGATATAATCCTCGACTCGACTTGGTTAGAGACGTTGGGTAGCTTAATATTAAACCTTGAGAAAAAGTTTTTAATATTTTCTTACAAGAAGAAAAAAATAACATTACATGACGTCTTAGTGAAGTCAAATTCAGTATCTACATCAAAAAATCTTGATCATATATCCAAAATTCTACTTTCGGATAAACAACAATCAATACTTGAGATCCAAAAAGTGTGACAAAATTATCATAGATACAGACGCAAAAATTTGTCATTTAAAGAACCATAATCAAAGTTTGGTCACACAAATCAAGAAGTTGAAGAACGAGAAGAAATCACAAAAGGAAAGGTTAGAACAATTTTACAGTAAAGAAGCAATGACCAGTGAAGAAACAATACTTGAACCTATTGAAATCAAGAAGCTTCCAGTTAAAAAAATCCAGACCTCAAAGAAGGGAATAAATATCGATCTAGTTGAATTACCAATAGTATCAAGAGTTGAAGAGAGATCCAACAAACAAGATTCAAAAGAGATTTGGGTGCTTTATCGTCATCTGAATCACAAGAGTCTTTAAGACCAACAACAAAGTCAAGAGGAATATGAACAATGTTATTTTTACCGACAACTAAAATACAACATTATAAAGGAACAAAGATAAAATAGACAACTTGTATGGAAGTCTGAAATGAGAAGCCTTGTCAAAACAATCAATAATCGAGCAGTTCCAATGAAGGTAGATTTGGGATGGGTCACTCCTCAAAAGATGAAACACATCAGTTTAGGAATTCAAAGGTTATATCATCTTGTTTTGTCGAGTATCACAACTACAAGCACAAAAGATATTGAGAAGATAGTGTGAGCCAGAACAAAAGTTAAGGGGAAGCCTTCAATATTTATGCCTTGAGGACAAAGCATGTTTAAGGGGAAGGCAATGTAACATAAATAAATATATAATAATAATAATAAATAACAAATACAAATAAATAATAATTAATAATTAATAACGAAGAGTTATGACATCCTAATGAAAATGATGCATCTCTTCATGAAAGGGCACCATATGTGGGTATATAAGGCCCTTATTTCTCATTGTAATATCATCTCATATTCATATACATTATTTAATATATTATCCTCTATGGATTATAACATGTTGTCTTACCTACATTGAGTATTTACCTGGTGAACTGGCTTGGTTCACCACAATTTTATACATCATATTGATAAGTTTCTCTCAGTGAGGAAATTTCCAAGAACTCCATCTCTGTTTGGATGTACCCGTGTAGGCCACTGTGGTAATTTATAACTAAATTTCGCTCAGAGTCTTTGATACCCAACTTTGAGCTCAAGGTATGGAAGATATTGTTGTACTCTAGGACCATTTGGTATCTTCATAGCACAAAGTTGTCCATCTCATCTACCAATTATCACAGTTTCCAATAAGGTAGAATTCCTCCTTGAAGGCATCAACAAAAACTACCAGAGTTGGTTCTATCCTAAATGTTGCAAACTCATCTTCGACATGTCTCTCATAGTAATTGTCCCGCCAGTATTTGACATGAGGAAGGGACTTAAGGAGTGTGAAAGTGATATTTTCATTGTTAGAATTTTTTTGAATTCAGTAATAACCCTCTAATAGATTTAACCATTTCTCCAAAGCATTTGTGGTTATATATCCTTCAAATAAAGGAATTCCAAAGCTAACTAGTATCTTGAAGGGTTTTGTACTCCAAAATGACTGCTTATTGAAGGTTTCTCTATCGTTGTCAGTAGTCATCCAAGGATCTGGATGAAATTATCTATCATCTCGTTCCTTTGTTGCCTGAGGGATTCCTCAAGCATCAACTTGATATGACCCCTACTCTATCATCTCTCTTTTCTTCCACCATGGAAGGCCACTTGGGCTGATGAGAGTGGTATTCCAAAGCTCGTTTAGTTTGAGACCCAGCTCCCTATACTCTAACCTCATTGGGGAGGTGCACAAAGGAATAACAAAGAGCATATTTATCTGATATCACTAATCTGAATTATGTAGAGAACAAAATGAAGGTACATATATAAATGGAAACACAGATAGATATATTGTAGAGAGCACATTAACACAAAAAAACCCACATTTTATAAATGAATGAAATATGAAAATATTGTAAAATGCAAAGCCATACAAACTAGCTATAACGACGGTAACTTATCTCTGGAGAGAGATGTGTCGATTGTGCTCATTTGTAAGAAGACATCGCAAGGGTTCAAAACTAACTTTTAATAAAAAGTGTGTCATACTAAGATGCAAAAACCCTAAATATCCAAAACCCTTACCCTATGAAATAATGTGACAAAAGGAACGTGAGTCGTTTGGAGGCTAGTTGATGCATTGACTTTTTGGGGCCACAACTTTTGCATACAAACTCCATGTAGGGAATTTCTTGGACCATTACAAAGATTAATCTATTCTCTCTGTGTTTGGTAGGCCACAATCAAAGATTCCATGGCCTATGTCAACTACCAAAAACACAAGGTAAATACCCAAAAATGTGCCAAAAGTTTGAGACCTGAAAAATTAAAGTAGTACTGCCAAGATGTGGAACCATTCACAATCAATGGAATGAGTGGGTGGCCACCAATATCCACATGGATCATTACTCCTTGAAAACTTCCACCTGAGGTTATAATGTGTGGGATAAATGATGAAATTGATAAATTATCAAATACCATGAAGGAAGGCATTTGGTGGGATTGCTCCCAATTCTTCAAAAAGCTTAGCCTCCTAAAAGCAATAAATCCAAGATAGAACACCTTTCCCTAAAAGCTCTAAAAAATAACAATGACATTGTGATTCTAAAATCAAACAAGGGCGAGGTTGTAGTAATTATGAACTAGAGCAATTATATGGGGAAAATATTGGACCATTGGAACAATAGTGGAAGTTTTAAGAAACTTCACAAGAACCCTCGTAGTAGGGTTTCAAAGGAAGTTTCCAACTCCATCAACAAATATAACATGGAAAGGAATATAAGGAGAAGTTGACAATTAGTTGTCAATAAATAGTCAACAAAATAGGGGCTCCTTCAAGGCCCATAGTCAACACAATAAGGGGACCAACCTACAAACTCACAAAGCACTTAACATAGATTCTCAACCTTTGGTGGGCAACATTGAATCCTTTGTGGAGGACACTACTTTTTTTGTCAACATGATTAAGCACATTAACATTGACACTAATGATATTCTTATGATCTTTGACATAGTTTCCCTGTTTGGGAAAATTTCTATTGATGAAGCGATTGATGTTATCAAGGGGATTATGGACCAATGAACATTAGAATTAGTTGAGATGTGTTTGCAGTCTAAAAAATGTAGTTTCTAAGATGAACTATATGAGCAGATGTGTGGTGTGGCAATGAGATTACCTCTATCAACCATTGTCGCCAATTTGTTCATGGAATATTTTGAGAACAAGGCATTTGGCTCCTTTCCTCCACAACCTAAATTGTGAATAATATTTGTGGATGATACTTTTGTCAAATGGCCACATGGACATGAGAATTAGGGTAAATTTGTTGATTACCTCAATAGTCAATTTGAGCATATAAAGTTTAGCATGGAAATTAAAGATAAAGGAAACATTCCCTTTCTATATGTATTGGTAACTAAGAAACTAGATGGGTTGATGGTACACCAAGTATTCAAAAAATATTAATACTAGACAATACCTACATGCAAAATCCCCCCCCCCCCCCCCCTCCTACACAGAAAGTTCGGGTTCTCAATACTTTAGCAACCATAGTTCTTAGAATCTTAGATTAGGATAATTTTGAAGAAGAAAAAATGTCTTCTCACATTTTTGGAACACAATAGCTTTAAGAAGCATCAAGGGATTAAGGCCTTTCAAAATTATAGTAAAGATACTAGGAACAAAGATGTCATCAGGAAAGCCTTCAAAGTTTTCTCATCAAACTACATACAAGGGTCTACATTCAAATTGCAAGGGTGTTGAAAAAGAAAAACATTGGTGAAACTTTCAAACCTCTAACCACTATTAGAAACTCCTTGAGATCTACTAAAAACCCCATTGATCCTATAAAAGAAAAAGGTGTATACACGATCTTATGCTCCTATGGGAAACCCTCCATTGTTGAAGTTTGACACTACATAAAGGTTGGGATACGAGAAGACATGGTGAATATCAAACACAATCATGTCCAACCATCCACATTGGCTAAACGTTCAAACAAGATGAAACATCACTTTTGCTTAAGGAAGCTAAAATATTTACTAAGCTTGGCCATTACTCCAATAGGAAATTTAGGGAAGCAAATTGAGATTGAAAATAAGTCAAATAAACTAAATCAAAATGATGGATGGAAGATAAGTTGAAATTGGATTATGGCTTTATGTCCATCAGGTGATGGTTAAATATAATAAACAAATAAAAACACAATATTTAAATCGCTTTAATATAGTGAATAACTTTTATCCAAACTGCTAAAACATAATATTTGAATAAACACCTTTACATGAATAGAAATAAAAATAAGAACACAGTAATCAATTAAATTTGACTTAAAATAAAGTTAATTGACCTGGTAAAGTCAACCTAGATATATATTAATCAATGAATGATGACTAACTCAAACTAATAATCAAATTACCTCTTCACAATTTTCTTGATGATGGACCACCATTGATTGGTCCAAAACATCGAAATATAAACATGATTGTGATTAATCTAAAAGACTTTAGACATAATGATATCAATTACCAAAGTCTTAGAAGTGAAATACCTCGACCTTTTGTTGGAATTCCCTATGAATTTGTCTTCAACAAGAAAGACTTTGTCTACATTGATACCACTCGATACAAAGCCCAAATCCCCTGCAAATTAGAGAATACAAAACATCACTCTACAACAACACATTTCAAAATTAAATGCATTCATATATAGAAACATACATACTTTAATATGCATGGAGCAATGAAATAATAGAGTATTTGAGAAGAGTTTTATTCAGAACAATGGCTAACACTCTTGACCTTATTACAAACTACATAGATCTTATCCCACTCTATAATCACTCACAACAATATCATAAACAAAATAAAATCCTACACCTACAACCAACAATTTAAATTTGGCTATATACTTTAGATTCAAGATTAAATGATGTTGCTCTAGATCTACCTCGCTCTAAATGATCATCCACCTCTCTCTTGATCTCCCTTTGATCTCTCTTGTGATATTCCTTATTCATTCCCTTAGGCCATGCATATATAAGGGGGGAGAAAACTACCGTAACCAACCAAATAACTAACATTGACTTGAAACTCTCACTAGTAAAACCAAGCTTAATTAAACCTTTATTACTTAATGATAACTTTTGAAAAAAAAAAAAAATCAACAACATCTATAACCCTTTACTCAACCATCCCTAATGCCTCTTAGAAGATATTCGCGGTTCAATCAAACTTATGATCATAAAATTAATAAATACACATATCCTCAAAACCGTGATTTACACACAAAATTGGAAGAAAATGCATGCCTTAGGCTAGTATATGTACACTGGACAAGTAGAAGTTTGGAGTATTTCATCATGTTTTCAAGTCCATATTACTAAATTTTGACAAAATGCACTCTTAATTTTAAATAACCCTTTTGGCTTCTCCTGAAAATCTAAACTATGTCTCAATGTCTTTTTAGGATATAAAAAATTACATACAAATATAGCATCAATAGCAAAAATGCTCCTGCATTATATACATTGTGAACTTAAAGTTTCTATATGTAAATATGAGTAACTCTGAAAAAAGATGATCAATTTTAATGCATAAAGTAACAAGGGAGATAATTGCATAGCAGCTAGTCCTTGCCATGTTGAATAATTGTAGTTTTTGTGGGAGCATATTAAAGTTAAATAAAATGATGGTTTTAAACTCCCAATGATTAAATGGGATTAAACTCCACACTCACCAAATGAATGGCCTCAATAAGTTTATACCTAGAAACAAAGAAGTCGTTCAACATTGTGGATAGGTGGTATGTAGAACCAAAGAAGCCGTTCAGAGTTTCTTTTCTTCCGTTTTTAACATGTGGGAACTTCGGATGATCTCCTCTACCTCTTGTAAAAGCATTGCAAATTCTACCCTTTCCTAAAGATCCACATCAAAGAGCTTCCAACATCAATCTGTTTTCTTTGTCATGGAATTTCTCAAACCTCAAGGTAATTATAGGCTCCAAGAATGTCATGAAAGAGTGCTATGCATCTCCTACACTTGCACTTGAAACCCAGTTCTTGCACTTGTCTTAGTTCCATTATTGAATAAAAACTTTTGAAAGGAAAAACAAATCATTAGAACGTTTAGACAACGCGACAAACCCGAAATGATTGTCCTATCATTAGATCAACCTCTACCCCACTATTTGATATTTCGAGCCATGAAGCACATGTTATACTTCAAGCATATTTGGCAATTAGATGTGCTTATCCTCGGAGAAACATTCAACTCGAAACAAATGTACACCGTTAGATCAGGTAATTCTCAACCATCCAATTTTTCGTGTCAATCAACTCGCAACCGGAAATGGATATTGATCATTGGATTTGTCTTTTGTTATTCGTTTGATATTTCAGATGCAATAGACACCACTAATGTTCAAGCAACATTTGACCCCAAATAAATATCAACCACCAGATCCATCGATCATGGGCCATCTGATATTTGGATGCATAAAAACATAATTAACCTTCTCTCAACTTTGCGCCTGAAAGGTGATGTACGCCCTCGGATCTCTCTGCAAAATACCCTCCATAAAGATTATGAAAAATGTTTAACCATCCGTCAAAACCATATATTTAAAATTTTATTCACATATGCAGTCCTACATAAAAAATTTCCATAGTAATTGAAAATCAATTATAAGCTTTGAGATAAGAAATGGGAGGAACGATTAAACCCAATATAGTTTACAACATCTTGTTCCAACTAAGGACCATGACTCGTCACTGGACATGAAGAACCCAGACCGTGCCTTCAATGATCATGGGTTATGGAGTCATTACGTGATCACAATTATTACGTATAATGAATAGCCCCCGTGAAGCTTCATTTTGTCAATATATACATAACACCAAACATGTAGCTTATTTCTCCTTCTAGAATTCATCTCTATAAATATGTCTATGTGAGATCCACTGAGCTCAAAATATCTTCACGTTTGTTAAGATTTGTCCTCGGATTTTATGAATATGACAAAATGTTTTACACTCGATATAACAATTTTCTTTCCTCTGGTGTGTATTATACTCTCGTGTCTTTGATGCATGTTTTTTTTTTTTAATAAAAGTTCAAATGTTTTCCATACACAACAACAATAAGAAATTAAATACATATCAATCATATAAAAGAATGCCATAGCTTGATTCAGATTCATTTATTTTATATTTTTCATATGCAATGCATGTATATACTCGTTCAATCGAACTTGTAACAAAATAAATATATACATTTTTTTATTATAATTTATGTAATGAAATTATATTCCTTGTTTAATGTTTATTAAACTCAATACATGGTGTATGACGTCTGTACTTATAAATATACACATTTCTCTTCTTATAATTTTAAAATTTAATGTTTATTTTTAAGAATATTTTGAGTTTAAGACAAAGCAAGCTATCTTCTGAAGCTATACTAGTTATGTTATCCTATTTTAGTGAAATAATGTAGCTATGTACAAATATATGTAGGATAAGGCTTTCCTTAGTTATTTATGGCAGTGTTATAATAATAAACTCACTCTAAGTGTATAAATTTTAGGTTTATAATAATAAAATACATATTAGTAAGCATGTGTCTTTATGATGGTTTGAGAGGAACAATGAGGGATAATTTAACACATAATATTTTTTTCTTCTACACAGAGCATCCTAGGCAGAGATGGATGCAACCTGGGTTACAAGGTGATGGATAGTCTACATAGAGCATCGTAGGCAACGATGGATGTAACTTGGGTTACCAGATGATGGACATGAACAACACACCCGGGCCTACGGTAGCCCCGACAAGCCCAACCAAAGTCGGAAGCAGGAATCTCAGTCTCAAACTCAACAAGGTAAATACACATGTTTCTCCTCTACAGAAGATTTTAGAAGGGATGCCTCACGGCCCGCGTAACCTCGCTAGACTCAATTAGGTTGTCGAATTCAGGTTGCACGTTCTTTACGCCGTGAATCTTTTCAAGAATTTGACAGCCTTCCTGTAGCCACCCCTACTCCACCAAGTTGTTCGGTGTTTCCCGTAGAAAATAATCGTCGATGGACATCAAAAGGGCGTGAATGACAACCAAGCCTAAAGATAAACGCCAACCCCATGGATGAAGTTTGTTTGTGAAATAATTTATGACATTTGCGACGAAGATGTCGAGACAAGTCATCAGCTGGAAGAAATTGTTCATCCTGCCCTGGACCTTGGCCGATGCCATTTCTGAGAGATACATCGACACTTTATGTAAAATGAAACAATAAATTCATTAGGGTTTTATGAAAATAGACACACGGAACATACGACAACACAAACTTTGAATGAAAATAATAAATTTATTAGGGTTTGATGCAAACAAAGTTGCAGAACATAAAACGACACTAATTGTACATGAAAATAAGATATTAAACACACTTACAATTAGTTCTATTTAGTAACCGTTCCATGGTGGTTACCGGCTAGGAATGACCTGCTCGTCAAGTTTGGGAGACATAGATATCATGAAAACACTGTTAAATTAATTTATTTTATGTTGTCATCAACAACGCACCTTAGAACACAAGGACCAAAATAACATGGAATGGACATAATATTGAATTTCCTACTTTTGGGACTATCAATATTGCATCTTACCAGTGATTGGAAAGTAATAGAATCTAAGTAGTAAGCTTGGCTTATTGTCATTGAATAGGTTTACTCAACAGTCTAGATGACTGGTTTATTGGTTTGTCTGTTGGGAGCTGCAAAGATTACACATAGATATCAAGGAACTGTCTTTGTAGCAACCAGATGGCACACATTTGCTACATGCACCTCCTATGGGGCCTCTTATCCTCCGACAGAAAAATTATCATCGTCTCCTCCCGCACATGAGGAGAGTTCTCTAAATCCTTCAACATGCATTGATTATGCTAGTGATTCAGAGTTGCCTAATTTTTTTTTCATGTTTCTATCCAAGGATGCTTCAACGAATTTCGATATTAGACAAGACTTTAGTAAGCCAGTCTCAAAATCTGTTGTCTATCACTCTTTTCTTGTTGACTGTTTTTCTTAAACACGAATGAACATCTTCTATGCGATCTTGTTTATGTTAAATAAAAGCACGAACATGCCTTTGAATTTTGAAATCGATCAAATTTGGGCACAAATTCGAGCAGTTACTTCTCCCTCCCTCTGCCTTGGACCTTGAAGTTTCTCTGCTTCTCTCAATAACGTAGTAGCTCAACTCAAATGGAAGGATTATGGTTCTTCAATTGGACATGCACATGGGCTACTAAGAGGAGGACAAGAGGCTTTTGAGGTGGTGAGGAGAGAGGCAGTGAGGCGGTGAAGGATTCTAGTTCTTCAATTGGATATGCTAATGGGCTTCTAAGAGGATGACAAGAGGGTTTTGAGGCAATGAGGAGAGAGGCGATGAGGCAGTGAGCATAGAGCATCAACTGCAGAGCCTTGCACACATAGCATCAACTGCAGGGCTATGCAGTGTCGAGATATGCCATAACCGTTAAATTGCCCAATTCTTAATTATGTTTTTATAAATATTTTTTAAAATTTGACAAATAGCTAAAAAAATGGACGCATACCAGGGAAATAAAGTCAAATCAATGTGATTTTAACCAATAATAAATTGAACTCATAAATTTAGGAAATTAGGAAAATAAAATTGTTTTATCAAAAAATTTGAATAATGTTTATTTTTTATAAAACTTTGGGAACAAGATACAAAATGGACCAACTAATTAACCAAAATACAACAAATAATACCGGATCAACCGCGAAACAGAAGCTATAGTCCCTCGCCGAAAACAACGACTAATAAGAAATAACTTTGCCTCATAAATTGAAAAGCTTCACCAACTCTTTTCTAGTGTTCAAAACCAACCCTTGTGAAATAAATATATAAGGCGGTGTTCAAGAGTATGAAGGTTTGAAAAGTACATGATTTAAAGATTTAAGCAACAAACTTTGAGTGTTTAAAGGTAGGTTAAACAAGTTTTACGTCTCACGCAACTAAGAAAAGGTATCGGATTTTTATTAAGTCTCAAGCAACTAAGAAAAGGTATCGGATTTTTGTTGAGTTTTTATAGGGAGAGGGAGTATAAGAAAAGGTATATAATTTGTTTGAGTTTTTAAAAATAAGGAGGGAAAATAGGAAAATGTATGGAAAAGTTAAAAAATAGGGAGTACAAGGAAAAGGTTGGGAAAAGTTTATGGAAAAGTTAAAAAATAGGGAGCATAAGGAAAGGTATGGAAAATTTTAAGAAATGTTAAAAGTTAAACCAATTAAGACTTAAAGGTAAGGAGGGAATATAAGAAAAGGTTAAAAAAATAGAAAAGGACAAATAAATTAATTGTCATCGCATGTTAAAAAGGACGTAGTTAGTTATACAAGTCCCATTCAAATATTAAATATTTGAGGAGGTACAAAGTTATCGTGATACATTCAAATATTAAAGATAAAATATATTTCAAATAAAAGTTAAGAAGGGAAATGAATAGGACATAGTAAGTTATATGGGTTAATTTAAATATTAAATATAATAATTATTTTAAATTAAAGTTAAGAAAGGAAAGTAATATTTGTAAGACATTTGTCTTCGAGGTGTAGAATTGTCGGTGACGGAGTGTGTTGTTAAGCTACTCTTTGTTGAAAAGTCACCGGTTCGAAACCTGCGGGGACAAAAAATCCAACCATGTTAAGGGTTGGTGTGGCTCAGGCCGGGTGCGATCCCCGGGTGATTTTGACGGCTTAGATGCCCCTGAGTCGCGGTTTTTCAAGTCAAAGGTTAATCCCGATGCCAAGAAGGTCCGGACCAATTAACAAACAAAATAAAATAAAATTTGCAAGACATTTGAAATAAAATTAAATAATAAAAAGAAGAAAGTTAAGATGTTTTGTTAGATTGAAAGGAAAGTAATATTTATAAAATTATATAAAAGAAATTTAAAATTATATTAAATATGAAAAAGGAAAAAGTCAAGATAAGATATTTTATTAGATCGTGGAATTTGTTTGTATAACTTTTTAATTGTTTGATTTATTTTTTAATTGTTTGATTTCTTAGTCAATGTAATTGTTATAATTTGATATATTGATTGTTATAATGTGTAGGAGATAAATTTATTAAGTATAGTTTTTTTAAGCTTGGTTTTTGTTTTAATAGATTATTTTTTATCTTGTTATATTGATTGGGTCATTTCTATTAATAAGGTGTATTAAGTAGAATTTTTAATGATGTGAAAGACAATTTTCTTTTCATTAATAAATTGATTAGCAATGAATTTTTTAATTTTATTGATTCAATACATCTATATCAAGAATTATTAATAATTCTATTGAATTATGATATGTTTATATATATTGGTTTTTGTTTTAATAGATTATTTTTTATCTTGTTATATTGATTGGGTCATTTCTATTAACAAAGTGTATTAAGTAGAATCTTTAATGATGTGAAAAACAATTTTCTTTTCATTAATAAATTGATTAGCAATGAAATATGCTTCAATTTTTTAATTCCATTGATTCAATACATCTATATTAAGAATTATTAATAATTCAATAGAATTATGATTGCATTTTGAATAGATGTGTCCATTAAATAACCAAATTTTAAACATTTAAGATATATATTTAATTTAATATATATGCAAATTAATTACACGTCTCTTTTTTCCTACTCTACATTGTTTATTTTATGTTGGAGTGGATTGAGTCATTGTTAATCATCATTTGAGATTATGCTAAACATTAAGTTAGAGTAGTAAAGTGAACATTGTGTTCTTATACTTTGGATTTCATTTTAAAATGTAAGTATCTACATTGTTTATTTTATGTTGGAGTGGATTGAGTCATTGTTAATCATCATTTGAGATTATGCTAAACATTAAGTTAGAGTAGTAAAGTGAACATTGTGTTCTTATACTTTGGATTTCATTTTAAAATGTAAGTATCATTGTGACTCGACACTAACCATTTTTTTCTTATACCACTTGTTAGAGTAATGAGAAAGTTTTTTTTTTTTTTAATACCATATTATTCTTTGTTACTCTAATAACCCTTACTAGAATAATCAGACTATTCTATTACTCTAATACCATTCAACATGATTGACCAACACTAATTTAAAGAAATCAAAAGTTATATAGAAGCACATAAATGATATATATAAATATGATAAGAAATATATATATATATATATATATATATATAGATAGATAGATTTTACCAGTCAAATCGCTGGACGACGGGGAGTCTCTTGTCCCACAAATAAGAGGGTCTCATATACCAATTTGGTGTGTTGGCTTGGCTGTGACCTTAAAAATAGACTATTATTATTATTATATTATAATTTATTTGTACAACACATTAACTCAAGAGTGTTAATTTCTTTGTTATATATATATATAATATTATGAAGTTAATATGTTATGTTATAAAATGTATATTTTTTTTTGTTTTTTAATTGAAATAAAAACTTTATATTATAAAAGTTGGAATTCATGGTTAAGTAGTAAAA